>JBAIZL010000003.1:86792041-87179541 GCA_036971475.1 Prosapia bicincta | reverse complement strand
TCTTTTAGGTTGTAATAACGAAGGAAAGGAAAGGACGAATGGTTTTGGAGGACAACAGAATCACGGATAAGGGCTGCTGTAAGTAAAGAGTAAAGTGCCTTTCACGACAAATAGAGAAGTGTAAATGGGATATTTGTGCATTGTTGGAGTAATTTTGTGGCTGAGAAAGTTAGAACGACTGAGTTTCTTTGGGTACCGGAGACAAATATCAGAAGACATAAACTGATATTTGGAGATACACTGAAGGAGCTCTGTATAAAAGACTGCCTCTCGCACTAGGAAAGGGAAGTTTTTCAAAATAACTGCACTTATCACCACTGCCACCAAGCACCACTGCCATCTATCACAATCGTTTCTTAGCACCACCGCCACTTAGCATCACTGCCACTTAGCACCACTCCCACCTAGCACCACCGCCACTGAGCTCCACCACCTAGCCCCACCGACACTCAACACTACCGCCACTTAACACCACTGCCACCTAGCACAATCACCCCTTTGCACCACTACCACTTAGCATCACTGCCACAGAGCCCCACTCCCACCTAGCACCCACGCCATATAGCCCCACCGAAACTCAGCATTACCACCACTTAACATCACTCCCACCTAGCACCACTGCCACTTAGCACCGCTGCCGCTATTTACTGCTTAAGAGCAACCCAATCCCCTATTAGACATTCAGAACCCATCACAATAGGGTCGGTTGCTGCCCTACAAAGGATACCTAGTCACGTAGGCATTCCTGGAGATGGGCTAACATTAATCCAAGGAATTGGCATTCCGCTTACTCTCAATAGAGCTACAAATCTGATAAATACTATTATCAGCAACCCCACACAAAGTACTCTAAAACCATTAGCCCACTCAAAAAAGGAGAGCTTCGCTACGGTGCGTGAAACCAATCCCAAGAGATCGAAAAAAATTGTAGCTGTGGCCCGATTCCGCTTTGCTACCTGCGTGTCCGTCTCCACCGCATAGAACATACTAACTAACCCGTCTTGCAAAAACTGACAGTGTACATTTACGAGACTGTCAGCCTCTAACGAATCCGAACGATGACCTTATGAATTGATAATGGGAGACTCGACGTCAAACGGTTGAAGAACCACGTACGTGGTCTTGGATAAAGTAAAGTAGTAAAATTTTCAAACCCATATTCCTGGAGCAGAGGCGTGGGTAGAGAGTAGATACAAACATGGTGAAAATTAGTTCACTGAAGGGTCTAAAATGGAATGCCTCCTTGCGATGTAATAAGTTGGAACGAAGAGTTTATCTCCCTACGTAGGCTACAAGTTAGAACCACGGTCGAAATGATCACAGGCAACGGTGATATAAGTGGGTTAACCACCAGTGAATATCAGTAATTCAGCAAATGATTACTTGGCTACTCCAAGTAGGTAGTTATACACTAAGTGAATCTGTGGTAGGAATGTATGTAGGGTAAGAGAGTATAAAGGCCCCCATTCCTTCCTCTCGTTCTTATAGCTCTGTGTTACTACCTGCAACGTTATACTTCTCATGATGCCACATTACATGACCAAAGTACTCTATGCCAACCTAATCATATTTAATATCCCACAGGTTTTCTGTAAACGTTCCCCTATTCCTTCCTCGCGTTCTTATACCTCTGTGTTACTACCTGCAACGTTATACTTCTCATGATGCCACATTACATGACCAAAGTACTCTATGCCAAACTAATCATATTTAATATCCCACAGGTTTTCTGTAAACGTTCCCCCATTCCTTCCTCGCGTTCTTATACCTCTGTGTTACTACCTGCAACGTTATACTTCTCATGATGCCACATTACATGACCAAAGTACTCTATGCCAACCTAATCATATTTAATATCCCACAGGTTTTCTGTAAACGTTTACCCATTCCTTCCTCGCGTTCATATAGCTTTGTGTTACTACCTGCAACGTTATATTTCTCATGATGCCACATTACATGACCAAAGTACTCTATGCCAACCTAATCATATTTAATATCCCACAGGTTTTCTGTAAACGTTCCCCCATTCCTTCCTCGCGTTCTTATACCTCTGTGTTACTACCTGCAACGTTATACTTCTCATGATGCCACATTACATGACCAATGTACTCTATGCCAACCTAATCATATTTAATATCCCACAGGTTTACTGTAAACGTTCCCCCATTCCTTCCTCGCGTTCTCATAGCTCTGTGTTACTACCTGCAACGTTATACTTCTCATGATGCCACATTACAAGACCAAAGTACTCTATGCCAAACTAATCATATTTAATATCCCACAGGTTTTCTGTAAACGTTCCCCCATTCCTTCCTCGCGTTCTTATAGCTTTGTGTTACTACCTGCAACGTTATACTTCTCATGATGCCACATTACATGACCAAAGTACTCTATGCCAAACTAATCATATTTAATATCCCACAGGTTTTCTGTAAACGTTCCCCCATTCCTTCCTCGCGTTCTTATAGCTTTGTGTTACTACCTGCAACGTTATACTTCTCATGATGCCACATTACATGACCAAAGTACTCTATGCCAAACTAATCATATTTAATATCCCACAGGTTTTCTGTAAACGTTCCCCCATTCCTTCCTCGCGTTCTTATAGCTTTGTGTTACTACCTGCAACGTTATACTTCTCATGATGCCACATTACATGACCAAAGTACTCTATGCCAAACTAATCATATTTAATATCCCACAGGTTTTCTGTAAACGTTCCCCCATTCCTTCCTCGCGTTCTTATAGCTTTGTGTTACTACCTGCAACGTTATACTTCTCATGATGCCACATTACATGACCAAAGTACTCTATGCCAAACTAATCATATTTAATATCCCACAGGTTTTCTGTAAACGTTCCCCCATTCCTTCCTCGCGTTCTTATAGCTTTGTGTTACTACCTGCAACGTTATACTTCTCATGATGCCACATTACAAGACCAAAGTACTCTATGCCAACCTAATCATATTTAATATCCCACAGGTTTACTGTAAACGTTCCCCCATTCCTTCCTCGCGTTCTTATAGCTTTGTGTTACTACCTGCAACGTTATACTTCTCATGATGCCACATTACATGACCAAAGTACTCTATGCCAAACTAATCATATTTAATATCCCACAGGTTTTCTGTA
This sequence comes from Prosapia bicincta, assembly GCA_036971475.1. NCBI lineage: Eukaryota > Metazoa > Arthropoda > Insecta > Hemiptera > Cercopidae > Prosapia > Prosapia bicincta. The sequence goes on along the minus strand of JBAIZL010000003.1, from coordinate 87,176,407 downwards.
AACGTTCCCCCATTCCTTCCTCGCGTTCTTATACCTCTGTGTTACTACCTGCAACGTTATACTTCTCATGATGCCACATTACATGACCAAAGTACTCTATGCCAACCTAATCATATTTAATATCCCACAGGTTTACTGTAAACGTTCCCCCATTCCTTCCTCGCGTTCTTATAGCTCTGTGTTACTACCTGCAACGTTATACTTCTCATGGTGCCACATTACAAGACCAAAGTACTCTATGCCAACCTAATCATATTTAATATCCCACAGGTTTTCTGTAAACGTTCCCCTATTCCTTCCTCGCGTTCTTATACCTCTGTGTTACTACCTGCAACGTTATACTTCTCATGATGCCACATTACATGACCAAAGTACTCTATGCCAACCTAATCATATTTAATATCCCACAGGTTTTCTGTAAACGTTCCCCCATTCCTTCCTCGCGTTCTTATAGCTTTGTGTTACTACCTGCAACGTTATACTTCTCATGATGCCACATTACATGACCAAAGTACTCTATGCCAAACTAATCATATTTAATATCCCACAGGTTTTCTGTAAACGTTCCCCCATTCCTTCCTCGCGTTCTTATAGCTTTGTGTTACTACCTGCAACGTTATACTTCTCATGATGCCACATTACATGACCAAAGTACTCTATGCCAACCTAATCATATTTAATATCCCACAGGTTTTCTGTAAACGTTCCCCCATTCCTTCCTCGCGTTCTTATAGCTTTGTGTTACTACCTGCAACGTTATACTTCTCATGATGCCACATTACATGACCAAAGTACTCTATGCCAACCTAATCATATTTAATATCCCACAGGTTTTCTGTAAACGTTCCCCCATTCCTTCCTCGCGTTCTTATAGCTTTGTGTTACTACCTGCAACGTTATACTTCTCATGATGCCACATTACAAGACCAAAGTACTCTATGCCAACCTAATCATATTTAATATCCCACAGGTTTTCTGTAAACGTTCCCCCATTCCTTCCTCGCGTTCTTATAGCTCTGTGTTACTACCTGCAACGTTATACTTCTCATGATGCCACATTACATGACCAAAGTACTCTATGCCAACCTAATCATATTTAATATCCCACAGGTTTTCTGTAAACGTTCCCCCATTCCTTCCTCGCGTTCTTATAGCTTTGTGTTACTACCTGCAACGTTATACTTCTCATGATGCCACATTACATGACCAAAGTACTCTATGCCAACCTAATCATATTTAATATCCCACAGGTTTTCTGTAAACGTTCCCCCATTCCTTCCTCGCGTTCTTATAGCTTTGTGTTACTACCTGCAACGTTATACTTCTCATGATGCCACATTACAAGACCAAAGTACTCTATGCCAACCTAATCATATTTAATATCCCACAGGTTTTCTGTAAACGTTCCCCCATTCCTTCCTCGCGTTCTTATAGCTCTGTGTTACTACCTGCAACGTTATACTTCTCATGATGCCACATTACAAGACCAAAGTACTCTATGCCAACCTAATCATATTTAATATCCCACAGGTTTTCTGTAAACGTTCCCCCATTCCTTCCTCGCGTTCTTATACCTCTGTGTTACTACCTGCAACGTTATACTTCTCATGATGCCACATTACATGACCAATGTACTCTATGCCAACCTAATCATATTTAATATCCCACAGGTTTTCTGTAAACGTTCCCCCATTCCTTCCTCGCGTTCTTATAGCTTTGTGTTACTACCTGCAACGTTATACTTCTCATGATGCCACATTACATGACCAAAGTACTCTATGCCAACCTAATCATATTTAATATCCCACAGGTTTTCTGTAAACGTTCCCCCATTCCTTCCTCGCGTTCTTATAGCTTTGTGTTACTACCTGCAACGTTATACTTCTCATGATGCCACATTACATGACCAAAGTACTCTATGCCAACCTAATCATATTTAATATCCCACAGGTTTTCTGTAAACGTTCCCCTATTCCTTCCTCGCGTTCTTATAGCTTTGTGTTACTACCTGCAACGTTATACTTCTCATGATGCCACATTACAAGACCAAAGTACTCTATGCCAACCTAATCATATTTAATATCCCACAGGTTTTCTGTAAACGTTCCCCCATTCCTTCCTCGCGTTCTTATAGCTCTGTGTTACTACCTGCAACGTTATACTTCTCATGATGCCACATTACAAGACCAAAGTACTCTATGCCAACCTAATCATATTTAATATCCCACAGGTTTTCTGTAAACGTTCCCCCATTCCTTCCTCGCGTTCTTATACCTCTGTGTTACTACCTGCAACGTTATACTTCTCATGATGCCACATTACATGACCAAAGTACTCTATGCCAACCTAATCATATTTAATATCCCACAGGTTTTCTGTAAACGTTCCCCTATTCCTTCCTCGCGTTCTTATACCTCTGTGTTACTACCTGCAACGTTATACTTCTCATGATGCCACATTACATGACCAAAGTACTCTATGCCAACCTAATCATATTTAATATCCCACAGGTTTTCTGTAAACGTTCCCCCATTCCTTCCTCGCGTTCTTATAGCTTTGTGTTACTACCTGCAACGTTATACTTCTCATGATGCCACATTACATGACCAAAGTACTCTATGCCAACCTAATCATATTTAATATCCCACAGGTTTTCTGTAAACGTTCCCCCATTCCTTCCTCGCGTTCTTATAGCTTTGTGTTACTACCTGCAACGTTATACTTCTCATAATGCCACATTACATGACCAAAGTACTCTATGCCAACCTAATCATATTTAATATCCCACAGGTTTTCTGTAAACGTTCCCCCATTCCTTCCTCGCGTTCTTATAGCTTTGTGTTACCACCTGCAACGTTATACTTCTCATGATGCCACATTACATGACCAAAGTACTCTATGCCAACCTAATCATATTTAATATCCCACAGGTTTTCTGTAAACGTTCCCCCATTCCTTCCTCGCGTTCTTATAGCTTTGTGTTACTACCTGCAACGTTATACTTCTCATGATGCCACATTACATGACCAAAGTACTCTATGCCAACCTAATCATATTTAATATCCCACAGGTTTTCTGTAAACGTTCCCCCATTCCTTCCTCGCGTTCTTATAGCTTTGTGTTACTACCTGCAACGTTATACTTCTCATGATGCCACATTACATGACCAAAGTACTCTATGCCAAACTAATCATATTTAATATCCCACAGGTTTTCTGTAAACGTTCCCCCATTCCTTCCTCGCGTTCTTATAGCTTTGTGTTACTACCTGCAACGTTATACTTCTCATGATGCCACATTACATGACCAAAGTACTCTATGCCAAACTAATCATATTTAATATCCCACAGGTTTTCTGTAAACGTTCCCCCATTCCTTCCTCGCGTTCTTATAGCTTTGTGTTACTACCTGCAACGTTATACTTCTCATGATGCCACATTACAAGACCAAAGTACTCTATGCCAACCTAATCATATTTAATATCCCACAGGTTTTCTGTAAACGTTCCCCCATTCCTTCCTCGCGTTCTTATAGCTTTGTGTTACTACCTGCAACGTTATATTTCTCATGATGCCACATTACATGACCGAAGTACTCTATGCCAACCTAATCATATTTAATATCCCACAGGTTTTCTGTAAACGTTCCCCCATTCCTTCCTCGCGTTCTTATAGCTTTGTGTTACTACCTGCAACGTTATACTTCTCATGATGCCACATTACATGACCAAAGTACTCTATGCCAACCTAATCATATTTAATATCCCACAGGTTTTCTGTAAACGTTCCCCCATTCCTTCCTCGCGTTCTTATACCTCTGTGTTACTACCTGCAACGTTATACTTCTCATGATGCCACATTACATGACCAAAGTACTCTATGCCAAACTAATCATATTTAATATCCCACAGGTTTTCTGTAAACGTTCCCCCATTCCTTCCTCGCGTTCTTATACCTCTGTGTTACTACCTGCAACGTTATACTTCTCATGATGCCACATTACATGACCAAAGTACTCTGTGCCAACCTAATCATATTTAATATCCCACAGGTTTTCTGTAAACGTTCCCCCATTCCTTCCTCGCGTTCTTATACCTCTGTGTTACTACCTGCAACGTTATATTTCTCATGATGCCACATTACATGACCAAAGTACTCTATGCCAACCTAATCATATTTAATAATCCACAGGTTTACTGTAAACGTTCCCCTATTCCTTCCTCCCGTTCTCATACCTCTGTGTTACTACCTGCAACGTTATACTTCTCATGATGCCACATTACATGACCAAAGTACTCTATGCCAAACTAATCATATTTAATATCCCACAGGTTTTCTGTAAACGTTCCCCCATTCCTTCCTCGCGTTCTTATAGCTTTGTGTTACTACCTGCAACGTTATACTTCTCATGATGCCACATTACAAGACCAAAGTACTCTATGCCAACCTAATCATATTTAATATCCCACAGGTTTTCTGTAAACGTTCCCCCATTCCTTCCTCTCGTTCTTATAGCTCTGTGTTACTACCTGCAACGTTATACTTCTCATGATGCCACATTACAAGACCAAAGTACTCTATGCCAACCTAATCATATTTAATATCCCACAGGTTTTCTGTAAACGTTCCCCCATTCCTTCCTCGCGTTCTTATACCTCTGTGTTACTACCTGCAACGTTATACTTCTCATGATGCCACATTACATGACCAAAGTACTCTATGCCAACCTAATCATATTTAATATCCCACAGGTTTTCTGTAAACGTTCCCCTATTCCTTCCTCGCGTTCTTATACCTCTGTGTTACTACCTGCAACGTTATACTTCTCATGATGCCACATTACATGACCAAAGTACTCTATGCCAACCTAATCATATTTAATATCCCACAGGTTTACTGTAAACGTTCCCCCATTCCTTCCTCGCGTTCTTATAGCTCTGTGTTACTACCTGCAACGTTATACTTCTCATGATGCCACATTACAAGACCAAAGTACTCTATGCCAACCTAATCGTATTTAATATCCCACAGGTTTTCTGTAAACGTTCCCCCATTCCTTCCTCGCGTTCTTATAGCTCTGTGTTACTACCTGCAACGTTATACTTCTCATGATGCCACATTACATGACCAAAGTACTCTATGCCAAACTAATCATATTTAATATCCCACAGGTTTTCTGTAAACGTTCCCCCATTCCTTCCTCGCGTTCTTATACCTCTGTGTTACTACCTGCAACGTTATACTTCTCATGATGCCACATTACATGACCAAAGTACTCTATGCCAACCTAATCATATTTAATATCCCACAGGTTTACTGTAAACGTTCCCCCATTCCTTCCTCGCGTTCTTATAGCTCTGTGTTACTACCTGCAACGTTATACTTCTCATGGTGCCACATTACAAGACCAAAGTACTCTATGCCAACCTAATCATATTTAATATCCCACAGGTTTTCTGTAAACGTTCCCCTATTCCTTCCTCGCGTTCTTATACCTCTGTGTTACTACCTGCAACGTTATACTTCTCATGATGCCACATTACATGACCAAAGTACTCTATGCCAACCTAATCATATTTAATATCCCACAGGTTTTCTGTAAACGTTCCCCCATTCCTTCCTCGCGTTCTTATAGCTTTGTGTTACTACCTGCAACGTTATACTTCTCATGATGCCACATTACATGACCAAAGTACTCTATGCCAAACTAATCATATTTAATATCCCACAGGTTTTCTGTAAACGTTCCCCCATTCCTTCCTCGCGTTCTTATAGCTTTGTGTTACTACCTGCAACGTTATACTTCTCATGATGCCACATTACATGACCAAAGTACTCTATGCCAACCTAATCATATTTAATATCCCACAGGTTTTCTGTAAACGTTCCCCCATTCCTTCCTCGCGTTCTTATAGCTTTGTGTTACTACCTGCAACGTTATACTTCTCATGATGCCACATTACATGACCAAAGTACTCTATGCCAACCTAATCATATTTAATATCCCACAGGTTTTCTGTAAACGTTCCCCCATTCCTTCCTCGCGTTCTTATAGCTTTGTGTTACTACCTGCAACGTTATACTTCTCATGATGCCACATTACAAGACCAAAGTACTCTATGCCAACCTAATCATATTTAATATCCCACAGGTTTTCTGTAAACGTTCCCCCATTCCTTCCTCGCGTTCTTATAGCTCTGTGTTACTACCTGCAACGTTATACTTCTCATGATGCCACATTACATGACCAAAGTACTCTATGCCAACCTAATCATATTTAATATCCCACAGGTTTTCTGTAAACGTTCCCCCATTCCTTCCTCGCGTTCTTATAGCTTTGTGTTACTACCTGCAACGTTATACTTCTCATGATGCCACATTACATGACCAAAGTACTCTATGCCAACCTAATCATATTTAATATCCCACAGGTTTTCTGTAAACGTTCCCCCATTCCTTCCTCGCGTTCTTATAGCTTTGTGTTACTACCTGCAACGTTATACTTCTCATGATGCCACATTACAAGACCAAAGTACTCTATGCCAACCTAATCATATTTAATATCCCACAGGTTTTCTGTAAACGTTCCCCCATTCCTTCCTCGCGTTCTTATAGCTTTGTGTTACTACCTGCAACGTTATACTTCTCATGATGCCACATTACATGACCAAAGTACTCTATGCCAACCTAATCATATTTAATATCCCACAGGTTTTCTGTAAACGTTCCCCCATTCCTTCCTCGCGTTCTTATAGCTCTGTGTTACTACCTGCAACGTTATACTTCTCATGATGCCACATTACAAGACCAAAGTACTCTATGCCAACCTAATCATATTTAATATCCCACAGGTTTTCTGTAAACGTTCCCCCATTCCTTCCTCGCGTTCTTATACCTCTGTGTTACTACCTGCAACGTTATACTTCTCATGATGCCACATTACATGACCAATGTACTCTATGCCAACCTAATCATATTTAATATCCCACAGGTTTTCTGTAAACGTTCCCCCATTCCTTCCTCGCGTTCTTATAGCTTTGTGTTACTACCTGCAACGTTATACTTCTCATGATGCCACATTACATGACCAAAGTACTCTATGCCAACCTAATCATATTTAATATCCCACAGGTTTTCTGTAAACGTTCCCCCATTCCTTCCTCGCGTTCTTATAGCTTTGTGTTACTACCTGCAACGTTATACTTCTCATGATGCCACATTACATGACCAAAGTACTCTATGCCAACCTAATCATATTTAATATCCCACAGGTTTTCTGTAAACGTTCCCCCATTCCTTCCTCGCGTTCTTATAGCTTTGTGTTACTACCTGCAACGTTATACTTCTCATGATGCCACATTACAAGACCAAAGTACTCTATGCCAACCTAATCATATTTAATATCCCACAGGTTTTCTGTAAACGTTCCCCCATTCCTTCCTCGCGTTCTTATAGCTCTGTGTTACTACCTGCAACGTTATACTTCTCATGATGCCACATTACAAGACCAAAGTACTCTATGCCAACCTAATCATATTTAATATCCCACAGGTTTTCTGTAAACGTTCCCCCATTCCTTCCTCGCGTTCTTATACCTCTGTGTTACTACCTGCAACGTTATACTTCTCATGATGCCACATTACATGACCAAAGTACTCTATGCCAACCTAATCATATTTAATATCCCACAGGTTTTCTGTAAACGTTCCCCTATTCCTTCCTCGCGTTCTTATACCTCTGTGTTACTACCTGCAACGTTATACTTCTCATGATGCCACATTACATGACCAAAGTACTCTATGCCAACCTAATCATATTTAATATCCCACAGGTTTTCTGTAAACGTTCCCCCATTCCTTCCTCGCGTTCTTATAGCTTTGTGTTACTACCTGCAACGTTATACTTCTCATGATGCCACATTACATGACCAAAGTACTCTATGCCAACCTAATCATATTTAATATCCCACAGGTTTTCTGTAAACGTTCCCCCATTCCTTCCTCGCGTTCTTATAGCTTTGTGTTACTACCTGCAACGTTATACTTCTCATAATGCCACATTACATGACCAAAGTACTCTATGCCAACCTAATCATATTTAATATCCCACAGGTTTTCTGTAAACGTTCCCCCATTCCTTCCTCGCGTTCTTATAGCTTTGTGTTACCACCTGCAACGTTATACTTCTCATGATGCCACATTACATGACCAAAGTACTCTATGCCAACCTAATCATATTTAATATCCCACAGGTTTTCTGTAAACGTTCCCCCATTCCTTCCTCGCGTTCTTATAGCTTTGTGTTACTACCTGCAACGTTATACTTCTCATGATGCCACATTACATGACCAAAGTACTCTATGCCAACCTAATCATATTTAATATCCCACAGGTTTTCTGTAAACGTTCCCCCATTCCTTCCTCGCGTTCTTATAGCTTTGTGTTACTACCTGCAACGTTATACTTCTCATGATGCCACATTACATGACCAAAGTACTCTATGCCAAACTAATCATATTTAATATCCCACAGGTTTTCTGTAAACGTTCCCCCATTCCTTCCTCGCGTTCTTATAGCTTTGTGTTACTACCTGCAACGTTATACTTCTCATGATGCCACATTACATGACCAAAGTACTCTATGCCAAACTAATCATATTTAATATCCCACAGGTTTTCTGTAAACGTTCCCCCATTCCTTCCTCGCGTTCTTATAGCTTTGTGTTACTACCTGCAACGTTATACTTCTCATGATGCCACATTACAAGACCAAAGTACTCTATGCCAACCTAATCATATTTAATATCCCACAGGTTTTCTGTAAACGTTCCCCCATTCCTTCCTCGCGTTCTTATAGCTTTGTGTTACTACCTGCAACGTTATATTTCTCATGATGCCACATTACATGACCGAAGTACTCTATGCCAACCTAATCATATTTAATATCCCACAGGTTTTCTGTAAACGTTCCCCCATTCCTTCCTCGCGTTCTTATAGCTTTGTGTTACTACCTGCAACGTTATACTTCTCATGATGCCACATTACATGACCAAAGTACTCTATGCCAACCTAATCATATTTAATATCCCACAGGTTTTCTGTAAACGTTCCCCCATTCCTTCCTCGCGTTCTTATACCTCTGTGTTACTACCTGCAACGTTATACTTCTCATGATGCCACATTACATGACCAAAGTACTCTATGCCAAACTAATCATATTTAATATCCCACAGGTTTTCTGTAAACGTTCCCCCATTCCTTCCTCGCGTTCTTATACCTCTGTGTTACTACCTGCAACGTTATACTTCTCATGATGCCACATTACATGACCAAAGTACTCTGTGCCAACCTAATCATATTTAATATCCCACAGGTTTTCTGTAAACGTTCCCCCATTCCTTCCTCGCGTTCTTATACCTCTGTGTTACTACCTGCAACGTTATATTTCTCATGATGCCACATTACATGACCAAAGTACTCTATGCCAACCTAATCATATTTAATAATCCACAGGTTTACTGTAAACGTTCCCCTATTCCTTCCTCCCGTTCTCATACCTCTGTGTTACTACCTGCAACGTTATACTTCTCATGATGCCACATTACATGACCAAAGTACTCTATGCCAAACTAATCATATTTAATATCCCACAGGTTTTCTGTAAACGTTCCCCCATTCCTTCCTCGCGTTCTTATAGCTTTGTGTTACTACCTGCAACGTTATACTTCTCATGATGCCACATTACAAGACCAAAGTACTCTATGCCAACCTAATCATATTTAATATCCCACAGGTTTTCTGTAAACGTTCCCCCATTCCTTCCTCGCGTTCTTATAGCTCTGTGTTACTACCTGCAACGTTATACTTCTCATGATGCCACATTACAAGACCAAAGTACTCTATGCCAACCTAATCATATTTAATATCCCACAGGTTTTCTGTAAACGTTCCCCCATTCCTTCCTCGCGTTCTTATACCTCTGTGTTACTACCTGCAACGTTATACTTCTCATGATGCCACATTACATGACCAAAGTACTCTATGCCAACCTAATCATATTTAATATCCCACAGGTTTTCTGTAAACGTTCCCCTATTCCTTCCTCGCGTTCTTATACCTCTGTGTTACTACCTGCAACGTTATACTTCTCATGATGCCACATTACATGACCAAAGTACTCTATGCCAACCTAATCATATTTAATATCCCACAGGTTTACTGTAAACGTTCCCCCATTCCTTCCTCGCGTTCTTATAGCTCTGTGTTACTACCTGCAACGTTATACTTCTCATGATGCCACATTACAAGACCAAAGTACTCTATGCCAACCTAATCGTATTTAATATCCCACAGGTTTTCTGTAAACGTTCCCCCATTCCTTCCTCGCGTTCTTATAGCTCTGTGTTACTACCTGCAACGTTATACTTCTCATGATGCCACATTACAAGACCAAAGTACTCTATGCCAACCTAATCATATTTAATATCCCATAGGTTTTCTGTAAACGTTCCCCCATTCCTTCCTCGCGTTCTTATAGCTCTGTGTTACTACCTGCAACGTTATACTTCTCATAATGCCACATTACATGACCGAAGTACTCTATGCCAACCTAATCATATTTAATATCCCACAGGTTTTCTGTAAACGTTCCCCCACAGCATTTCTTATCCGACAGACCGACGTAGGCATATATGAATACAATAATTCTCACTCTGATTTCTCTGTGAGGGTTGCCGCTTGAAGAGTGACAGAGAGTCACAAAACTCTGACTCGGAATTTTATACGGAGGTCCCACAACGTGTCTAGAGGGAATGAATGCTGACCTGGCTTTAGTTCTCCCCCACCCTCTCTGCAGTTGCTTCCTCTTCGTGAGAATGTAACTGTAAAAGCCCCTAAATTGGTGATTCTTAGGCTTTACTAGTAAGACGAGATTTTCTAACGTGAGTAAATATAAGGATTTTATAATTTGAGGGTGATTTTTCAGGCTTTTACCATTACAGTTTGGGAGGTGCTAGGTTTTAATAACGAAGATTTATGGATGTTTTTTTGGGAATAAAACAAGTCCTAAAGGTAAGGTTTAAACATCTAGGTGTCTCTGAGGTTACACCCAACATCTACGTGTCTCTGAGGTTACACCCAACATCTACGTGTCTCTGAGGTTACACCCAACATCTACGTGTCTCTGAGGTTACACACAACATCTACGTGTCTCTGAGGTTACACATAACATCTACGTGTCTCTGAGGTTACACATAACATCTACGTGTCTCTGAGGTTACACCCAACATCTACGTATCTCTGAGGTTACACCCAACATCTACGTGTCTCTGAGGTTACACACAACATCTACGTGTCTCTGAGGTTACACATAACATCTACGTGTCTCTGAGGTTACACCCAACATCTACGTGTCTCTGAGGTTACACACAACATCTACGTGTCTCTGAGGTTACACCCAACATCTACGTGTCTCTGAGGTTACACCCAACATCTACGTGTCTCTGAGGTTACACACAACATCTACGTGTCTCTGAGGTTACACACAACATCTACGTGTCTCTGAGGTTACACATAACATCTACGTGTCTCTGAGGTTACACCCAACATCTACGTGTCTCTGAGGTTACACCCAACATCTACGTGTCTCTGAGGTTACACATAACATCTACGTGTCTCTGAGGTTACACACAACATCTACCTAGTGTATGGTGGTGAAAGTTCGAAAAGAACTTTGTTCACAGAAGATATTTATCATTAGGACTTGGTATATCTTGGGCTGTACAGTAAATCTCAAGATTTACCAATATACTGGATATTACAGTACCATATATGCTATATCTAATGGCGATCTATATTCCTTCTTATTATGTAACACAAACTTATTTGGTCCTTCCTCTATCTACTCTATGTTTCCAACTTTCTAACTTTTCTAATTCCACTTATAACCCCCCAATTCATTCCCTTCCATAAGTTATTTCTACCGAATGTTCCCAAATCCTTTCTCATTTTATAATGCTACCTAAAGTTGTACAACTCAGTTGCGAATATTTACATTGCTTCCTTGATTTTAAACTCGCTTCGGTGTTATTTTTTCATTATTAACATTTTTTTACATTTATTAAACCATAATTAAATTAAATAGTTTATTATTTCAAATAAAGTTGTACAATACTCAACTCAGTTTCAAATATTTACATTGATTCCTTGATTTATAACCTCACTTTTGGGTTACTTTTTCATTATTAACATTTTTTAAATTTATTAACCAATAATTAAATTAAATCTTTTATTATTACAAATAAAGTTGTACAATACTCAACTTAGTTTCAAATATTTACATTATTTTCTTGATTTATAAGCTCGCTTTTGAGTTACTTTTTCATTATTAACATTTTTCTTTAATTTATTAAACAATAATTAAATTAAATGGTTTATTATTTCAAATAAAGTTGTACAATACTCAACTCAGTTTCTAATAATTCATTATTTTCTAGATTTTAAGCTCGCTGGAGTTATTTTTCCATTATTATCATTTTATTTTTTAAAAATAAAATAGTTAATTAGCTCAACAAAGTCATACATTATTTAATAGATAACAACATGACTGCATTCATGTTACAACGTGTGATTTTAATGTTCTCTTTATAAAACGTGGGTCTAAAAATTAGAATGTTATAAAATTACAAAATAACGAGATAGGAGTACATAATTAACGTTAATATGACTTAAAGTAGATACGATTTGTTTTTAAAGTTATTTTAATTCCCAAAATTCAAGTAATTACTTCTAAACTATTTATTTTGCATTGTAGACACGTTCTTCCGTAAGTTATAATACACACGATGGACGAAAAGTAGATCAACAAAGTGATGTAGGAGGGGGAACCGGAAGGAAGTTCTTTTTGAGGAAAACAACGTAAATTCTCGTTTCCTGAATCTTGTCGTTGAATTACTTTCGATATTAAAAATTTTCATCAAGGCTTTAACGACAACGCTTTATACACGCGTTCTAACTTTATGCAGTAAAAGTGTAATACCTTAACGTCCCAACATGAAACCTTTCCTTTAAAAAAATGGCGTTCTATTACGCAAGCGTGACCCTGTGGCTGCGAAACGAAAACACCTCCAATGCGTATTGAAAGGTCTAACGTTTTCCCAACCTCTTCAAATCCAATTTGCTCCGTAGAAGTTCCTTGTATATACAAGCGTTTGCCCGATAACCCGGCACCCTTTATGGCGACCTTAATGGCTTCTCTTCTTTCATTTATCCTTTATTGTTACTAGGACATGCATTTTCCTTTTCATTGGTAACTTCGTTTTTGAACAATTCTACACAAATTACAACTGGTTGAAGGCGATCGGGCAGTGTTGCTATTGTCACCTACGAAGGAGGGAAGGGTTTGTGAATGAAAAGAGGATGAAAGCATTACGACAGGGGCTTAACCTCCCGACACAGGATTTAGAAGAGATTTTATTATAGGGTATCGTGACTAAAACAGAACTTCTCTTTATCAGAATCATAAAAAAGAGTCAACCAGTTACAAGAAGAATAAGAGAGTTGTAAGTAGAAGCACAAGGGAGGGAAGTGGAAGAATAAGCGAGGGTAATAGAAGGGATGGTAGTACTACTAATAAGGGAGAATAGAAAACGAACAAATGATGGTATTAGAAGTATGAGGGAAAGTAGTATAAGAATAAGGGAGGGTAGTAAAAGAATAACGGTAGGTAGTAGAAGAAAAAGGGACGATAGTGGAAGAATAAGGGAGGGTAATAGAAGAATAAGGGTTAGTAGTAGAATACATTAGTCTGGTAGACGAATAAGGGATGGTTTGGGAGAATAACAGAAAGTAGCATAAGAATAAGGGAGGCTAGTATAAGAATAATTGAGGGTAGTATAAGAATAAGAGAAGCAGTGGACGAATAAGGGATGGTATTAGAAGAATAAGAGAGGGCAGTGGAAGAATAAGGCATGATATTAGAAGAATAAGGGAAAGTAGTATAAAAATAAGGAAGTATAGTTCAAGAATAAGGGAGGGTAGTAGAAGACAAGGGAGGGTAGTGGATGAATATGGGATGGTATTAGAAGAATAATGGAAAGCAGTATAAGATTAAAAGAGGGTAGTATAAGAATAGGGGTGGGTAGTAAAAGAATAAGGGAGGGTAGTGGACGAATAAGGGATTGTATTAGAAATATTAAGGAGGGTAGTAAAAAAATAAAGGAGGGTATTAGAAGAATAAGGGAGGGTAGTTGAAGCATAAGATAGGGTGGTACAAGTATAAGGGGAAGTAGTATATGAATAAGGGAGGGTAGTAGACGAACAAGGGAGGGTAGTAGACGAACAAGGGAGGGTAGTAGACGAATAAGGGATATTATTATAAGGAATAAGCGAAAGTAGTATACGAATAAACGAGGGTAGTACAAGGGTGGGTATTAGAAGAATAAGGGAGGGTATTACAAGAATAAGGGAGGGTGGTAGAAGAATAAAGTAGGGTGGTACAAGAAAAAGGGGAAGTAGTATAAGGGAGGGTAATAGACGAACAAGGGATTGTAGTAGACGAATAAGATATGTTATTAGAAGGAATAAGCGAAAGTAGTAAAACGAGGGTATAAGAAGAATAAAAGGGGGTATTAGAAGAATAAGGGAGGATGGTAGAAGACTAAGGGAGGGTGTTAGAAGAATAAGAGAAAGTAGTATAATAATAAGGGAGGGTAGTAGACGAACAAGGTATTGTAGTAGACGAATAAGATATGTTATTAGAAGGAATAAGCGAAAGTAGTAAAACGAGGGTATAAGAAGAATAAAAGGGGGTATTAGAAGAATAAGGGAGGATGGTAGAAGAATAAGGGAGGGTGTTAGAAGAATAAGAGAAAGTAGTATAATAATAAGGGAGGGTAGTAGACGAACAAGGTATTGTAGTAGACGAATAAGATATGTTATTATAAGGAATAAGCGAAAGTAGTATAAGAATAAACGAGGGTATAAGAAGAATAAAAGAGGGTATTAGAACAATAAAGGAGGGTGGTAGAAGAATAAGGGAGGGTGTTAGAAGAATAAGGGGAAGTAGTATATTAATAAGGGAGGGTAGTAGACGAACAAGGTATTGTAGTAGACGAATAGGATATGTTATTAGAAGGGATACGCGAAAGTAATATAAGAATAAACGATGGTATTAGAAGAATAAGAGAGGGTATTAGAAGAATAAGAGAAGGTGGTAGAAGTATAAGGGATTGTGGTAGAAGAATAAGGGGAAGTAGTTAAAGAATAAGGAAGGGCAGTAAAAGAATAAGGGAGGGTATTAGAAGAATAAGAGGAGGAAAGGACTCCTTCAATGTACTAGGAGTAGAGGTAAGTGTAACATTTTACTTAACGTTGAGCTAATATAAGACCCTATGCAGAGGTTTCTACACGGCACTATTTGTAACATATAACTCATAAACTTCTAAATATAGAAATAAGTATTTTAACATAGGTTACCACGATCCTATAACTGTAAAAATATTTAATAAACAGGTCTTAATTTGGAATATGTATTTAATATTGTTTAAATTTTCCTCCATTAGAATAAATACTGAAACACTTTTAGTGTTCATTCTTATTAGCAAAACGTTCTCATGACAAAGCCTCCTAAATCAGTACATGCAGTGATCTCCTGCATCGAAGTAAATTATATTATAAATAGGCACACAAATTTTAAAAGTTGCACATGCGTATAATTATTTAGAGAAGCCTCATTGTGACTTAAATAAAACCTGTAACAGAATCGCACCTGTGTAAGGGCAAGAATAGTTTCTAACACAAATATTCGTTAGCGCTCTCTCTCTCTCTCTCTCTCTCTCTCTTTGTATTTTGGAACTTAATATTCCCCAAAACTACAATAATCCAAAGCTTACAAAGAACGTCTTGGTCCAAGGATGTATTGCCAAGACATGAATACGAAGATGATTTACATCAGTGCAGCATTGGATGTGTTTCATCTATGCTTTCACTCCAGTCGTTTGCCTATGTCGCTGAACCTATATTGTGCGTACTTTTTTATTAACTATTACGGTACATTATGACAATATATACCGCCAAGAGGTACATATCCATTACTTATGTTTTACTAACAATAAATATGTTTATCATAACGATCTTCATACATGCTGTATACTGTTAATTCCTACAGATTACAGTTTTCGAAAAACCTGCGTCATCAGAATATCGATTGCGTCAACAAAAACAAAATTCTGTCATCACTGAAAAAGTTAAAAACAATATGAACGTAGGATATTAAAGCAATTCATACAGAAATATTCGAGTTGACTTAAATAAATCACAAGAAATAAATTAATCTAAAGATCATAGTTTCAATCCTCGGTTGTCCCAAAGGATTTTGTCCGCTTTTTCCCTTCTTAGATGAAATCAGGCTATGAAAATGCCAGTTACTCTACATGATGGCTATTGGTCTTAAGTGGTCTATTGGGTAGCGTATTAGAATAATGTAACGGGTTAGGTCGTTATTTATTATACACGGCTTGGCAAGTGTTTTCACGTTTGAGCGGACACAACAGTAAGTCGTCTTGTAAATTTTAGAACCTTCTAGAAGTGAGCGAGTGGGAACTAATAGAAACGACAAGCCAATATATAAAGGTTTTGTTAAGCCTTAAGAGAGTGCAATGTCTTATAATGTAGTTAATAGAGTTAATAGAGCTAATACAGTGACACTCAGTCTGTATTAAGTGAAAATAGACTATTAGTGAACCTAGTAGCTATTATTGGACCTACTTAAAGCAGTGTTTCAAAGCATTTATAAGAGTGAGGATGTAAATAATATTAGCTATAAAAGTTTGTGAACTATTAAACATTTATTTATTCTAAAATTGTATTATACATTATTGCAGCCCTGTAAAAATGTAACAATACTAATCTAATTGCTCTGAGTTCCATCCACTAAACTCACAACACAAAGAATTTCTGATGCACATTCAGCCCTCGCTTATAAAATAACTTGAAGCATTTTTAGGTAGATGTAACTCTCTAATTGAGTACCTGAAGCCAAACCTAGACTAACAATAGCGATAGAAGTTTGATGCTGGCCACAATACCGTCCTAGAATACCGCATGCCCCAAGTAAGGCAGTATTATTTTATCTCCTAGGCCTCAGGTACAAAAGCTGGTCGTTCTCATAATTACCAGAAATAATAAATATTTATATAATTGCTTTAAAAATATCATTATGTATGATCTACACCAAAACGAACCCATCACATGACCAGGGACATCCAATATAATCGTATTGTTCGACTCCTTCCACAACCAAAAACCATACGGCAAAGTGACGTCACAATATTTCCGACAAGAACAGGTTATGATTTATTAATAACATGCGGTGACACTGCAGCTATATTTTATCTCAACAATCGATACAGGTGTTTGACGGACTGACGTTAAATAACGGGAATGGCGTTGGTAAACCGACAATATTCCCGGATTTCACGTTTACTGGTACTGCGATTTAAAACCATGAATATTGTTTAGAAATGCATAGGTTGTGTTTTCAACTTCCGATAGGTTAGAAATAAAAAATAAATACGCAAAGTAACATTTTATTACTAAACTTTGAGCGTAATTACTGCTTGACACGATCGCCTTGACGATAGAGGCATATGTCGTACTTATGGATAGGCTTTCCAGTACCTTTTAACTGTTAAGATTAACAATTAACTTTTAATACTCTAGGTTTCTGCTTGGTTGTACATCATTAATATGGTGGAGTTTTTTTGCATTCCTAGCATGGCCATACAAGATCTAGATGAGCGTTTTTTACCCGATCGATGTTTCCCCTACTTTCTCCTCTTCTTCATAATAATTTTAAATTATTGAAAATAACTGTAGATTAATTTGTATATAACTAATCTCGCTTGTTTAATTAATATAATATTTACAAATGATCAATTAGACCAATTAAGTCTATTTTATTTTGTGACCAATTAAATATTTATACTATTTCTTCTACGAAATATAAATATAACATTTCTAAAATATAACCTTTAGGAATAAAATAATATATGGTATTCAAATGCGTTTACAAAAATCACTACACTAAAAAACTACGACAATTACACTTGAAAAAAATAATTATAGGAGTACAAGTATTTAAATTATGAATAATCAGACTTGAACATTTTTAATTTAAAAATTAAGACAGGTAAACTATATGTGTAAAGAAGAAAGTAGAATAATCGATATTAAAACTAAATGCAACATATTTAATTAAAACAACTCAATAAGTTTAATGTCGCACTAAATTAATTGTAAAGCATAACCCCAACAATAAATTTTACAACCGTTTCAAGCAGAAGTTGTAAATCAATCTCTCGCAAACGGAAGGAATACAGAGGTGCCTGAGAGGAGTGCAACTCCCAGGGGAGGCAAGAGTTACCGTAACTGGAGCGGGAACAGGGATTATTTCCTAAATCCAATTTGAGGTTTCCCGGTGTAAAACATCAATTTCCAAAGCACCACACATTCAACATATATATATATATTAAATATGGTGATATGTTTTCTTGTAATATAGTTAATAAATTTAAAATATTTCAAAAACCAGAATACTTTTAATGAATATATTTATTCAAAGCTTTTCGCCGATAAAATAGTACCAGCATCTTCAGGAAAATAATTATCTAATAAAATATTTTTACAAAATTATATATATATATGTGTGTGTGTGTGTGTGTGTGTGTGTGTGTGTGTGTGTGTGTGTGTGTGTGTGTGTGTGTGTGTGTGTGTGTGTGTGTGTGTGTGTGTGTGTGTATTAGTTTTAACTAAATACAACTTCATTAACACAATTTTAAAACTTCAAGTTTTTTAGATCAGTTACTTTTAAACCTTTTAATAATGAAAAATTATACAATAATAATGTTTTGTTTTGTTACGAAATATAGACTTAATACAGTTTCGACTGTGGTTGTAAATTTTGAGGTTATGTTATTAAACAATAATAAACCTTTCCTACAAAATAGTTACATAGCCGTATTGTACATTTCGCTGATACAGTTTGGATCATTGAAGGTTATAAGTGAATTGAGAACTAAGTCCTTATACGTTTTTATAATATAATGTTTACAATATCGCTTACATCAAAACGCTATTTTACTGTGATTACCATAAACACATTAACTTTTAGAATTAACCATTTTCCTTTAGCCAATTCTAAAACTCTCACAGTGTGGGAGTTTTTAACTTTAATACCAGTTATGTTGGTCTCATGTTAAGGAATACTGACGTCATAGTGTAGCAACTCATCCCTTATAGCAAGGAGGTGAAATACCGAGGTATAATGTTGGAAGGTAAACTAATCGGGGAATCTCGTGTGAAGAAAAGAAAGATATAGCCCCTACTAGAGATCCGGTACAAAAAGCTAGCATGGCTCATAGTTCAGTATTCCGAGTTAAGCCATACAATAAATTGCAGTTGTACAATCAAGCCGTAAGAACAGACGGGTTGCCACTTTGAGGATGCACCGAGAACAGCAATCTGCAGGTTATTGGGTGCTTCCAAAATAATTTGTTAATAGTTATAGTAAGGGCTCCATGGTATGTCCGAAACTCTCCCAAACATAGTGCCCTCAAGATGGAGAGCGTTAGAGAGGAGGCTGCTACTACGGCAATGAATTACTCAGAACGGCTAAAGCAACACAAGAACCCTTCAGCTCTACAGCTGCCTCAAAGGGTGCCAGTGCAAAGACTTTAGCGTAGTAAGCCTTTGGAACAGATTCCAAAAGGCCGTCAGCAGTACCAGACTATCAAGTCGGTGTCGTTTACTGAAAAACACTTGACATGTCAATACCCCTCGGAACGTAGGTTGCTAGACAGGACTCGAATAAGTTGCAGCAAAAACAAAAAAAAATTGATATGAATGAGCCTTATGAAATATTATCAAAATATTCAACTAAAAAAATTTAATAATTTCACTAGAATTAGTTATTTTTAAAAACGATTGTTTTACGTTTAACGTAAGTACAGTAATCCAGTATTTCCTAGACTGTATCGCTTTGCCAAAAATGCATGTACGAGAACTTAAATATTGTTTCGGGATCCAACTTATCTTTTTACATTAGGTATAATGATTTTCCCTCATAAAAAGTCGCTCATAGGTTCATTTGCAGGCGATGAGAAACGAATACATTAGTAAAACTAACTTAACTGCTTTTTCCTAGTATTGAATGTTTTGTTTAAACCGTCAATCTAAGTTACGTGACGTCAGAGGATTATGAAATTACATTTCTTGGGCGGCCTGTCAGTTCGTGACAAATGTCATCCAGGCACGAAGTCGCCGATGGAAATGATTCACAGCTGTCTCTTATCAGGCTAATGGCATATGCTGGTCGATTATGGTGGTTTGAAAGATGTTCATGGCCATTTTTAATTTAGAAAGCAGTTTAAAGAATGGTGTTGAGGGACTATGCCGAGGCCATTGACCATACAAAATTTCTTGCCCCTCTGAAATATATTATTTAAAATTTAATATATTTATTTCTTATATTTAAATATGATTTCATATTTATTTATTGTAGCGTGTGTGTGTGTATGTGTGTGTGTGTGTTTGTGTTTGTGTGTGTGTGTGTGTGGATATTTGTTGTTATAGTATTACTTAATGTTATGTTTAAATTATTTATTGTTGTTTGGTATTTATTACAATATATTTATTTATTATATATTATAAATCATTTTAATTTAAAAACATTATAGCTTTTAGACTTGACTTTTGTCAAGCGATGATAACCAAAAAATATAGTTTTATTTTTGGCTTTAAACGTGAAAAGGTTTGGATGGATTATTTATTTTTATCTCTCGCAGCAATATTAATTATCAACATCATATTTTTCAAAGATTGTATTGTCTTAGTATATATTTACACAGACTTTATGTTTGATTTCATTTTTAAAGGCGTTCAGCCAATGACTGAGTATGAACGCCGTGACACAAGATAAAAGTAGGGACATAAACTCCCTGTCGCAGGAAATAGGGAGATATTAGGGCATCACGTCTGCAGGGATGCGTACCCTTAGTAGACTATATGATTTGCATCTAGGCTATAACTTGTAAACGTGTCGTTGTTTGGTTATTATTTGGTTATATATAGTATCAAGAGCACAGTGGCAGAACATATTACAGTAAAAATATTGTAAAAACCCCAATACCACATAAATAGTAAAAACATAACTAAGTTACCTAAGATTTGATCCTAATGTAAGATGGTTTTATCTTAGGTAACTTGTAATATCAGTTATTTTTTGTTATTTTGGTGGTAATTGGGGTCAGCCAACATCTGTATTGTAATTATTTGGTTGGTATTAATGTTATTACGATTTTTAATTTCACTGTCAACTTTGTAACAGAGATATGTTAACAAACGACAGTTTGTGATCATTAATAAGTTCCTTAAACTAGTGTTATCTTAAAATCTGTTGCGCTGAAACACACTTTACATAAAAACTCTGGACTTCACATAAGAACTATGATTGTGATACAATGTTAACTAACGACCTTTTTAATTTGACCTGAAAGACTTGTGAAATAATTTTTTTACAAACTCAAGCGATTCACAAATTAAAAACTACTCGTTGAACACTATTTATAAACGTGAATACAGTGTTATTTATTGAGAAAATGCAATTGAATGTATACACGAACAAACAATCCCTTAAAAAGAAACATTAAATTCTCTTTCGTAAACTACAATTCTGCGAGGTAATATTGAATCTATGAGACGTTTTAGAAAGTTTGTTAGAAACTTGTGATCCGTTGCAGTAGTTCTCTCACGGATATACACCATATCAAGTATACTTAAGGGTTCTAGGGAAGTTTAACTTCTCCAAGACGCTGCCACCGACAAACCTGGTTAAGTGCATTGAGATATTCTACGGACATTGTAAACGTATATTTTCTAACAGCTCTCAGTTTACTTTCAACTCGTTCTGTGTGACAACTATTTTGTAGTTATTACGTTTTAATTTCCTTATTACTGTTTGAAATTAATAAGAAATTTGGAACTAAACTGGCCAATTTAGAGTAAGTGTTGAATCAAAAAGTACTTTACGACTTTGGAAATTTATATACATTTAATAAATTAAATTACAGAATCAGCAGGCGGTCATTTTGTACCAAACTATTTCTATATTTCTACTTTGACGTAGGTAGTGCCGTTGAACTATATCCAAAACAAGGTTTTAAAAATTTGAAAATTCATATTAATTTATTAAATTGTATTACAGAATCTGTAGAGATGTTACTTTGATTCAAAACATTTCTTGTTTGACTAACGTAGTGCCGAAGTATTATATCCAAAAAGGATTTCACAAGCTGAAAATTCATATAAATTATTAAATTAAGTTACAGAGTCGTTAAAAGTGTTATTTTGGGTCGAAAATAATCTAATTTGACTCACGTAGTGCCGTAGACACCTTTTAATTTTTCGCTAGGATTTCATTCAAAACAAAGTGTATTTTTCCCCTTTACCAGACCTATTGCATATCTCAGAAAGAGGATCCACGCCGCGGCTGCAGAAGCTTTGCTAGAACAAGTGTGGTAAGAAGTTTATTTCCGGTGGAATGTTTGATGAAACGCTGATGACAGTTCTATCGAACCTAAATAAGATTTTTATAATATCCTTATATCAATAACTTTCTATATGATTTCAAAGGTTTTACGTTCCTCAAAACACTCCTTGAGTCAAACTATAGCTGTGTTGGTACAAAATAATATCTCTACCTATTTTTTAACTCAATTTATTAAATTAATATGAATGTTTAAATATAACTATACAAAAATATAGTCCGGAATGACTATAACCGGACAAAAATAATATTTATAATCGTTTTGGAAGAGTGTATACCCCAAAATCTCCAAAATTCAAGGTATTATTTCCTATTAATGCAAACTCTATTAAATTATTCCTTAGAGCCGTTTTAAAAACTGTCTGGGGTAAATCACACGATTTCAACAAACAATCTATAGCAACGGTTTGATCTCAATACTGATGGAAGATCAAACAACAAGTTGTAAGAACAAGTACCAAAGCCATCTCGACATCAGGCGTTCTCCTTTGCGGTATTGCAATAAAGTTATATTCCGTCTGTTCAGAATAGTTTGGAAACTCTCGGTCCTGGAAACCCAGTATAATACATTCCAGGCTCCAGGAACACTTAACAACTCTAAAATCCTGGCTGACTCACTGGCGAGTGATTCCAAATGTCAGGCGCTCTTGCACTCCAAACACAGAAACACAATCTTGGCACATCGCTAAAACTGCTAGGCCACTGGAGGAAACAGGTCAAGTACCTTGGTGTCATTCTTGACACGGGTCTGACGTGAAACCATAACCAACACCTTGAGAAGAATGTCAACCAGACAAACACAACTTTACCCTATTTCAACACAACAGGCTAACTTTCAATAAGGGCGGTCACCCAATATACGTGACTATGTTGCGCAGCATTATCATATACGCCTCACCCGTCTGGGGCCATGCAGGTAACACACTCACACGCAGACACCAGATATTCCAGAACAAAGCTCTGAGAATAAATCACGAAGGTACCTAGATGCATAAGGTTAACTCTTCTCTAAACAGATTTGAAAGTGCCTTTCTTAAAACAACACCTCCGACACTTAGGAAACAGGTTTTACAAACAGGCCCACGCAACCACCACATCAACACTAATATCCTCACTGGATAGGTACGACCCCACACATGACAAGCACAGACGGCCGCTGTCCATTCTGTGCGATCAGGCCACTCCATAAACACAACACTGAGCGGAGAGTTGACGCAGTTTGCCCCAACGGAACCAATAACTCGATCTTGCATGTCCATTTCAGTTTCTAGTATAATGCAGCTAAAGAAGTGCATGTCAACCTCACCATAGCCTCACTAACAAGGTAGACTGTAAGCTATTACCTCTCCTAATTCTACAGCATAAGATTAACCCAACCCCCAGAGTTCCTGCACGGTCTATCGCGGAATGTTCAGGGTTTCTTTCTTGACAGGTTTTTTCACCTATCCTGTGCGATAGTTAACGTAGTTTCATTTCACTATCTCCTTATTTTCCATGGAATGAGCTAAATAGCTTGGTAGAAGGACAATCAACCCTGAATCCTTCACTCGCTTTAGGGGTACTAACCGCATGACCTTGGTAGAGCTCTGGGGAGCCTGACCTAAGGACCCAGTGGGCAGAGTATAGCTCGCCGATATGTCCCCACCGTGAAATTAGATTTGCCCTTCTTCATAGACAGTGATTACTTCCGCGCCAGCGCTACTTAACAATCACCTTTAACAGCGTTTTGTGACGTCCGAGATGGGTCAGCCGGAATTAGTATTCCGTAATTTAGCGAAAGCTAAAATATTAGCTGCAGTTTGAGTCAGTTCAAAAATAAGTAAACAAATTATAAATAAGAACTAAACAATATTTTCCTTTTATACCGTACACTCTAAGCTTTTACTGATATTTCAGGCTACAAATATTTATTAACCGCTCACAGATTACTGCCAACTCGTTTAATATGAAAATTATCTTTAAATTAAATTCTAAGAGTTTGACAATGATAAAATTAGTTACAAATCTTGACAAATCATAGTGATTTTTTAACCTATCAAAGATTAAAAGACTGTTTATATTCCTTGGAGGGAGTTAGTAGCTAAAACGTCTCCTTTTCTGCGCCACTATACAGTATCGCTTGAAAATAGAAAATTTCTTTATTTTGTTTTTACCCACTTAATCTATTCAAGTAAGCTTGGGAATACGTTCTTCCAGTGTTCTTAAGTGCTCAAGAAATGATATATTTCCCGTTAAGGAAATAACACTCCGCTTTACCGAACCAACGAACAAAACGCTTACTCCCCGCAGGTACTTTTGTATCTCCCAGTGCCGGATTAAACATCGCAGCGTGGTCAACCATTAAATTCCAATAAAGTTACAACCCGCGGGAGCTAGAACTTAATAAGAACACGTTGCTTTTAGAAATAAAGTGAAACCATAAGGCCGAGATAATTAATTCTCTAAAACTACGGTCGTTCGATATGACACATGATCGCTGTACTAAAAGCTTTTAACTTGACACTCCACAGTTAGTCTAAGTATGGTGCTTAATAGCAAACACGCACGTCTATAAGTGAAACCATAAGGCCGAGATAATTAATTCTCTAAAACTACGGTCGTTCGATATGAGACATTATCGCTGTACTAAAAGCTTTTAACTTGACACTCCACAGTTAGTCTAAGTATGGTGCTTAATAGCAAACACGCACGTCTATAAGTGAAACCATAAGGCCGAGATAATTCATTCTCTAAAACTACGGTCGTTCGATATGAGACATGATCGCTGTACTAAAAGCTTTTAACTTGACACTCCACAGTTAGTCTAAGTATGGTGCTTAATAGCAAACACGCACGTCTATAAGTGAAACCATAAGGCCGAGATAATTAATTCTCTAAAACTACGGTCGTTCGATATGAGACATGATCGCTGTACTAAAAGCTGTTAACTTAACACTCCACAGTTAGTCTAAGTATGGTGCTTAATAGCAAACACGCACGTCTATAAGTGAAACCATAAGGCCGAGATAATTAATTCTCTAAAACTACGGTCGTTCGATATGAGACATGATCGCTGTACTAAAAGCTGTTAACTTAACACTCCACGGTTAGTCTAAGTATGTTGCTTAATAGCAAACACGCACGTCTATAAGTGAAAACAAGTGCAAAGGGCTTTAAAGTACACGGATAAAGTCAGGCCGAGGCACATTTAAATGTTTTTACCAAAATAGAATGAAATTTTTACAACAAATGAAATAATTAAATTAACTATACGCACGTTAAAATGCAACAAAAAAACATAAATAAAACAAAAAAATTATGTATAACTTAACGGTAAAAAGGTTAATATTAAGAGAAAAGGTTTTATTTGCGGAGTAAAACTTTCATTGAAAACAAAAGGGCTTAAAAAATATTTAAAACACAAACTAAATTAGAATGTTAATACTTTGCGTCAAGAAAAGATTTTAAAAACCTTTAAATAAAATAGGAACGTGTTAGTAAAATTAATAAAGGGAAATAAATTATTCTATAATGAATGTTCTTAGTTACAATAGGTCACACCTCCCGAAAAGGCCGTCCTCATTTGGATAAAACGTAAGTGCTACCACAGGCATTATTTATACAGTTTTTTTGTTAATTTTAAAATTCATCATGGAAAACAAATGAACAATAAAATTAACTATCTAGGCCTAACAATATTAAGAAATACAAATAACATGGAATGCTCAACTTTCAGGAAGCCTACACAAACCATAAACGCAATACCAAACTCCTCTAACCATCCCCACAACATACAATTACTCCTTACAAATCTATTTAAATGAAGCCTTTAAGTAGATGTAGCGCCTTAACCCTGAGAAGGGGGATTAGCCTCAACTTATCGCTAGTGTACCTCAAGACACGTGCCTGTACCTCGTGGAATATTCCCCATGTGACATCCAAAGGGACAAATTTGGTTTGGATCTAAATGCGGAATCATTTTGCCTTTATAGTTTGGTTTTCGGGTGAAAATATCATGGTGAGTCAACGAAGCGATAAATAAATTCTCCGCTCCCCCACTGACGCTCGCGCTTTGTAAATCTGAACTAAAAACATCGCCGATTATTCAAAAAAAAAGCTTTAATCCACCTGTTTCAATCCATGGAGGTGGTTGTATTGTCTATTAGATATATCTCTCTTCTGAGTTTGATTTATTTCCCAGTTAAACGGACTATTTTCTGTAGGGTAGCAACAATTCGAATTCATATAAATTGTATTATTCCCCACCAAATATTATAGGTGTAATGTGGAAGTACTTGTATACATGGCAAGTAACAAATACGTCACCGCTAACAAGCCAAGGATAGTGTTGGGTTGTTAAACTTTACTTAGATTAATAAATAATTAATATGTTACGGTATTAGAGAGTTTGAACATAAACGATTTCTAAAAGATGTGACATATGTACACGCACGCCCGCGCGCGTGCGAGCGTAAACGTCTATTATACCTTTTAGACTTTCAAAAGACGCCTAGAGCCTTACTTTGGCCTTACGTTTTTAATGGAAATTCTATGACGATATCGAGTAACGAACCCAGATAATTCATGTTAGTAGTCAAATGCCTTTTAATTCACCCTTCTCATCTACATATATTTCATCTTTTTCATATATAACCATATTACAGATGTGTGTGTGTGTGTGTAAATATATATATATATATATATATATATATATATATATATACATAAAGAACTAAGTCAAAATACAAATACAAGAATTATAATTGTTTAATATTCCTGATGATGTTGGTACTGCTAGCGAAAAGGTTTGAATTGTAAATTCAATTATAATTCTTGTATTTGTATTTTGACTTAGTTCTTTATTAATACACAAGAATACATATTGCGATATTTATATACACACATATATATATATATATATATATATATATATATATATAATTAATAAATTTAAAATATTTCAAAAACAAGAATACTTTTAATGAATATATTTTATATAATATATATTATAACATAAAGTATGAGGCTTTAGATTAAATTCAGTTAGTTGCTAAAATAAATATCGATAGGATTTAGCAAAGAAAGACACAAATAGTTTTCTAGTCCGGACAAAGCAGGTACCATGTCATTATCCTTTTCCAGGAAAGCTATACGTTGAGTCCGGCAACCATAGACAATATAGAAGGGTCCATAGTGGTTAAGACGGGAAATCCAGCGGCCAATATAGCCTGGGAAAATAACCGTGTACCGTTAGGTTTAGCTAATTGTAGAACAGTGGGAAACTTACAAAGAACGTATTGGTGGTAGTGGGAAAGATTAGATTTTTAATAAAAACGAAATGATAGGGAGTTTTTGAAGAGAGTCTCAGAGAAAGGCAGGCAGATTGGTGGGGTCCAGGATGGAAGTGTTGTAAAGGAAGAAATTAAATAAATTAAGTAAAGAGTTTTTTTATAAGTAAAATTTAAAAAGTGCGACGTAAAGGGTTTTTTTTAAAATATAAAGTAAGTTTTTTTTGTGTCAAGTGTAAGTGCAGAAGGTAATAACCAAGGCCAGGATTCCAGGGACTCTTCAGAACAATAAGTATTATTTGAATATAAGTGTAGCCAACAGACATCTATCTTTTAGTTCAGAACAAATTTTAATTTCATCAAAATTTATAAAAATTATTCTAGTTTCACCATTTCTAATTTAAAAGCAAAGTTCCCGTAATAGCGACCCGAGAGGAAGAATAAAATTTTAATACTATTTTTTTTGGTATGTTAATTTATTAGCAAAATATTAATATAAATTTGGAATAATGTGTAGAGTTAATTGAAGAGAATAAATGCAAGTGATGTTTAAAAATTTATAAGATTGTTAATTCTTTATAAACCTGAAGGTGTGACATTAATAGGTAAGGTAAATAAATAACATTTAAATATAAATTTAATTATAACAAAAGTTAAGTTATAATATATATATATATATATATATATATATATATATTTATTTATTTATTTATTTATTTATTATGTGTGTGTGTGTGTGTGTATGTGTATGTGTTATTTCTTAAGTGAAGAATACAGAACAAAACTAAAACCTTTTCAGTTTTAAAAACTCTGTTCTAAATTTATTTGCTATTGAACAATGCAGATATTTACAATTCTGCATTGTGTTTAACGTGTGTTTAAACGATCCTTCATGCTAGGATACGTGTATTTATCTGATCCTTAATGCTAGCATACTAAAAGAAGATTAACGCGGATATGTGAGATACAAACAACACGTGCGCCACCTAGTTGCGAATTTATTGACTCTTCGTTACACAAAATAAACAGATTTATTTCGCAGACTGGCGGTGGTTTTGTTTCCTGGGAAACTGTAATGTAATGTCAAATATCCAGATTAATTACAGAGCACAGATTACATAGCGCAACGATTGTGATAAGCCGAAACACTCTAATCGAGTTAAAATGATCTCTTAAATGTAAAATACATTTCCGTTAAAAATCTGGCGCAAAACTCTTAGCATCGTATACAAACAGAGTCTAAACCTAATCTGTTAGAGCCTAACCTTTGAAAATATGCAGAGAGAGAATTAATTGTAGAAATAATCTGTGTTTATTTACAACTTTAAATTTTAGTGATGTGAAAGAAGTCATTTGTAAAAGAATAGTAACATATAATCAGTCTTTAACAAAGGTTGAGAAGCTTCTATGTTATATAGATTATTTCTTCTTTGTAAAGTCATCTTAGGCCAACATTATTTGGTTAAGCATTACGAAAATAACAATGAAAGGTATGATTACCTCGAATATCTTATTGTGAACAAACAAGTCAAGGGGTAAATACTGTTTTAATTTTAGTGATGTAGAACGAAAACTATATGCGTATGCTTATAAATATCTGTTGCACGCTTGTTTATACATTTACTCTAACCTACAGGACGTCAAACTTTACCTCCAAGCCTCATTTTTGTTTGAATCTGATTATTAATCTTATATAATACTTTTATTAATTAATTTAATATTATTATAATTGTTATTATTACTATTGCTGTTGTTCCTGTAATAATGACAGTATTATTATTATTATTATTATTATTATTATTGTTGTTGTTGTTGTTGTTGTTGTCATATATTACTACTATAAATAACTACGATTAGCAATTTGAAGCTCGGATCTCAACAGTTGTGATAAGAAGGAAAAGGAATTGACGTGATGTTCACGTCTTCGAATATCTGGTCAGTTGACGTATATTTGCCAAGGATGATATGCAAGGGTAGAGTCACGATTCCTTGCTGGTAAGGAAAAGTATTCGAAACTGAAGTAAATATTTCTTAAGGGCTCAATCACGACGTATTGTGTGAACTTAGTTCTGTGGTGGTCAAATATCCCAGAAAGGAAGTATCTCTTCTAGTGCCTCACCAAATGGAAACCTCATATGCCACGAAAGTACGAATTTTCCAAGATATTCATGGTCAGCAGGTTTTTTCACACTTCGACAAAAAACATATTATAATTACTATTATTTATTGTTTCTAGTAATTCAATTTTTTTTTAAATGGTGTTAAAGAATGTCGTTACCTTATGTTTAAGATGCACATTACATTCATTAGAGAAAACCAGTTCCTTAGGCAATAAATTTACAAGTACATTACTTGAACATATATATATATATATATATATATATATATATATATATATATATATATAACATTTTATTCACATTCACATTAAGTGTTGGAAGCACTGTGCCCATTGCTCAATGCATAGTTGAATGCGTTTAATCGTACTCCTAACCTACTCCACTTAAATAAGTGTAGGCCATTCACTTAATATAGAAATATGATGAGCCACTGTACATATACACACATATCGTCAATGTTGCGTCTGTGATACATACTGGTACCTTAGTGACGATGGCGTAACTACGGGGAGGATAAGGGGGATAGATCCCCCCAAAGGCTAAAGAATAAAAAAAAATGTTATTCAACATTACAGAGAAATTAAAATAGCATCAGATGACGTAAGCAATGAGCTAGCCAAGAAAAAAGAAAAACGTGATTTAGTGTTGTAAATTTAAAAAACTGTTAAATATATGTGGCTTATTCCGTAGTAAAACTTCCACTTTAAAGGCCTTGCTTTCAAACAGTTAGATATAAAAAGATGTTTTTTATATTTTGTAAATTACAGCATGAATAGTATAGTTGGAAAATAATCTGTTTAGTATTCCCCGCTTAGTAGAACCGCAGGCTATGATGATTTTCCGTGGAATGCCTTAGAATGAAAACCACATTTTAAGTGCCAGAATGATATAAAATGTACTCACAGGAATTATATTTTTTTACATTTTCCCGGGGCGAAGCCCCCCGGTGCCCCCCTCCACCCTCTAGGTATCTCTGGTTACCCACTGCTTAATTAAGTGACGGAATGCTATCAACCAGCATCCCCTAAACACAGACCACTTTGCAACCTAGCCGCAGGTGAGAAGGTACTATTATGGAGAAATGTTAAGGGACGTAATCCCAAAACTTCAACTAGAGCCAGTTAAAACGGAAAAATACAATTCTGTTCGAACTATGAACTTCATTATCCATTGCATACGACAAACGTTTATCAGCGTTATACATTGTTCAGAATAAAGAAAAAAATGTTTTTAGAAAAATAACTTATGAATTACTCAATGTAATTTCAATCTCATTCTTACTCAATAAAATTTTGCGACAATTGACTTTCTAATGAATGCCGTGAAATACTTTAATTCATCGTTAGCGCTACCAATAAACCTTTTTTATGAGGTGAAATTTTATTACCGCTGCTTTATAGCATCCCGTCAAACGAGAAGTACATAATGGCTTGAAGAACGATATCTGAGCTGTCAGTTTGTCTCAAGAAGAATTATAAGGCAAAAAAGGTTTTATGTTTATACAGAGCTGTTTTGTGTTGATAGGGAATGGGTAAAATATTCAGTTTGAAAATGTTTCTAATATGTTAGGCTTACTTTTATATTTTATATTTAGGTAGAGAAGGAGTATAAAGTGATATAGAAAGTAAATTGACTAAATAGATAATAAAGTGAGTGAAGTAAAAATAAAAGTAAGTAAATGAATAATAAAGTAAGTGAAGTAAAAGTAAATAGATAATAAAGAGAGTGAAGTAAAATATAAGTGAGTAAATAGATATTGAAGTGAGTGAAATAAAGTAAAGTGAGTAAATAGATAATAAAGTGAATAGAGTAAAGGTAAAGTGAGCAAATAGGTAATAAAGTGAGCGAAGTAAAAGTAAAGTGAGTAAATACATAATAAAGTGAGTTAAGTGAAAAGAAAGTGAGTAAAATAGAAAGGAAAGTCTTAAAACTATAGATGAGGTTTTTTAGTTGGAAATTAAACTAGCAAATACAGGAGCTATGACTAAAGAAATACGAGATAAAAATATAGAGAAACGTGTTTAAAATTGTGTTCAAATGAAACGAAATTACTAATGTGTAAAACACATCGGCTAATTTTACTATACGGTTTGGAAATGTAACATGGACAAAGACAGAATTATTTAAATGCAATAAAATTATATTCCTAATAAGGTACTACAAGAAGAATAGAAATTGAAAAACAGGTACTTAAGAATAATAAAGAAAGCATCTTAGAAATTGTCAACGTAGGGAATGATTCAGGTACGGTTTGGATATAATGAAAAGGATGAGAAATTGAATTGAAATGTCGAAACGTAGTAAAGGTTAAGAGCGACACTACGTCAAGTAAACCCCCCTGGCCAAGAGAAGCTAAAACCTTCGCTTATTCTCAGTATCAACTCTTTGCGCTTTCCTTTAACCTTGCCTAACAGTAAAAATAACACTCTTCAGGATTTACGTGAATACTACTTACTAATGTTTATTTTAGGTTAGCTTGGACAGGTTTCTAGTAGTTTTATTTTAGCCAATGATTTTTCCCATAGAAAAGTGAAAAGGCAGCTGTGTTTATATCGGTAATAGTTAGAAGAAAAATAAATATATTTACTCATGAGCAGAAGCGCATCAAAGGGGTTTTGTAGATTATCTTAAAACACAGACGGATTGTAAAAATGCAGCGAGGATTTTTTGGAGTTAATCCGCCGATAGATAGTTCGTAAAGAAACAGCGCGGGTGATTTTGGGGGTTAACCAAAACACAGAAGGATCGTTGAGGCGCGGCGAAGGAGTTTTGGTGGTTTACTTACACACAGACGAATTGTAAAAATGCGGCGACGGGGTTTTGGAGTTAATTCGCCCATAGATAGTTTGTCAAGGCCCAGCGAGGGGGATTAACCCAAACACAGAAGGATTGTTTAGACTCCGCGAGGGAGTTTTGGGGATTTACTTACACACAGACGAATTTTAAAAATGCGACGAGGGGTTTTGGAGTTAATTCGCCCATAGATAGTTTGTAAAAGAACAGTAGGTAATTTTGGGGGTTAACCAAAACACAGAAGTATTGTTAAGGCGCGCCGAGTGAGTTTTGAGGGTTTTGACGGATTGTAAAAAAGCGGCAAGAGGATTTTCGGGTTAACCTATCCATAAAAGGTTTATAAAGCGTCGTATGTATCTTTCGTCGCTTAAAAGTTACTTTAAATTGGCAAGCCTTATAACACATTTTATATAATTTACTACTTCCATTTTAAAAAAATTATAACTTCATGATAGTTCTCGGATAAAACGAGTTGACAGTAAACCAAAAAAAAATGCAATTTTAACAATAAATTGAACTCAAACGATGATTAATCCTGAGTTTATTATTTTAATAATATCTTGATATAGTTGATAATATCAAAATAATAAACTCGGCATTGATCATCGTTTGAGTTCAATTTATTGTTTAAGAAAATAGTAATAAAATAAATATGCGTGTATAATGGCGAAAACCTGTTGCTGTTTATGACGATCTGGTTGTTAATTACTTATTAGACTTAGATATTAATTGCGACCAGACTTCTTGTTAACTAAAGGTTCTTAAATTGTTAACTTACACTTGGAGGAAACGTTTTCAAGAAGCGGATGAAGTCGTAAGACGAAAACGTTTCCTCCATGTGTAAGTTAACAATTTAACAACCTTTAGTTAACAAAGAGTCTGGTCAAGTAATATCGAAGTGAAATAAGTGTATAATGGCCATAAAAGGCTTAAAAATGCGTAGCTCATTTTGGCGAGTTGCTACATATATTTAGAAATAACAACGAAGAGCTTTAATGGGCTAGCTATGGTTTATATCCATGATAAATTCCGTGTAAGAGAGAGTAATGCTTCCAACAAACTTTAAAAGAATTCTCTTAGACCGATATTTCTTCATAAATTTCAATTTTTTTAATGAAAATTTAAAACTTGCTTTTAAGATTTTGTTATTTCTTAAAAGCTTTCATTCTTATTTCCTAAATAAAAACCACCCAGTATATGTACGATAAGTACTTAAATTTATTGTTAATTATAACTCTCTGAATTTGTAATGTAATTAAACTAAGAACAAACTTAATTCACTCATTTTATCTAACGCATATCTTCAAATTTTAGAGAGACATCAAATTGTGAGTCATTTTCAAGTTTCTGCATTGGGGGTATAAAATGGTCTCTCCTGGATTGTCTAAATTTCTCACAACTACCGAACCCCCTCCCAGCAAGACTATCTGACTGCTCTACTGCTCATATCCAAATAAAATTGCGGACTGTGCAAAGAAATAAATTACAAGACTCGAGGCGTGTGGAAGAATAGAAGAAAAAACAATGAAAACAAGATCGCAAGAACGGAGGAGAAATAATTGGAGGGAAGCTTTTGCAGAATGGTTGATAGTCTTACAGTCTAAAATAATAACGGAAAAAAGTCAGTATTGGGGTGTCGAATAAAACCAGATAATATAAAGAAACAAATAACACGAAAAGTTTTTGGGCATTTAAAGGAAAATGAAAACGGAAAGATCCAGTGTTTGCGGATGCGAGTGTGTTGATGAAAGAGTTGAGGTCATATAAAGTTGAAAAGACCAGAAGAAAGGAAAGAAACAAGCAAAATGGGAACAGGAGCAACTGTATAAGAAAAGAAATAAATTATGTAAATTAAAATTGTATAAATAAAAACTATTTATCATCTTAATGAGAGTAGAAGATATTTTTACATTGTCTGCTAGCGTCACTTTATGTATATATACAAAAAAAGGCTGTCGTGGTGCTCCCTAACAGGAATGACTACTCGTTAGGGTATTTCTGAGTATAATAAACTCAACCAATCCCTTTCTTACCATTATATTTTGTTGATAAATCAAATATTATTTTAAAGGAAGGGATAAATAAATATTTCTTTTAATACTTAAAACATATGAATTCTTTAGGACTATATTTTTATGTTTACAGTATTTTTCTAACCAAAGATTTTTCTCCACGCAAGACATACACAATCAGGCTTCTTTCCAAACACCAGTCAGAGGAAATGACCTACAGAAGTGAATAATTCTTTTGAAACATGTACTTAGTAGAGGATGTAATAGAATTTATTTAATATAGCTAATAATATAAGAACACAGTTAACAGAAAACAATTAGTAAATGTTGACGATACAACATAAAGAGCGGGGCTTGGCTCCGAAGCACCAATACGGCTTCTGGGATAAGCACTCTACCAGGTGCACCGAATTGTGGAAGTTGCTGAGGAGATCTTGTAAACGAAGAAGGTATGCTCTGGCGTCACCCAGAAACTTCCAGGTCTTTGACAAGCTGCTGTTTTAAAATTCGTCGCGACCTTCCAGAAGCATTTTGACAAATACTCAAGTCCTACCTTGCGGACAGAACTTTCCGCACTGAACAAGGTAAGGAGTATTCCAGTTTCAAGAACATCGTAACAGGTGTGACTCAGGGTCCTGTACCTTCTCTATAAAAGAGATAACTGTAAAAGAGTGCGCCATTATATTGACATTCACAGACGACACCGCTATCTTGCCCGTCGCACAAAATGCGGCAGTCGCAACAGCTACAATGCAGCACACCCTGGACAGCGTCAGTAGCTGGACCAGACAGTGGCGTATAAAGCTTAATGAAAGCAAGTCAGCCAATGTTATATTTACCAATAATAAGGCAGAGGGCAAACCCGACCTCATATTAAATAGCAACGCGTTCCTTTTAGCAAAGAGGGGAAATACCTACATCTAACGTTGGTCACTAAACTGAACTGGAAATCCCATGTGAAGGAAAAAGAAATGAACTGAAGATCTGGCACAGTAGCCTAGCGTGGCTCACATAGGCCGGTATTCTGAGTTGGGCCCTTACGTTAGATTGATGATGTGCAAGCAAGTGCTCAACCCGTATGGACATACGGGTTACCCTTCTGGGGATGCACCAAGATCGTTTCCAAAATAGTTGCGATCCATAGTGGGGGCTCCATGGTACGTTCGAAACTCTGCCTAGATAGACACCTCAAGATAAAGACCGTGAGAGAGAAGGCCGCCGCACACATTACGTATAGAAAAACAACCAATATTTTACCAGCTAAACAATACCTGTCAAAAATAAAAAGGTATGAAACTTATGCATTAGAAATAATAGGATGCTTACGTGAGGGGAAAAGGATTTTTAGTTCTACTAACCGGGAGCACAAAGCGTGGGCTATGAATCCGGCGATATATGTATTTCAAAAAAACATTCAACTGAAGCATTAAATTTCACCTCAAATTTTTTTTTTTTTTAACCAACTGCGATTAATTTCAATCTCAAGTGTTAATAAAGTCTTCGAAATAATTTTTCATCTATGTCAATTTGTCTCCCTCTTCCAGGTCGCATTCTAATGTTTTCTTATTTGTTCCACCTTCCTTACTTTATCTTTACGTTCTCCTAAAACCTGAGGAACGTTCGGTAAGTTTTCTCGCCCATTTTCGATGACATGATTTATTCTTGAAGTTGTCAGTAACTAGAATTATTTGTTTATTTAGACGTCATTAGCCATGGTAATGTTTATTTTTGCTTCCTATATTCTAAAGACCACGTTCTCAACGTAGTAATTTCATGGGTAATAAAGACATTGTTATCGATGACCTAACTGAAACTAGCAAACCTAAATAAAATCTGTCCTTTACAGTTTCTACTTTCTTTGCTGTCCATGTAGATGATCAAGCACATTATCGTAAATATAAAACGAAATTGCTTTAATTCAGCTTAATTTTTAGATCGACAATAAGAACATACTTTTAAACATATATTTAAATGCACCTTTCAGACATTAGCTTGCCACCGATTATGGCCCCTAACCATTAAGTACTTAGATCTTAATCAAATTGAAACTAAATATCGAGAACACCATTTCATAGTCTAAATAATTAATTAATTTAATTTTCATAAAACAATTAATTCTTTATTTGGTTTCTACAGTAACAAATTTTACGTAGCTTAAAAAAAACAAAATCATAATTTTTTTTTAATTTTATTACATAAAATATTACAATAAATTACAATATATTCAAACATTTTATACTATACAAAGTTTTTTAATATTAGTTTTATTCAAATATTTTTGTGGTCTGGCTGATGGCCAACTCCTAAGCTGTTCAGTTGATTGGGAACTGTTAGTAAGCCTAACAAGCAGCTAATTTAATAATATATTACAGCTAATATAATAATATATTAAGGGTATAATATATTATTATAATAGTGCCTGATGTAGGTAAACAACAGTAAACAGCGATCGAATGTGTGCACTCACTCTAGACCAACTGTTTAAAGACCTTTGTAAATTGTTAGAGTTAAAAAAAAAAAAGGCAAAACTGATCCAGCAGATGAGTGTGTTGTGTTATGCCGTAGCGCGGTTTCGTCGACTACAGACCGACGAGAGACCATAGCGGGGCCAATCGCGGTATCATCGCCGGACCATAGCCGACCAGTGACCCTATCTACGTTAATGCTTTGCAACATTAACATGTGTCTTTGGTGTCGGTGTGTGCGTGTAATTCTCCTAACTATGTAAGCCATCAGTCAGCTACCCCTTCTAATAATAACGTGAGGGTGTTGCCTTTTAAAGTTGGCGAAATGATGGCTTAACAAGGCTTAACTTAAAGTAAGGGTTTGAAATACGTAATGGGAAACGGTGTTGTTGGCAAATCAAACAACCATGGAAATCATATTTCATTGTTGTTAAATTTGCCATTATTTTTAAATTTTTATAAAATTTTATTTTATAATTTACTTTTATTAAGATTAAAAATTCTTGTTAGGAATTATTATTTGTATAGAAAAAAGTTATTAACTTATCTTTCATTAGCAATATTGTTTGAAAAAAATTTAGGCCTACCGTATATATTATTTTGAATACAAAACTGGTAATACTGTTTAAA
This sequence comes from Prosapia bicincta, assembly GCA_036971475.1. NCBI lineage: Eukaryota > Metazoa > Arthropoda > Insecta > Hemiptera > Cercopidae > Prosapia > Prosapia bicincta. Next base: position 87,138,523 of record JBAIZL010000003.1, on the reverse strand, counting down.
AAATATTTTCCACATTTTGTTTCTTGTTTAAAAAAATAGGAAATACGGCCTTCAGTAAAAAGAGAAATTGATTTGTTTTGAGTTTTAAAATACCCAAAACATTACACAAACAATACCCAAACCCGAGCATACGCCGCCAGCTTGAAATCACGAATTTGATTTGACCTCAATGAATAAATAAAATCACAATAAATATCCTTAGTGTATTACTTACAATTTGTGTGTGTGTGTGTGTGTGTGTGTGTGTGTGTGTGTGTGTGTGTGTGTGTGTGTGTGTGTGTGTGTGTGTGTGTGTGTGTGTGTGTGTGTGTGTGTGTGTGTGTGTGTGTGTGTGTGTGTGTGTGTGTGTGTGTGTGTGTGTGTGTGTGTGTGTGTGTGTGTGTGTGTGTGTGTGTGTGTGTGTGTGTGTGTGTGTGTGTGTGTGTGTGTGTGTGTGTGTGTGTGTGTGTGTGTGTGTGTGTGTGTGTGTGTGTGTGTGTGTGTGTGTGTGTGTGTGTGTGTGTGTGTGTGTGTGTGTGTGTGTGTGTGTGTGTGTGTGTGTGTGTGTGTGTGTGTGTGTGTGTGTGTGTGTGTGTGTGTGTGTGTGTGTGTGTGTGTGTGTGTGTGTGTGTGTGTGTGTGTGTGTGTGTGTGTGTGTGTGTGTGTGTGTGTGTGTGTGTGTGTGTGTGTGTGTGTGTGTGTGTGTGTGTGTGTGTGTGTGTGTGTGTGTGTGTGTGTGTGTGTGTGTGTGTGTGTGTGTGTGTGTGTGTGTGTGTGTGTGTGTGTGTGTGTGTGTGTGTGTGTGTGTGTGTGTGTGTGTGTGTGTGTGTGTGTGTGTGTGTGTGTGTGTGTGTGTGTGTGTGTGTGTGTGTGTGTGTGTGTGTGTGTGTGTGTGTGTGTGTGTGTGTGTGTGTGTGTGTGTGTGTGTGTGTGTGTGTGTGTGTGTGTGTGTGTGTGTGTGTGTGTGTGTGTGTGTGTGTGTGTGTGTGTGTGTGTGTGTGTGTGTGTGTGTGTGTGTGTGTGTGTGTGTGTGTGTGTGTGTGTGTGTGTGTGTGTGTGTGTGTGTGTGTGTGTGTGTGTGTGTGTGTGTGTGTGTGTGTGTGTGTGTGTGTGTGTGTGTGTGTGTGTGTGTGTGTGTGTGTGTGTGTGTGTGTGTGTGTGTGTGTGTGTGTGTGTGTGTGTGTGTGTGTGTGTGTGTGTGTGTGTGTGTGTGTGTGTGTGTGTGTGTGTGTGTGTGTGTGTGTGTGTGTGTGTGTGTGTGTGTGTGTGTGTGTGTGTGTGTGTGTGTGTGTGTGTGTGTGTGTGTGTGTGTGTGTGTGTGTGTGTGTGTGTGTGTGTGTGTGTGTGTGTGTGTGTGTGTGTGTGTGTGTGTGTGTGTGTGTGTGTGTGTGTGTGTGTGTGTGTGTGTGTGTGTGTGTGTGTGTGTGTGTGTGTGTGTGTGTGTGTGTGTGTGTGTGTGTGTGTGTGTGTGTGTGTGTGTGTGTGTGTGTGTGTGTGTGTGTGTGTGTGTGTGTGTGTGTGTGTGTGTGTGTGTGTGTGTGTGTGTGTGTGTGTGTGTGTGTGTGTGTGTGTGTGTGTGTGTGTGTGTGTGTGTGTGTGTGTGTGTGTGTGTGTGTGTGTGTGTGTGTGTGTGTGTGTGTGTGTGTGTGTGTGTGTGTGTGTGTGTGTGTGTGTGTGTGTGTGTGTGTGTGTGTGTGTGTGTGTGTGTGTGTGTGTGTGTGTGTGTGTGTGTGTGTGTGTGTGTGTGTGTGTGTGTGTGTGTGTGTGTGTGTGTGTGTGTGTGTGTGTGTGTGTGTGTGTGTGTGTGTGTGTGTGTGTGTGTGTGTGTGTGTGTGTGTGTGTGTGTGTGTGTGTGTGTGTGTGTGTGTGTGTGTGTGTGTGTGTGTGTGTGTGTGTGTGTGTGTGTGTGTGTGTGTGTGTGTGTGTGTGTGTGTGTGTGTGTGTGTGTGTGTGTGTGTGTGTGTGTGTGTGTGTGTGTGTGTGTGTGTGTGTGTGTGTGTGTGTGTGTGTGTGTGTGTGTGTGTGTGTGTGTGTGTGTGTGTGTGTGTGTGTGTGTGTGTGTGTGTGTGTGTGTGTGTGTGTGTGTGTGTGTGTGTGTGTGTGTGTGTGTGTGTGTGTGTGTGTGTGTGTGTGTGTGTGTGTGTGTGTGTGTGTGTGTGTGTGTGTGTGTGTGTGTGTGTGTTTGTACAATTATTGATATTAAAAATAGGATCTCCGTTAATATTCTTGCGAAACTTGAATCAACCAAAGCTGTGCAACGGAACCAAACTAACCACAGACACCTAACTCAATCCAGGCAGGAATCAGAGGTGGTAAGTTCAAAGGAGTGATGATCTTAATTCTATGAATACCGATGATTTCATCAGATCTAGCTACTGATTTCAAACGACTACAATTTCCTTTGCGTTTTGCATTCGCATTAACCATAAACAAAGCACAAGGACAATCATTCACCATTGCTGGATTAAATTTGGAACATTCGAGCTTTTATTACGGACATTTAATTATAATTTGCGTGCTTACGTGTTGGGACACCTAAAATTTGTATTTTTATACGCCTAATGAAATGAAGAAAAACATTGTCTATCCTCTAGCATTGCAGTAAATGAAATATAACTATTTAGATGTTTGATTTGCTTTTCTTATTGCAAAAATTATGAGATCGAGCACAGCAATGTGCGCCGAGTAACGCTAGTATGTTATAACATAGAAGTAAATTGCATTAGGGCTAACGTCGCCTTCAGTTTCGCCAATGACACAGGCTGTTTGTTGCATTCATTCCAAGTCGGAGAGCTTTTCTCTTTGCTTGTTAGTGAACACAATCTGTCGCCTCTAACAAATTGCTCGCGTTTCCATTCTGGACTGACATTTTTAAATTATTTGTTGCAACCTACGCCAAGCGCGAACAGCGTAAACCACTTTACAACCAAGACAAAAGGGGTGAAAGTGGCATACGTAATGACACTCTCCAGTGCATTCCTACTTAAATTGGAAAACAAGGCTATTTGCATAGTTCTAGTACTTCCCCAGCCCTTATTTTAAAAACTATTATTTGCACATTGTTCTACAGTTTCAAAAACATGTTCTAACTTGTCGAATATATTCTGAGAGTTTGGAAAGTTTCTAAAACCATTTTATTTTAGTTTCTTCTCTAACTATCATCACACTGCGGCCCGGGCTACACTAATACACTCATCCGTCGCCCTGCAAGTTATAATCATTAATAGCTTTCCATAAATGTCTTATGCTCGATAACTGTTTTATTTTTAGTTTTAAACTATGTAGCTACGTTTTCAAACAAATTCCACCTTATTTGTATTCAACCGGAAACTGAATTCAACTGTATTTAACCTTACACATGGATTCCATCAAAGAGAAATATTATCCTAAAATGGAGTTCTAGCACGTTGCGCGTTGCACAAACTCACTGACCTTAAAGGGATAGACAATCTGTAAAGATCTATTGTCTCTACAGATCTCACAGATGACATTTGGTCATTTATTTTGCTTTAGACTTTGACTTTAATATATCTTACTTAATTAAGGATGAGAATACTACTTGAGACAAAACTTAGTGGTAATTGTAAAAATATTTAAGAGAATCATTTGAAGATATTTTGGTTTCATCCTACATGGCTAACTTTCGAATACATTGCATCTTAGCCCATGTTCAACTGAATTAAATTAAATTATATTTCACCCAACATATTGATCTCTTCATAACAATTATGCCTGACACAACATGGAGTTCTAACAACTTTGCAGGTCGTAAAAATTGACTGGTTTTAAAGGGATATACTTCCTACGAAGATTTATTCTCTGTACACATCTCACGGATGACATAAGCACAAGTATTTTGCTTTGTACTTTGACTTAAGAAAATCTCTCTGAATTAAGGATGAAAATACTACTTGAGACAAAACTTACAAGTAATTGTAAAAAGATTTAAAAGAATCATTTGAAGATATTTTTGTTTCATCCTACATGGCTAACTTTCGAATACATTGCATCTTAGTTCATGTTCAACGAAATTAAATTCATTTATATTTAACCCAACATATGGGTCCCTTCTTAACAATTATTCCTGACACAACATGGAGTTCCAGCAACTTTGCAGGTTGCAAAAACTGACTGGCTTTAAAGTGATATACTTTCTACGAAGATTTATTCTCTCTACACATCTCACAGATGACATTAGCACAAGTATTTTGACTTAAGGATATCTCTCTGAATTAAGGATGAATAAGGACTTAAAACAAAACTTAATATTAACTATAGAAAAATTAATAGAATCATTCTGAAGATTTTTTTAGTTTCATCCTATATGGCTAACTTTCAAATACATTGCATCTTAGTTCATGTTCAACGAAATTAAATTCATTTATATTTAACCCAACATATGGGTCCCTTCATAACAATTATTCCTGACACAACATGGAGCTCTAGCAACTTTGCAGGTTGCAAAAACTGACTGGCTTTAAAGGGATATACTTTCTACGAAGATTTATTCTCTGTACACATCTCACGGATGACATAAGCACAAGTATTTTGCTTTGTACTTTGACTTAAGGAAATCTCTCTGAATTAAGGATGAATATACGACTTGAAACAAAACTTAGTATTAACTATAGAAAAGTTAAAAGAATCATTTTGAAGATTTTTTAGTTTCATCCTATATGGCTAACTTTCAAATACATTGCACTTAGTTCATGTTCAACGGAATTAAATTCATTTATATTTGAATTAATAAGGTGTCATGAGGAGAAATCTTTATGACAGACAAGGTGTGCTTAAACACCATGAAGATGGCAAGCGCTGCTGGTGTGATTTACACAAAAAAGTGGATTTTATTTTAGAAATAACAGCATAAATAATAGCGCTGCTGGTGTGATTTACACAAAAAAGTGGATTTTATTTTAGAAATAACAGCATAAATAATAATTTGATTTTGAAAATGGCAGAGTACCTAACTACTTTCTACCATAATAGCGTCACATCACTTGTTAATGCCAGTTGTCTAAACGACTCCTGCATTCTTCCACTTAGATTGATTGCGATGCATTGTTGAGCGACAAACAAACCTATCTGGCGTTAAAGGCGTACTTGACTTTTCTCTGCTTTGAGAATGTACTTGACTTTTCTCTCGGAGTCTATTCTCAACTGTGTATTGACTTTCATTTACTTCAGACTTTTAAATTCCCGGAAATAATATTGACTTACTTTCTTCACCCACCTTTCGTAGCTCTGTTATTGTATTTATTCTTGACAGTGTTCAAGAGCCTCACATCTACTGAAGCGTTGTCAAGGAGTAATGCCATTGACCTACTATTCTAATCCCGTTTCTCCGTGTTACTTCAGAACAGCTCAGAAACCAGCGTGAACTCAATAAAAATAAAATCCCGCAATTATTTGTATTGACTTCTTTCCTAAATGTGGTGAGTTGTAATGTAGACAATAGACAAGTAATGTATCCCAGGAAAGAATAAAAACAAAGCTCATAGTAACAATACAAGTATTGTATGCAAAACCAAAACAATACAAAATGTACTGTACTCCATGTGTACATGTGAATATTGTTTTAAATAACGAACTCCATCAAACACTGATGAAGATGCCATAGTGCGATTGAAAACGTTTTGTCTCAGTACGTTTTTCATAAGTTTACCTAAATTATATATGTGCTGCAGAAATGTATTTCTTCAGTTAACACAACAATTATATTACACAATATCAAGAGCACAGTGGTACAATATAATACAATGAAAATATTGGAAAGAACCTCAATACCACAAAAATAATCAAAAATAACAAACAAACAAGTTACTTCAGATTTCTGAATTCTGGTTTGTAACAGAATATAATTCTAGTTTGTAACTTCTTGTTTGCTAGATTGTCATTTTGTAACAAGACCCTCTGATGATGATGACATGGTCATCGAAATGTACATAAGGGTTTAATCTCAAGTAACTTGTTTATTTTTTAATTTTTTATTATTGTTTGTGGTATTGGGGTTCTTTCCAATATTTTCATTGTAACAAAAATTATATTGCTTACAGGTGTTTTTATGATTTCTACATTTGCCACATCTTTAAGGAATATCCTTGAGGGCAGGAGTAGCATCCATTATCCCATCCTCCAAGTGCCGGGTAGTGTATGGATACATCTCAACCTCTCTTCACTCGGTTGCAGGACTACTTCAGGCATCTTACTCTGCTCACGAGCTTTCTTAATGCTCTGAGCTTTAATTTCCTTCCTTAGTCTTGCCTAATTCCATCTACCCTTATTTATCCTTCTCCTTACACACCCCTTTATAGCCCGCTAGGTCTACTGGTAAGCGACTATGCCCACGTGACAATTTGTAGCGATATTGTATACCATAATGTTTACTACTATTAATATCGTTCCCCAATGTCGCCATCAAATTTTGAATGATTTATGGTAGACATTAAACAGACCAACGTTGACTCTCCGTTCTGTCTCACACTGGAAACCATCAGGTTTAATGTCGTTGGTGGTAGTTGACTTTGCTGCACACGATTTCATTTCTTCAATATTTATTCTTTCAATAATTCTGCAAAGCTTCATCATAAATAATTCATTTTTTTAATGGGGATTACATGATAGTATTTTCTAGCGACTTTTACAGAAACAATTTTCCCCAGTCTTTTTAATGTACTGAAAAATATAATTTTGTTTATAATGTTTATAGTTTGACTGCCGATAGAGAGCTTGAAGCCAGATTAAATTCATTCGTTACATGCAACTATTCAGTATCTGGCGAATAAGGCTTCTTGAAAAGCCCGTCTGTAATTAATATTGTTATTGCTTTTAAATAAACACTAAGGAGCTTTTATTCCACGATTAGAGATTGGCAGCCTTGTTTAGGGTTATTGGCTTAATAAAAGTTAACACTGCATGAAAGCCAGACTAAAATGGAGGTAGTAAATATATAAAAGCCTATAAATGGGATCATAAACAGTCTCTTGTAATAACTTGCAAAATGTGACACTTTTATCCAAAGAAGACGAACTTAGAACATAACTAGAGTGGGTTAAGCAAACAAATGTCTGCTCTAACGCTGTGAGGCCCACTAGTGATATCTCTCACGCTGTAATGGCCACCAGTGGTATCTCTCATGATATATTTTACGCTGTAAAAGCCGCTAGTAAAATCTCTCAAGCTGTGAAGCCAACTAATCATAACTCCACGCTATAAGGCACATATAACAGAAGCAACCAGCTTTTAGAACAGTTACTTCCATGTTTGTAACTTTCCTTTCAGTCCCTCATCTTATACTCCTTCCTCATAACCAGATCAAGACATACCGAAAGCTATGAGGAATAAAGATCTTTTACTTTTACAACTACTTTTCTACCATCATTGAGCCAAACTTCAGATCTTCTGAGACAGATTCTATAAAATGGTTCAATGCAGTCACTGAAGCCTGGGTCATAAAATAGATAATGCTCCCCTTCTAGGCTCTTGAAAAAAGTGTATAATGATTTAGTAGTCAGCCCTCTGGCTGTAAGTGTGTAAGTACAGTGTGTACAGTGTAAGTGTGTAAGTACAGTGTGTACAGTGTAAGTGTGTAAATACAGTGTGTACAGTGTAAGTGTGTAAGTACAGTGTGTACAGTGTAAGTACAGTGTGTACAGTGTAAGTGTGTAAGTGTGTAAGTACAGTGTGTACAGTGTAAGTGTGTAAGTACAGTGTGTACAGTGTAAGTGTGTAAGTACAGTGTAAGTGTGTAAGTACAGTGTGTACAGTGTAGGTGTGTAAGTACAGTGTGTACAGTGTAAGTGTGTAAGTACAGTGTGGACAGTGTAAGTGTGTAAGTACAGTGTGTACAGTGTAAGTGTGTAAGTACAGTGTGTACAGTGTAAGTGTGTAAGCACAGTGTGTACAGTGTAAGTGTGTAAGTACAGTGTGTACAGTGTAAGTGTGTAAGTGTGTAAGTACAGTGTGTACAGTGTAAGTGTGTAAGTACAGTGTGTACAGTGTAAGTACAGTGTGTACAGTGTAAGTGTGTAAGTGTGTAAGTACAGTGTGTACAGTGTAAGTGTGTAAGTGTGTAAGTACAGTGTGTACAGTGTAAGTGTGTAAGTACAGTGTAAGTGTGTAAGTACAGTGTGTACAGTGTAGGTGTGTAAGTACAGTGTGGACAGTGTAAGTGTGTAAGTACAGTGTGTACAGTGTAAGTGTGTAAGTACAGTGTGTACAGTGTAAGTGTGTAAGCACAGTGTGTACAGTGTAAGTGTGTAAGTACAGTGTGTACAGTGTAAGTGTGTAAGTACAGTGTGTACAGTGTAAGTGTGTAAGTACAGTCTGTACAGTGTAAGTGTGTAAGTACAGTGTGTACAGTGTAAGTGTGTAAGTACAGTGTGTACAGTGTAAGTGTGTAAGTGTGTAAGTACAGTGTGTACAGTGTGAGTGTGTAAGTACAGTGTGTACAGTGTAAGTGTGTAAGTACAGTCTGTACAGTGTAAGTGTGTAAGTACAGTGTGTACAGTGTAAGTGTGTAAGTACAGTGTGTACAGTGTAAGTGTGTAAGTGTGTAAGTACAGTGTGTACAGTGTGAGTGTGTAAGTACAGTGTGTACAGTGTAAGTGTGTAAGTACAGTGTGTACAGTGTAAGTGTGTAAGTACAGTGTGTACAGTGTAAGTGAGTAAGTACAGTGTGCACAGTGTAAGTGTGTAAGTACAGTGTGTACAGTGTAAGTGTGTAAGTACAGTGTGTACAGTGTAAGTGTGTAAGTACAGTGTGTACAGTGTAAGTGTGTAAGTACAGTGTGTACAGTGTAAGTGTGTAAGTACAGTGTGTACAGTGTGAGTGTGTAAGTACAGTGTGTACAGTGTAAGTGTGTAAGTACAGTGTGTACAGTGTAAGTGTGTAAGTACAGTGTGTACAGTGTAAGTGTGTAAGTACAGTGTGTACAGTGTAAGTGTGTAAGTGTGTAAGTACAGTGTGTACAGTGTAAGTGTGTAAGTACAGTGTGTACAGTGTAGGTGTGTAAGTACAGTGTGTACAGTGTAAGTGTGTAAGTACAGTGTGGACAGTGTAAGTGTGTAAGTACAGTGTGTACAGTGTAAGTGTGTAAGTACAGTGTGTACAGTGTAAGTGTGTAAATACAGTGTGTACAGTGTAAGTGTGTAAGTACAGTGTGTACAGTGTAAGTACAGTGTGTACAGTGTAAGTGTGTAAGTGTGTAAGTACAGTGTGTACAGTGTAAGTGTGTAAGTACAGTGTGTACAGTGTAAGTGTGTAAGTACAGTGTAAGTGTGTAAGTACAGTGTGTACAGTGTAGGTGTGTAAGTACAGTGTGTACAGTGTAAGTGTGTAAGTACAGTGTGGACAGTGTAAGTGTGTAAGTACAGTGTGTACAGTGTAAGTGTGTAAGTACAGTGTGTACAGTGTAAGTGTGTAAGCACAGTGTGTACAGTGTAAGTGTGTAAGTACAGTGTGTACAGTGTAAGTGTGTAAGTGTGTAAGTACAGTGTGTACAGTGTAAGTGTGTAAGTACAGTGTGTGCAGTGTAAGTACAGTGTGTACAGTGTAAGTGTGTAAGTGTGTAAGTACAGTGTGTACAGTGTAAGTGTGTAAGTGTGTAAGTACAGTGTGTACAGTGTAAGTGTGTAAGTACAGTGTAAGTGTGTAAGTACAGTGTGTACAGTGTAGGTGTGTAAGTACAGTGTGGACAGTGTAAGTGTGTAAGTACAGTGTGTACAGTGTAAGTGTGTAAGTACAGTGTGTACAGTGTAAGTGTGTAAGCACAGTGTGTACAGTGTAAGTGTGTAAGTACAGTGTGTACAGTGTAAGTGTGTAAGTACAGTGTGTACAGTGTAAGTGTGTAAGTACAGTCTGTACAGTGTAAGTGTGTAAGTACAGTGTGTACAGTGTAAGTGTGTAAGTACAGTGTGTACAGTGTAAGTGTGTAAGTGTGTAAGTACAGTGTGTACAGTGTGAGTGTGTAAGTACAGTGTGTACAGTGTAAGTGTGTAAGTACAGTCTGTACAGTGTAAGTGTGTAAGTACAGTGTGTACAGTGTAAGTGTGTAAGTACAGTGTGTACAGTGTAAGTGTGTAAGTGTGTAAGTACAGTGTGTACAGTGTGAGTGTGTAAGTACAGTGTGTACAGTGTAAGTGTGTAAGTACAGTGTGTACAGTGTAAGTGTGTAAGTACAGTGTGTACAGTGTAAGTGAGTAAGTACAGTGTGCACAGTGTAAGTGTGTAAGTACAGTGTGTACAGTGTAAGTGTGTAAGTACAGTGTGTACAGTGTAAGTGTGTAAGTACAGTGTGTACAGTGTAAGTGTGTAAGTACAGTGTGTACAGTGTAAGTGTGTAAGTACAGTGTGTACAGTGTGAGTGTGTAAGTACAGTGTGTACAGTGTAAGTGTGTAAGTACAGTGTGTACAGTGTAAGTGTGTAAGTACAGTGTGTACAGTGTAAGTGTGTAAGTACAGTGTGTACAGTGTAAGTGTGTAAGTGTGTAAGTACAGTGTGTACAGTGTAAGTGTGTAAGTACAGTGTGTACAGTGTAGGTGTGTAAGTACAGTGTGTACAGTGTAAGTGTGTAAGTACAGTGTGGACAGTGTAAGTGTGTAAGTACAGTGTGTACAGTGTAAGTGTGTAAGTACAGTGTGTACAGTGTAAGTGTGTAAGCACAGTGTGTACAGTGTAAGTGTGTAAGTACAGTGTGTACAGTGTAAGTGTGTGTGTAAGTACAGTGTGTACAGTGTAAGTGTGTAAGTACAGTGTGTACAGTGTAAGTACAGTGTGTACAGTGTAAGTGTGTAAGTGTGTAAGTACAGTGTGTACACGGTAAGTGTGTAAGTGTGTAAGTACAGTGTGTACAGTGTAGGTGTGTAAGTACAGTGTGTACAGTGTAAGTGTGTAAGTACAGTGTGGACAGTGTAAGTGTGTAAGTACAGTGTGTACAGTGTAAGTGTGTAAGTACAGTGTGTACAGTGTAAGTGTGTAAGCACAGTGTGTACAGTGTAAGTGTGTAAGTACAGTGTGTACAGTGTGAGTGTGTAAGTACAGTGTGTACAGTGTAAGTGTGTAAGTACAGTGTGTACAGTGTAAGTGAGTAAGTACAGTGTGCACAGTGTAAGTGTGTAAGTACAGTGTGTACAGTGTAAGTGTGTAAGTACAGTGTGTACAGTGTAAGTGTGTAAGTACAGTGTGTACAGTGTAAGTGTGTAAGTACAGTGTGTACAGTGTAAGTGTGTAAGTACAGTGTGTACAGTGTGAGTGTGTAAGTACAGTGTGTACAGTGTAAGTGTGTAAGTACAGTGTGTACAGTGTAAGTGTGTAAGTACAGTGTGTACAGTGTAAGTGAGTAAGCACAGTGTGCACAGTGTAAGTGTGTAAGTACAGTGTGTACAGTGTAAGTGTGTAAGTACAGTGTGTACAGTGTAAGTGTGTAAGTACAGTGTGTACAGTGTAAGTGTGTAAGTGTGTAAGTACAGTGTGTACAGTGTAAGTGTGTAAGTACAGTGTGTACAGTGTAAGTGTGTAAGTACAGTGTGTACAATGTAAGTGTGTAAGTACAGTGTGTACAGTGTAAGTGTGTAAGTACAGTGTGTACAGTGTAAGTGTGTAAGTACAGTGTGTACAGTGTAAGTGTGTAAGTACAGTGTGTACAGTGTAAGTGTGTATATAGGAGCCTTGCTAAGAGCGCATAATGGACAAACTTTAGCTTATATCTACGAGAAAAGAGGATTAAGTTTTTAAAAAGCATTCAATGAAGTATTGCTGGAGTATTTTTTTTTAGAATGAAATATGAGAATAAAATTTTCAACTTGCAATTTTTGTGTCGTACATCTTCCAGTTTTTAAATAAACTGTTATTTATCAATTTACTTAACAAAAATGATGGAGAGGAACGGAGAAGACTGCTTGCTCAAGTGTGTAATGGTATTGCGAATGTGGTATTTTGGTATTCTGTGATCTGTTGTTATTAATACGAGTGTTTTATCATGTGGTATGTCTAGAGGTTGGATCTGTGGTGCGTGTAAATTATATTACGCCCGTGGCTCACAGCATTGAACAATGTACTGACGAAGTACGAAACGTATCTGCTGTGAAATATCACTAAGTGGTGATTTTTTGTCAAGCCAAACAAATAAATACCAACCAGTACATGTGCTTGAAACTATTTTCACTAAATACTTTGACTGTATTAGAATAACGAAAAAAAGGTTCACTAAGTTTATAAAACAAAGCTTTAAAATAGTATTTAATTTTCAAACTATTCACTTAGGATAAACTACACCCAAATCCTCCTTTAATGTAAAAAAAAACACTTCAGAATGTATTTCTGGCTACACTCCTGATGGGACGTGAAGTCCCATAATACACTAATTAGACCCATGTTACGCTCATTTAGGAAGAAGAGTGATTATTAGGTGAGAAATGTATAGTGCGGACCATGTAGCCGTGAATTTTGCCTTGAGAGATCGCAGTAGGCGAGACGGGAGGTAGAGAGTTAGTACGAATACTGTCCCACAAAACATAATAACGTCTGTCAAAACACTCATTTGCATGAGACGTTCGATATTAGATAAATTCGATGATAAGTTAATTTCGGCTTGAAATAAACAATCTTCAAATATTGGCAGACATATCGGATGCAGAAGCTGTTGATGTATAGAAAATTCTGAATGTGTAACATGTTTTAAGAAGTGGTAGTGTTTTAAGCAGGAGAAAGCTCGTGCGATCTCCCAGGGCCAAGTGCATGGTTATGTGTCCGCACTAAAGGATTAAAGAAAAGGCGTAACGATCACTGGGGCTGGGAAGAGAGGGAGGTGTGGCATTGTGTAGTCCCAAGCAGACCTATTGTGGCTACAGAAACATTTACACTCTGGAGGTCATAACATGTAGCCACTTTCGTTTTAAACAAAAACTTTCATCTGTACCTCTTTTATCTAAACCTTATTCAATATACCATTTTAAAATTAACTTTAATAATTTCAGTGAGAGTCGATAGTTTATATACATCTTTTAAACAAAACCTTGAAACATATTGTATCATGCAATGCACGTCTATGTAATACTTGTAAACTGTAGAAGACTTTTTGATGTTGGCGCCATCATCAGGTGATTTAAACTAGGTACTTACTGCCAGTGAGTATCTGACCATTTCAAAAGTAGCAGAAATACCGAGCTACAAATCCTTCAATGTGTAATTCCTTTAGTCATCATCAAAATCAAATACAAGGCACAAGGCACTTTGTAGTAGTAAACATAGAATAAAGAAGGACAGTGACAGTATTTCGCTGTCTTATCTGGATCCAAGGCATATATAATACTAGTAAAGTACCATCCTTAGTACGGGGTTGACGTACATTTGTATTGTGCTTATTGCATTCCGAAATACAATACAATGATGAAATATCATGACATTTTTCAAGTATAACTAGCCTTGAAAGATGAATAACAACAAAGATTTACTATCACCTATTTAAATGTGTTTAAAAGAGACTTTCACAGGAAATTAAAAACACATTTACTATCAGCTGATTAAGTCAAGTAATATAACGGCGTATAGATAATTGAGTGTTAAGGATGTTTTCAAGCCCTGTGGGGCGGTGTCCAGACGGAATTTCTAAATAAAAATAGGTCCATGTCTTAACCAGGACCCATACGAATGTCCATGTAAAATTTCAGCTCAAAGGATCCAGTAGTTTTTACGTAATTGAGTAACACACACACACACACACACACACACACACACACACACACACACACACACACACACACACACACACACACACACACACACACACACACACACACACACACACACACACACACACACACACACACACACACACACACACACACACACACAATTAGATATTTATACAGTATAATAGTATAGATTGAGGTTAGCAGTCATATATCACTTATCCCTGACCCAAATGGAACTCCAGAAACATTGCAGGTTACACAGTCTGAATTACTTTGAAGAGTTAGACATTCTTCAAAGTTCTATTGTCTCTACAGACCCCAATTTCACGGATGTCATTAGCACACTTATTTTGCTTTGTACTTGACTTACGGAAATCTCACTGAATTAAAGCTGAATGTATGACCTGAGATAAAACTTAGCGTTAATTATTTTAAAAAATTAAAAAGAATCATTTTGAAGATATTAATGATGCCAAAACAAATGTATAAGAAACCTACCTTTAAAAATTAAATATTTTAAGGTGTAATTAAATTATTATTAATATCGTTTTTTAAATGACTGGTACAAATATTTTTAAAACTAGTAACTGAATAAAATGTCAAAAAATGCAATTATGTATGGAAATTAACATTATTATTTTAGAGCTAGGTCAATTCAGAATTGTTACTTGTGATTTTGAAATGTAGAAGAGCTTTTAAAATGACAGTTTTCCCTGGAGAATTTGACAGGAGAAAAATCAATGACATGAATACATTAAGCTTTTAATTTTTCACTTCACAACAAATATTAACAACCTGTGCAACACATTATTAGAAAAGAGTTTGACTTTCTTAAGCTTTCTACCTTGAATGTAAAAGCCTAGTCATAGCACCACTCCCATCTTGAAGTCTCCTTTTATCGGTACAAAGTGAGTTTCAATACAACAAACGTGTTTGTACAACTAAATTACATTTGAAGAGCTTCAAGGAGTAACTCGAGATGTTTTCTCACCATAGTGCTCTATTTAGCGTTAAAAGCAATATTATTTGGTTCCATCTTCACTTAAACTATTAGTTTGTAACTCAAAACACTTGTAAATATGTTAGTATGTTACACTTGCCTATAGTAGCACTTACCCATTGCAGTGGGGAATTTGAGAAGAGGAGGCTTTGGGGCTCAAGCACCTCCAAAATATAGAAAGGTGAAAATTTTTAAACTATAAATGTAAAATAAAATATCATTTCCAAATTTCGAACTTCTACCCTGATTTAAATCTACTTATTAATTAGTAAAATATGTTAACAAACCCATATTAAAATCACTATAGTACCACACTATAATCATTTATACGTCCATTCACATTGTAATAGATAGGAGTTTTGTATTGTAAAATTTGCAATAAAATACAATGTAAATATATGATAAATACCGTTATTAATGATTGTGTAATATCACAGAGTAGGTCTATAACTATTTCCCTCAGATAGAAGACGTTTAGAGTTTACACTATAGCTATCATATTTTCTAAATATTTTTCGGACGCGTGGAGATCCCTTCTCATCCCACCCACCATCTCCTCCCCCAAATATTTTTCTGGATCTCCCACGGACGTAATAGTAATTGTTACTATAGGCAAGTGTAACATACTAACATTTTGCACAAGTGTATTCAGTGAAATGTAATTGTTCTCAATAAAGCTCGTAGAATCTGATGGTCATGATGATCTGTGAAGGTTAACATGTTTTGTTTAGCTAATTTCCTGATTTCAAATTTGTAAGAAATTCTATTAAAACTTACTGAGACAAAACGTGTTTGCAATAGTCGTTTTTAGCGTCTAGGATTGCCGCTTGGGAGCGTTGTTTGGTTAGGCCGTAGCAGATTTAAAGGTTTAAGTCGCGAGACATAGCAAGAGACTTTACCAGCCGTTGCACGGATTATTTGCTATTTAGGGTAGTAGTGGTGATAGATAGAAATCGCCGACTAGGTGAGTATTTCTAAGGTATCTGCTACCAGGAGACCATTAGGTCCTTGCTTAGACCTACGTTTACGAAAGAGTTAAACACCTCTATAACATCATATGACCCCCAATAGAGAGTAGAACCACTTGTACACAAGAGGTCATGATCATTCGGTATATTCCTGATATTGGGGGTTTATAGCCCTACAATAATCTACCACTTATTAACAACTCTTTCGATTTGACTCGCCCATAATAGGCAGTAATAGCCAGAAGGATTCCACGATAAGTCAAACCGTTATTATTTAGTAATAACCTTAAAATTTAAAAAAAATCTATCTTCATTAAAATACCTTACAAAATAATAATGAATATTATTTTATAAAATGAATATTTGTTTTGCTTGATTAAACACAGAGGCGTAGAAATAATCCCACTGTATGAAGAGGAGGGGGGTCGCGACAGGTAGAGACGCGCCTCGGGACGTATGAAAATTAAAAGCATGTGAACAAAACAATTTATTAAAAATGTCGGTCCATCACATTCGTTACTTTTTACAGTTGGATTAAATGTAATTGGGAAACAATATTCATGTTTTCAAACACTTCAAAAACAAACCAATATTTACAAATTTTTAGTACAAAAATAACTGGAAATTACTGTAGTACTGGAATTAGGACTACAGAAATAAGTAGAGCCGACAGAAGAGGACGAATCCTATTTTACTGTGGGGGGCGAAGGTGTTATCTACGTCACTGATTAAGCACAATAAACAAAGTCTTACGACAGTCCTATTTAAGCTCACAAAATTCCAACTCTGATGTTACTTGAATATATGTAACCAGAAAACCTTATATAAATAATATAAAAGAAATAATGGTTATTATTTCAACACAAGACAAACATAAACTAAATTTTAAAACTAACCCGAAACTATATAAACGTAATATCTGTTCTCTATTTTAGAATGTATAATAAGTGGGGAATTTATAAAAAGTAACACAAAACTACCTGTAAAACATTTTTCATCAACCTTACACTCATTTTCATTTCAAAGCAAACGTCATCAGAGGGAAAACATTTTGATAGATTTGCAAAATTATTTCTGCTGTTGCAAAATAATTGTTTCTAGTATGCCTATGAAAATGGTAGGTTTCCAATTAAAATGTGCATAATGTTAATGAATAATTGTGGTAAAAGGATGTTTTGTGTTAATAATATTTCTTATAGAATAGATCTCTTAAACATTAATACATACTGTAGTTATATTGCCATAGTGCTACCAAATACCCTGTTAGGACAGCATGGTCAGAAAAATACAAAACTACCTTTCTTAACTCAAGCCAGCGTATTTATCCCAAAATGGCGTATATTGTTCCAAGGCCGGGAAAAGTGAACCTCCTGATGGTGGTAATTGTGTTGTCGAAACGTACATAAAGGTTTGAGAACTGTTTTAAATTTTTAGCCAAGCGTTTGTAATTGAAATGTATAATTCAACTTTTATTTTTGTATACAATTTTCATTTGTACTTGATATTACCTCTGTCTCGCGAAAAAAGTTATTTTCAACAAAAACTGGTGAAACGCGTTCGAAAACTGTTGTTGGCAATTTACCAAGTCTACACACTACCCCCATTGCTAACCGCCGGAAATACATGAAGACGGCAAAAGAAGACGTAGCCAGCCGAATCCGTGGGGAAACCCCCAAACAGGAAATGCAAGCTTAAGAAAAGAAACGACTTGCGAGAGATATGTGAGGGATGTAGTTCGAAACACAAATCAAAACATCTTGTTTTTCAAGAAATCAATTTATTATTCAATAATTCAAATGTTTTAAGGGAAACGAAACGAAAATATATTGGGAGGAAATAATATTCTAGGAAGGCGATACAATTGAAATAAATGAAATTATAAAATTAAAAACAATTCAAGAACAAGACAGTGTTAAAATAAGCAGTTAAAATGCTAAAATCAAAGCTAATTCATAGAAATAAAAAAGTAAATCGCTAACGCAAGTACCATACACAACGAAAATACAAACAAGTAAATAATCACCACTAAATACCTAACATGTATTAATAGATACAGCAACACAATAATTAATAACCTATAGATAATTCATAGACAACAAAAACAAAATACGTTCAAAGCATGAACAGAGGGGGGGAAATGGTAATTATTTAGATTTGGGAACTATTTAGACGTCTGCTTTCTTGGATTGATACATTTTGGCAGGTTACGTCACGTGATCTATATTCTTACCTTACATGTTTAGATTTGTTTGGTTACAAGTATAAAATTACAACCAATCTATCCTAATTGGATACTTAATAGGTATATAGGAATGTTGAATACTTTGTACTGTGCGCCATTAATACTAAGCGTCCAAAAACTAGTCTAACTCAAATTCGATTAAAAAATAACCTTCAGCGCCAAAAAATGAATATAGCTTCAGGATATCTTTATTGATTTAATACACATTGGATTAAGAGTGCCAAATTAAAACCATAATAAAACAATAGCTTTAAGTTATTTTGCTGTGGGTTACCACCACAGTTGAATTAATTTTATTAGGCCTCGTCATTAAATAGTGTTATTTTAATACCTTATTCAAGCAAACCCTCTGTTTAAACCTAGCATTATAAGAAATGAGCTTATTATTTTCTTTAAAAAAATAATAATTAATGTATAGAGATATTTACTAACCCTAGTAAGGTTTGTTAAGCCTATTACTATTCTGTTGTTTTCTATTTACTAAGCCTAGGAAGCCTAATTGTTACGCCTAACTGCCTATTTGTTATTACGCTAACTAGGTTATACATATTTGGACTACGCTAACTAGGTTATACATATTTGGACTGCATTGGATCTATAATGATTTAAGAATATTGTTTGATGAAATTATAACGAAACCAATGAACCTAAAACTGGCAGTTTATGATGACGCCAATTACAAATAACCTCACTTGTGTTCATCTATTTGTCCGAATTAAAAAAATACTTAAATTTAAACAAATATTATGAATGTTACCTTATTTGATGAAATCTACTTCGGATATGGAAAAGAAATAACACTTAATTTTAATAAAACACGTCATTTTTTAATAATTTTACCTTCACTTTCACTTTAAAAAAATTAACACTTAAAACTAAAACTACATCTGGTATAAGAAAGGCAAACTATCGGTACTTCTGCGCATGACTACAATCAAACTCCACTGGAAAAGTAAATAATATCATGTCTGTTGATTGGTTCTTCGTTGCAAGTTTTAACTGCTGTGGGACATCCGGTCACATTGGACAACTTCGCCAGTTTTTATAAACTCAGGAAGTTGCTTTTAGAAACTGTTATTCCTTTTTGTCCTGACTTTTTCTATCTAATCTTGATTCTCACTCAGTTGTTAACTATTTATTAGCCGTATTACTTAAATAAAATGTAATTTTTTTAATGCTTGGTGGGTTTGGGGTATCTTAAATTATGTAGGAGTCGCATTATAATTCGATATGATTGAATTGTAGGTTGTTTGCAACAAAATTTTTGAGGTTGGTCACATAATAACTAAAGAATTACATTCATATTGAAATAATACATTCATGAATTTATTTATCTAAAACCTACTTAAATATATTAACGTTGAGGAGAAAATTTAGAAAAAAATTAGTGGACAGAATATTTTTAGAATAATTTTTATGATTTATCAGATGAAGTGGTTTTTCATATGAACCGAAAACTCTACTAGTTTTATTAATCTTTTCTGGTGCCTAGTCTAATCAATGACAGACATAACCTTTAAACTAAATTATGTTTAATGATTTTTTCATCTGAATATATAAAATAAATTTTGCAGAGTATTATTAGTATAGACTATGGTTAATAAACTTAGCTCTTTAGGTTTAATATTTGTAACTAGTAGTCTATTTGTTAATGAAATTGTTGAAATGAATTACAAAAGTGGGAGTAACTCACTGAATATTTAGGTTAGTAGGTATATGATATAAAAGACAATATTTTCAAGTAAACATAATTATTTAACACTTTAAAGTCACATAATATTTTATAGTCACCTAAATGATATACAAATCTATTTAATTTGATGTAAATTTCTAACTACTGGAGTAGGCAATGTAACAGTGATGTGATTATACAGTTAAAGCTCTGATATCAGTGAGAGAGTAATTAATCCTTAAAAATTACATAGGCCCCCTAATTCTCTTCGAGATGTTTATCGTTGTCTGGCTAAAAGAGGGGTGAACTTCACTTCATAAAACTATACTCATTCTTACACATAATGAATGTCATTATGCTTCAAATAAATGTCGTCAAATATAGCACAGCGGCAGTAGTTTACATATTTTCAATGCACAGTGTGTACTAGGTCTGCTATTAGTGCTACTAGTATTCCCTTCTTCAACACATAACAAATATTTGCCCTCTTGTGTACTTCGTCTAGTAATATTGCATATATTTTCTACGTGCAATGTTTACTCGGTCTAGTATACATTCGTAAGAGAATGAAGAACAAACTTATATTTTCTTTAATTAATCTTTTATTGTAATAGAATTTAATCCCTAGGATGCTTTTTATGTGAGGCTTTTACCCAATCCATACTTCCGATGCCCAGAATGGAAATTCATTGATTTATTATAACTCCAAACTTTGTCATATTGCTGTGTCAACACCAATATATTGAAGAACTGTGCAGGATACGAGCTTGGGTTGTATATCCTATATGTAGTAGTGCCAATGGCATGAAGCAAGAATCTAATTATGGGATAGGTTTAGGATATGTCATGTTCTCAACAGTTTCACTGAGCAAACCCCAGTTTTGTTTTAAAGCATGATCTCTCCTTTAAACTTAATACAATCTTTGAAAACCCTGTCCTTATTCCCATCTGATAAAGCCTATTAGAGCAAATGATAATCTCTTCCATGTTACTCTCCCTTAAATCATGTCTTGAAATATTTTATTTCCAACCTGTCATAGTCACCTATTTCCCACTTTGGCTTCAATCAATAAAAATAATTGAAATAATGTAGCCTTGAATAGTCAAATACCATTAGGACAGAACTGAAATATTTTCTGAAAGGATTTTCTTCAGAAAATACCACACTTTGTGGAAACTGGAAACTGTACTAAATTTAATAAACCTCCCTACTATCCTGTACACTGACACCCCAATTAGATTAACAGCGAATATTTTATTATCTCCAATTCAATACGATTCCGTTTCATTCTGCACAACCAATTCTATAATACATTCTGCCCATGTTCTTGGCAAAAGAGAAATTCTATTTAATGAAAATTCAAGCTAACCAGAAACAAACTATCTTTGAATAAATGTAGTAAAATAAAATCTTACTCCAATACTCTTAGAGGAAATAAAAACATCATTTATAATTTCAATATAAATAAGACATTTTTACTCCAAGTACTTCAAATATGTGTCAAAAAATACCAACAAGTACAGACCATCTACTCAGACTAAAACGACTTTATTAGAAAAATAATAAAATAAATAATTAACAAACTCTGCTACTTTGATGCAGTTACATTTGGAAATATCGCCTTACTATTTACTTTACATTATAATAAGGTGTCACATCACTTATTGAATGATGTTTGCTGTTTAGAAGCCTGTCTGTTTGAAAGACTTCTGCATTACTTTATGAGCTTAGATTGGCTGTGATGCATTGTTCAGTAGCAAACGCCTATTCTGATATTTAAAGGTGTTTGTCTTAAAGTTCTCTCAAAGACTTTAAACCCTTCTCTGAGAAACCTAATTCATAACGTTAAAACTATGAGGTATGTTATTAACTTCCATTTATATTTGACTTTCTCAGAAATAATTTCCCATCTATTAAAGGGTTACCCGGTAGTAATGGCATTGATTAGTTGTATTCTAATCTCATAACTCCTCCCAGGCGCATATCCAGCAACTTGCTTCGGTGGGGGGGGGTGATCAATGCATTATATATATATATAATATGTGTGTGTGTGTGTGTGTGCACGCACGCGTGCGTGTATGTAAAAACATAGAACAGAAAAAGTTCTTTCAATGCTTGTGTTAGAAATCGGTAACGTGATAAAGATTCGTAGCAAATTAGACTTTTTAATAAATAATTATTCCAGTTTCGATAACACTTATGGCTAGAGAATATTATTAATTTCATAATAAGCTATTATTATAAAAATGGTTTATTAATTAATATAAGTAGTTATTCTTCCAACACGAACAATTCCAGAGTCAGCTGCGAATATTACGCTTGCAAAATTACGTATTGAAAATCATATGTTCGAGACTAAGCTTCACTAGCGCTATCTGTTGTTAAAACGTTTAGACGTTTACAAGGGTATGCCGAGGGAACGTGTCACATTTTCAAATTAAAAATTAAAATTTTATTTTTTATTTACAATAAAAGACGAATTAACTTAAGTAAAAGTCTAATTTAATAGAAGGCCTAATTTAATAATATATTGTCGATTTTTAACCCAAAGTTCTTGAGGGTTGGGGGGCGATCGCCCCATCGCCCTCCCCTTCGATACGCGCTTGACTCCTCCTGACTTTAGAACAGCTTATGAGCAAGTGTGAAATCAATAAATTTCCTACAAAGAGTTATATCATCTCATATAACTGTAGTAAGAATAATGTAAACAATAGACAAATAATGTCTGTCAGGAAGGAAAATAATAAAGTCGATACTAGCACGTATTGTATGTGAAACCAAAGCAGTACAAAAAGCATTGTACTCGTTAATTTTTTTCATTTTATAGACAAGTAAAACAATAGGCAGTAGTAAGAATACGTAATTTATAAATAACAAAGGTGTTACCTGAGCATTCTCTAAGGGACACAAAATTTGTTGCATTTAACATTTCTCTTTTGATACTTTACATCTCGATTACCAGTACATGGTTAGTAGATTGAAAAGAACTAAATCATTTGAGTTAGTGTGGTTTAGTGTTGTGTTGTGCTAGTTCTAATATACGTAATTGACAATGTCCAGACAAGAGCTAAAGAGTTAATGGGCACTTTAGTTACATGAGTACATATTTAGGATAAGATAATGCAAGAAATGTTAATCGTTGGTCTAATAAAACCAGTTAGAATAATATTAATATTTTTTAAAAAATTGTTTTGCATTTTTTTTTAATAATTATAATGGCAATTTTGTTTCATGAATAACAAAAAATTACAGCATGAAGTTTTTATTATTAGTTAGAAAGGAGAACTAAACAAAAATTATTTTACAGTATAAGACGGGTGTATTTTTCAAATTAATTCGGCTTAGGTCCAAACAAGAGCGAATGTATTATTTCTATTTGCTCAAAAATTATATAACGAAATTACTTGTATAGAATGGCTTCAACATTTCATCTTTCATTATCAGCAGAAAACCTTTTAGAAAAACTAAATTCTTTATGAAGGATCTAACATTTCTACTTTGTTTACAGTTGTGAAAATTGTTGCCTAATTAGCTAAAAGCAAACAAGTATAATCATTAGTTACTTCTTGTAGGAAATATTAAGCTCAAATATTTTTAAGGGCTTATCTAGTTCTGAATAGAAAATCCAAGAAGGGGTGTGGTTATTAAGTAACTAAAACTAGAAAATTAGTCACTGATATTTTGGATTTTGTGAGCAGAATTATTATAAACTACTAGAGAACTCTAATTTTGACAATTCTATAAATACAAAACAAAATTCACACACCTTTAGTATTAATTAAAACCTTGTTCTTTGTTAAGATTTTAATCCTTATTCTGTTTATATTTTATTTATACGATATTTTAAATATTGTTTTAAACTGGTTTACTTCAATAAAAACTATTACCTAGGTTCCTTAATGAAAGAGTCTTCAATTACAGTCTATTTACAAAAACTTACATCTGTGTGAATTTAGGATTCCTTGAATTTTTCACTTGACTGGGTAAAGGCTAACATAAATTATTAATGCTCAAATTGTTACATACAAAGGCAAAATCATAGATCAAAAGATTTGGATGTTTCAATTACTTAAAACTAAAGGGGAAAATATTTCTAATTATTTAAACAATAAAATAATAGCTTTTTATATTAAGAACAACTTTTATGAACCTTTAAAATTAACATTTTTTATTCGAAATAATTTTTTTAAATTATGGATCACTTTGTTTTAATGTATATACTTTAACGCTTTTAATGTATTTTTTGTGCAAAACTCTTTTCAAAGCTCTCTAAGTTCATTTTGAAATTTAGAGAGTACATCCAAAATATGTATTAGCATTCTCATATAAGACCTATATTTTGCCAAACTGAAGCTGGGCAGATCTGTGTCAAAGTAGGGCTACTACTTGATTATAGATTGATTGGTAATTGACGATTGACTATCCTATTTTAAGTTTATCTATGACTACATTTGGGTGATCTGTTCTTTAAGCTTTTGTATCATTTGAATTTTGTCTATATTAGGCTAATATTATGCTGAATATTAGGCAATTTGTATTTTTTTCTATGAATATTGAAACTAAATAATGTGTTATTTAAAACTATGTGTTTTCACCTAAAAGCCTTCATTCCTATCATTGTAATCTCCTTCTTTTTTACTATTTCCAATTCACCTTTTTTCTCTGTATTTTTTCTAAAAGTGTTGACATATTCTGAATCTCAGAAGTATAATATAAGCAAAAACACCTTTAGCTGCGGGGATAATTAAATGCAGTTACTAGACCTTCTATGTGCATTTTATTAACACAGTTAGCATCGTTTTAGCTTTAAAGATAAGTTGATAAACACATAACTGACTAACATGAACTGTTTTTTGCTCAGTTTTTTAAATTTGATTGGTAAAACAATATTTTGAAACATCAAAATCTGACATTTCACTGTAAAACAAATGCATGAAATTAAATTGTCGCATTGACTAGAGCTGTACCAAGACTTTAGTAAAACCAGTATAACTCAGTGGTATAACTCAGTGGTATAACTCAACTTATAATCGGACATGTATACAAAGAATATGTCTTTAGCAAACAACTGCAACCTTTTCAATATGAGATATACGCTCTCATTTTTTGAATTGAGTTAAATGGAGCTCTTACACGCAGGACTTATTTAGTTATTATTATAATTAATAAGTATAAAATTAATGTCATAATTTTATGGTTCAAATAGTTTGCATTATATTTGAAAAATATATCTTTGAAAATGTAAGCGCTTTTAGTGCTGTACTAAAAAAATATTTTTTTAAAAGTTTTTTATGGATTCTCGTATACTTTGGACAAATGTGTAATATATATCATGGACTGTTTCACATAAATCTATTCATATAGCAAACTGTTATTTATTTGTTTAAAAGTATAATTTTTGTACTGAACATATCTGTAGGTTTCACAACTTTTTTATTGGCTTTATATTATGTTTTATACCAGCACTTGAAAAGTATTTTAATGTAACTATTAATATTCGTTGTTACTAGTATACACCACGCTTCTACAGGGCTCAGAAACTTCTATCAGGAATTTACAAAATTACATGTAACAACTGTAACGCATTTTACATAGGGAAAACAACCAGAACATTTAAAATAAAATTTGAAGAACATTATAGAGCATTCAAAAACAAAAATTCCAAAGTATCAAATGTTGCAGCACACCTAATATCACATAAACATTAAATAACAAATTACGAAAATAACCTAACCATACTTGAAATAAATAATAACCCAATAGAACTAAACTCACTAGAAAATACCAGATTTATAAAAACATACACAACAATTTAATGAAATGTACATCAGCAGGTAAAAACATTGAGACAGACTGTACAAAAAAAAGCATTTATTTTAAAACTAATTCTACATTTATATATCTAGTTACGTATACAAAGTAGATAACACTCATAGAACAGAAATTGTATCCTTACTCTGCCTAGATTACTTGAAAAACTAAGAACTATTTACATTTAACAAATAATAATTATTGTAGATTATTTTAATTTCTGTCATAGAAAACACAATACAAAATAAATTACATACTTAGTGCAGCAAAATATTCAAAATAATAAAGTTGTCTTTTTTTCACAGATTATGTCAATTATGTAACATAGCACATTATATTTACATGATATAGTCCTGAAATAGGTAAAGTCTACCTCTGATCTTTGCCTCTGGGAGGTGCAACCAAGATGACATAACTATCCAGCCAGTAATCAGTTAATTTACCCCTCCTTACAAAAGTGTACAATTGATTTGGCTTTCCAAAATTCATGAACTTCTATCACTACCTTTTAAAACACACATTTAGATTGTGTATGTGTGTGTGTGTGTGTGTGTGTGTAATGAATGTCCAATACATGACTAAAAATAATATAAAAAGTTTATAAATTTTTTAACAAAATTTATCATTTAAATAAATAATGGGATTTTAAATTTTATTACTAAAATAATTAATGACTTATAATTTAATGATCGAACTTATCATTGAACTAAATATTTTGAAAAACAATTTAGAAAAATTATTTTTGACAGTACAAAGCCTGATGATGGTCACTGATGATGACTAGTCAGTGTCTTTAGATTTGCTTGTGCAGTCAAAAACGGTTTATATAAGTAAGTTTTTCAAAAATATGTTTAATTTATAAATTGACAAAATAATAATAAGTTAAACTATTGCCGATTGTAATGGACAATAAAATAAATAAAAGTTGTTAGGACTAAAAAATAGTAAAATATTGCCCCTCCTAATAATAATGAGGTCCAACTTGTGCTATACACCTTATCTTACACCCCTATAACTACACAATAAGGTTAAACTGGAGCCAGGGTACATTTCATGATGTCGCAGGAAGGGGCACAAGGAATGTATCTACACCACTGGCAACTCATAATTACTGCTTGTAAACACATACCGATCATATGACCAGCATAAATGTCTATATTAGCAGTAAGTTTTATAAGTACCCTCTAATTAATAAACAATTATAAGCCCTTGCTACAAATGTACAGAAAGGTTGTGTAAATATTTGTAGCAAGGGTTTATAATTGCAATACTGTGTTCTCTATTGTTTTTGTAAATATCCTTAACTTTAATATTCAATTTCATACCACAGCTGTTTCCCTCATAGAAAGTGTAATCACTTATACAATAGTTTATGACTATCCGAACTTTTTATTTAGTAAAATTGGTTAAAACTTACTGAGACAGAACATTTTCGATCGCTATGTGTATCAGTATCTTCTGTTTCCTTCTAATTTGTATAATATGTTTAAATCATTTTTGTAATTTATTATAAATTTAAACAATATATATTCTGTTAAGTTATATTAAATACTAATAAATGTTCATAATTATAAATATGTTCACTTAGTAGGTATATTTAATAGAATATAAATATAAAATTTTAAAATATATATTATTGTTAAAATTTTAAATGTAAATAATTGTAGTAAATTATAACTTATTTTATTGTTATAAGGTTCATTACATTCTGTATTGAGTGATTAATTTTCTCTTGTACAAAACATTAGAATATGCAAGAAATGTCTAAAGAAAACTATATTATTTTCTCATATGTTAACAATAAATATGATTACCTAACTGACTAACTTGTTAATTTTTTGAGCTATGTTACTTATGTATGAATGTATGCAGGTATAAATATATTTCTATTTATATCCATTATGTATTTATTAATTTAAACACCAAAAACAATAATTAAATTTTATAAAATATGTCAATTTTTCATCAATTAAACTGAAATGTCACTTCATGCACAGATTTTATGTCTTTTAAAGAAGTTTATACTTCTAATGCATATGTTTTATAATCACGACAGTTTATTTTGTTTTATAACTGAGACCAGCTTTACATAATCTATATTCTAAAAATAAAACTTGGAAGGGTTCTGATAGACTTAAATATCATGATGTTGCAACATATAAACTGAAGTATTTAAACACATAAAGCCAGTTTTGTGGTATCAAAGTTCTAGTAGTACATTATAAAATAAAAGGGAACACTTAATTTGTACCAAAAACATTGTCTGAGTAAAACATAAATTTTAAACAAAATAAACACTAAGCTTTACTCTATATAAAACAATATTTAACCTCTTGTCTTTCAAATTTTTATTTACCTCAGTAGCGCAGTCAGAAAGCCTTTCTTGGAGAGGGGATGATTACATTACAGGAAAACGTAGAGCTAATTAATATCCCAAAGGAAAATTTTCAAAATTAAATAACAGTTTATATCATTCTTATGCTTAAAATTAGAACAAGTTGACAAAATTAATTAATTACATTTGTTCTTAATTTAACTAGAGTCCAAATTTAAAGAGTATTTAATGAACATTAATTTAAGTACAATTGTAAAGTGGTATTTATTTTGAAAATCATCTTGCTCTTTTGTAATTTTTGAAGCCTTGGAATAAATACAGAGGTTTTAAATTTTCTTTAGTTTTTATACTCAGCCTTAATTTTAAAGTAAACTTTAAATTTTAATTTTTACAAGCAATAATTCTACAAAGAAATAACGAGACTAAAAGATTTCATTGAAAGTTTGTTAAAAACTTCATCTTGTGTTAAAGCAATTCTCAGGTGAATATAAGCCTCAGTTAATCCATTTAAATAGACACCTTTCTATTTAAGTTTTACTTCTAAAATATAAGGCAAACTAAGTTAGTCATTTTGAGTCTATTACATTTTAGTTGCACATTTATTAATAGCAGTTTGTAGACTTATTTTGGTTTGAAAACTATTTTGAAGTTATAATATTTGAATTTTCTTATACAGGTTTGAAATTAATATGAAATTTGTTGAAAAACTGACCAATTTAAAATATTTTTTAGCCAATAAAGGTTAGGAATACTTTATAACTCATCTTGATACCTTATTGCTGTATCTCTTTACATGGAAATCAAGAGATAATGAGCTTTTAGTGGTGGTATATATAAAGAAGTAATATAATTGCAAATATACTACTCTGGTAGTACTAAGTACATGTTCTCAAACCTAATTTTGTCTTCACTCAATTTCTTAAAAAATGAGGCTTGGCCCATTCTTCTTTCTATTTAAGTTTTACTTCTAAAATATAAGGAAAACTAAGTTAATCATTTTGTGTCTATTACATTGTAATTGCACGTTTATTATTAGCAGTTTGTAGACTTATTTTGGTTTGAAAACTATTTTGAAGTTATAATATTTGAATTTTCTTATACAAGTTTGAAATTAATATGAAATTTGTTGAAAAACTGACCAATTTAAAATATTTTTTAGTCAATAAAGGTTAGGAATACTTTATAACTCATCTTGATACCTTATTGCTGTATCTCTTTACATGGAAATCAAGAGATAATGACCTTTTAGTGGTGGTATATATAAAGAAGTAATATAATTGCAAATATACTACTCTGGTAGTACTAAGTACATGTTCTCAAACCTAATTTTGTCTTCACTCAATTTCTTAAAAAATGAGGCTTGACCCATTCTGCCTCTAACCATCTTATATGATATTTTAATATCGCTGTTGTATATGAGTAGAATTGTATAAATACAATTACAACTTCAGTTAAGTTTATTATGGCATCATTGAGTTTAATAATTAGTATTATTCGTTGCCAATAAGTACTTAGGTAAAAGTCTAGATAAAATTGTTGATTTTTGTTGCCTCAAAGGAAACATCCGGGAGATATTGGAGAGTGAAGGATATTTGAGCATTTATAGAAGATAAAGTAGTAATAATTAATTTTCATATATAATGTATATTATCTTGTTTCAATTGCAATGTATGTATTACATCAAGAGAATTTTGATAAAAGTATTATTTTTTGTTTTAATTTTATTTTTTTCACATCCCGCATACATTTTTCACTTCAATTATCCATTTACTTCAAAAATTACAAAATAAAACTCTACCTGTAACATGTGTTATTACGAGTATTATTTGAAAATACTTATAAAATAATATCAAAGGGGTTATTAGCAGGCTATAACTTAATTACATACATTTAATCATGTAATAGATAGTAAAAGCATTTAAAGAAATAAACCATTTCAATAATATTTTAATTTAAATAATTAAAATCAACCTGAAAATGTTGACAAATTGTGGATATTTTTTTACAAGTAGAAAAATTATCATTTGATTTTGTTTCAAGAATCATGTCTTCATACCTATAAAACATAATATTAATACTGATCTCACACATCATTGATATTGCAAACTAAAATTATATATGGAGGTGTAGAAAATCCTCAGGAACACTGAAGAGTAAACTTGTAAATGATGACCCTAGAGTCAAAAATTTGGAACAGGCACAAAAATAACCCAACTCTAAAGCACAGATACACAACTTTATGAACACAAGGTTTCTTTTAAAAAATATTATACTACATTCCAATATAGACACAATGTGTCTGATTAAATTAGATTTTGTTACAAAAAAAATAATAAAATAAGACTCCAACTTAGTTTATGTTATAACATTTCAGCACAGTTCCACACAATAAGCTATAGTTTTCTAAACTAAACCCATCCCAGCCAGATACTTTGTAGCTATATTGTAATGTAACCTTGATGTACAGTAAAAACTCTCATATTCAGATCAATGTGGCGACAGCTCGATATCGAAAAATCCGATTATTGGGTTATGACAACCATTCCAATTAGAAATAGATGTATGATTGTTTTAAGTAAATAAGTTGTACTTATTGAATTGTTATATTTTAATAGCAATATATAACTGTACGTACAGTTTAGTTACAATCCAGTATAAACACTTCCTTAATATGAACAGTAATTATCAGTTTTGGTAAAAAAAGATGTAATGGCGGTTTGCTTGTTTCGTTGATTGTAATGGTTTGCTTGTTTCATTGATTGAAATGGTGGTTTGCTTGTTTCGTTGAACACATTACTTTGATGAAATATCCCTCTACCTTTGAAAGAGTAGACAATTGGTTGCTGTTACTTGTTTTTTCGGCATACGCAATCAGCTGATCAAATGCCTGGAAAGTTTTGTTATCTGTCATGGTTTGTTTTCTCTCCTCATCTTCGGCTGGCGCTGATTGTATGCTCACTAAATCTATAATATCACTAGTAGTAAACTCATGAACTCCATCCTATTTCTTCCATTCTTTCACATCAACACTTACAAACAGGAATGTTTTGGAGAAGATCGACGGATTTCTGAATTTCTTTCACTAACAAGGTTTTCCGTTTGTAATACGTTTTCATCCCCTCATTTAATGATCTAATAGATTTTTCCATAATTTAACTAGTGTTGTCACCCTGATTGCATCCCCTACAGTAGCAATTCATAAAGCTACATCTAGCAGGACTATGTTTTTTGGCATTCGGAAAAACGTTTTCTTACATCCATTCCTGAAATTATAACTGTTAGTAACTTACAGCGATATAGGAAACACAGTTTTTTCCGATTTTCTGCTATACTGTATATTGAAGATTAAAAGTTATAGGTAAAATAACTAATTAAATTACCTAAAATCCTGTAGAATATATGTAAACTGAATGATACAGAGACTCGAACACAACTGGGTGAGTCGGAAAAGAACAAAGTGCCAGTGCCAGAGAACTGGCCCGATTGCAAGGAGCCTTGAAGAATAAAGACGGTTACTTTGTTTTCATATTACGTCCAGATATCAGAGGTTCCGGATATGAAAGGTTTTACTGTATACAGTTTTGTGAGTGTGTTGAGAAGTAAAGTAAAATATGCATTTTTGTTGACATTTTTAATTTTTAAGACATAAAGCCTAGGTGTAGTATTTTTTCCATGTTCCTGTGAACTTTCTACATAGTCAGGTGTAATTTTTGTTTACAATAGCAGTGATATGCTGATAATTAACAATGTTTGTTTCAATAACTAATGTCTTGGGAATATAAAACACATATATCAATTTAATTTGAACTATAATACTATATAACTTTAGTTAATAATAAGTTTAACTGTATTACCTAGTAAAACGGCATTAGAAACATTCACGCACAATATTACAATAATTGTTAT
Source organism: Prosapia bicincta (assembly GCA_036971475.1). Taxonomy (NCBI): domain Eukaryota; kingdom Metazoa; phylum Arthropoda; class Insecta; order Hemiptera; family Cercopidae; genus Prosapia; species Prosapia bicincta. The sequence goes on along the minus strand of JBAIZL010000003.1, from coordinate 87,106,916 downwards.
TGGTAGTTTTATCAATAATAATCAAATAATCTATACTTACTTGTAACTAAAATAATACTGCTTTTGTACATTATGAGTTACCATATTAAACAAACAAAAGTTGATTATCTAAAGAATTTTAACAAATACTTATAATTAAAAGATTATCATTTTGAACTTGTGCTCAATTTCAGAAAGTAACTAATTGAAACTGATACATCTCCTAAAAATTGTTATCATGAAAGTTATTAATATAACTTTGAATAAACCTAAACAACATAAGTTGAATATGGAGAGATAAAAACTCTCGAAATGGATTTTCGTATGTAAAATTTGCTTTTCTAATGTTTTAAGTAAAATTTACATCATAGGGAAATCTTTAGTTAATTATAGCTTAGCTAGTGAGAACTATTCACAAAGGTAAAAGTCAAAATAGTCAACTCAAAGTCTCACCAAAAATTAGTTTTTAATAAACAAGCACATGAAAACTAGTTTCAGTGTTGATGTCACCTTCCTCAATGTCTGGCTACTACTAACATATCATCAAGTAATAGTACAAGAAGTTAAATAAAACAAACAAGATAAAACATAAAATGTCAAGCAATAAAATTAATCTAACTACAGAGCACAACATCTCTTACTCAGGAGAGTTATCTATTTTACATTACTGTTATTATTATTAATATTTTTATTCTTTTTTTTCTTTATCTCGCACCATAATCAACAATCAAATCCTAAATAAAGCTTAAACAGTTAAAAAATACACGTTATAAACAATTCACTAATAAAATTAGTTTGTACAAAATTATAACTAAAAACAGAGTCAAGATAAATAAAACAAACATCAACAATTACACGTTATTTAACATTTTTAACAAGATAGAAGTAGTAACTCATTTAAAACTTATTAGATCTGGAAAAAAACAGTTATGCATCACATGCTTAGTGGAACAACACAGAATTTGGATAGAGAAGGGAGGAACTCTGGACCGGGCCCGACTCATTGTTTACAGAGACATCTTGAAATTTGTTGATAAACCATGTCTCCCAAGCATCCATAGTATTGTTCCTCGTGACTTGTTTCAACGACTTAGGATGGTCAAGTTGTTTTATTTAACTTGCTGTACGATAACTTGACGGTATTTAGTAGTAGCCAAGCACTGAGGAAGGCAACAATGTCGCCAAAACTATTTTGTTGTGTGTTTGTTTATTAAAAACTAATTTTTGGTGAGATTTTGAGTTCACTATTTTGACTTTTGCCATAGGGAAATCTATAAATTATAAGCAATCATTTCAAATAATTGTTTTAATTGAATATATTGTTGATTAGCTTTACCTGAATTTCAAATAAAAGTTAATAATTTCACTTTTAAGAAGAAATGTAAACCTAAGTAAAAGATATTCCTAAATATAAAAATAAATCTTCTTAAATCTCAAGAAAACAGCTTTTAGTTATATGTGGTACTAATTTTTGCTCTATTTTAAATTGTTTTTTTTGTGATAGGCCTTTCAAAGTTTTCTTCTAACAACATTGATTTTTTTTTCTTTCTAACATTCCTAATATACAAAGTTACTTTTCTCAGTAACTAGATATTTTGAAGTTTTTACCCAATAATAATTTAAAATGCAATTGGTTTATTTAAACTTAAAATATTTATATCTCAAAAATTTAATTTCATCACTGACCTGTCTTGCTTTTATAGTTCACCTTGTGAATTTTTGAAACTAGATTTAACAACCACACAAAGAGCAAAGAACAAACATATCTAAAATCGATCTGTTCAGCATTTTGTAAGATCAAAAAATGTCTTGCTACCCATATTTATTGATAATAGCAAGAAAGCATCAAGAGGACTGAAACTAAAACAGAGTAAAATTTGATAGAAATATATACTTAAAAGAATTCAAAGTATGTATTCTTTAAGAAAAAATTTCATAAAATCAATGATTATTATAACGGAAACTACTTAATACCTGATCATAAAAACATAAAATTAGCTTTCATTTTTGTATTATGGTAAAACACTGTTGCACTCCCTCATAGTTGCATAAACAAATACGTCTGTGCTAATGTAGGTTTCCAGGAATTCATTTGGAAAAATGTCATTGAAAGAATGAGCAGAGTTCAGGCAATTACCATTTGCTATAAGAACATGCAGAAAAAACAAGATATTATTCAAAATATGAGAATGTGTTTATTATAACAAAATGGAATTAAATTACAGATGACAAATTAGATATCGTGTAAAAAACAGACAGAAAGCTTAGTTATAGAGTGATATAAAAACTAAATACCAAGAACAAACATATTTGTTCCAAAAATTGCTTAAAATGATGCTTAGATTCTACAAAACTTTAAGAATAAAACGGTACAATCAAATTCAAGTTATAGTTAAAAGGTTTATATACATAAACTTCAAATTGAACAATGTTTCAAAAATCTACTGTTCCTCCAACAAAAATGCAAACAATTGGTATTTACTACATATCTGGCAGAAAAAAATAAAACATTTCAATGCCTCTAGCTCTTAAAAATGTTATAGGTTAACGACATATCAGTATAAAAATATAATTTAAATGAAACATTTTTACTTGTAAATGTAAGCTTCTTGCAATATTTATTTGAAACTCGCTTATTATAATGTGGCTTGATATACTCTGTGAGTGATCATATGATTTTTTAATGATTTTTAGTACTACTTCAATTTTCAAAATTTCTCACAGACAAGGCTGTAGACGGCTTAGAAGAAAACAACAAAGTAAGTCTAAGTCTGTCTGTTTGTGGTTCATCTATTTGTAGTTGAACCATAAGGTGAAGCAGCAGAATTTGTTGTCAAGTGACAATGTGTTGTGTTCTGTAATTCATTGCAACACATATGTGTGGGCCTAAGAATACTTAAGTACAGCGAAGTCTATAAATAATGAATGATATCTCTGAAAATAATACAGTTTTTCTTTAATTCAGTCATTCCAGTCTTTGAGTGATTGTGGAATATTTGAGCCTGTTCTGAAACTTTATTTATTCATTTCTCAAAATGTCCAAAAAGTACAAGGAAATATTTTTGATTTTTTGTTATATCTGTCACTTGGAATATCGTTTGTGGAAACCATTTAATCATTGCCAAAAACTACAACTCGGTAAAAAAATGTTTTAAAAATATATCAGATTCTCAAACAAGTGGCTGTCTAAACAATACTATGCTTACATTAATTGATTCTATCATCACATGAGCTACTAGGTTTTAACTTAAAACACTTGTAAATATGTTATACTTGCCTATAATAGCAAGTGTTATGATCTGAGTTGACAATGAGACACATCTCCCAAAACGGCTGTCCTCAACAATTATCAAAGTAAGTGCTAGTATAGGTAAGTGTCACATATTTACAAGTGCTTTTAGTTAAATACTATACTCTTTTTTGTATTTGTTGAGTCCATCTTGAGTTACGGTCTGAGTTGATAATGGGAAACATCTTCCGAAACGGCCGTCCTCAAAAAATATAAGTAAGTGCTACTATAGCCAAGTTTATAAACACTTAAAAGTCTTTTTTTGTGTTTTAATGTAACTTAAAATGATAATAATTCCATAGCAGAAAATACATTACAAAAATATGAAAGCTGTCTTTACCACATAAGTTCTAAATAAAATCATATTTGTTTGCATTTTATTATTTGAATTATTCAACAAAACCCTATTTCCCTTTGAAATTCAATAAAAAAATTTAATGAATTTTGAGGTTATCACACAGACATTTAAAAATAGTACGTTTTCTATTAAAAGCATATAAATTACTAAAAATATTATATATTTTAAGTAAATATTTTCAAGTAAAATAAAGGAAAGGAAAGGTTTTGTAAAATGGGGAATCTAAAATACTTTAACTTTAAATTACAGATTGTAAAAAAATCATTTATTGCATAAGATGTTACACAATTTAAATGCAAAACTGTATCAATTATTTTATAAAATAAAAAATGCTATTTCAATGATTGCACTAAAAACTATTTTAAAATGATATTATTTCCAAAATCATTTTGGACAAAGTTAGATTTTTCTGTGCAGTATTTATTTATTCCTATAATGTTACTATCCTAAAACATGTACATATAATCAAAGATTAAAGGTATAATGTATATACATTAAGTTGATAATATGTACATATAAATATATATAGAATTATAGTATACAAAAAAGTAACCCCTATACAACTGACCATCATGACCCTGGGTTATCACTGTGCGTGCTACTTCTGGGGGATTTTGCATGAAAACTCGTTCTTGACTGTCCCAAATCCATTAACAGTACCTGATTCTCACCCCCAGTGTCTGGGTCATCGATATTCTGTTGAGCACTGATAGACCGAGCGTACTTCATTCTGTCTCGCAAGCGTGACTTCTTCAACTTAGTAAACTCATCATCTTCTGAAGAGTCTGTACTAGATCCGATACTAATATTGTCCCCACCACCAACTATACTTCCACTACCAAGGCCTGAACTGTTATCGTTCATGCCTGGAGCACTTCTAACAGATAATACTTCTGTATAAGTAACGCTTGAACGTGTAGGCGACTGAGCAGTAGGAGGAACAGCTGTTCTGGGGACAGGAGCTGAAGCAGAAAGATGTGTGGATGTAATCCTTCCTGGAGGTACTGGAAGAGGTGCTGAAGGGGCAGGTGGACCAGTAGCGAATAATGACTGAGCTGTTGGTCGTATTTCTGGTGGTTTTCCCGCCATTGAAGTAATTGTTTGTTGTTCATCAACTTCTTCTATGACTTGGTCGGTTATCCTAACAGTTCCTGCAGGCATGAACTTTGCTTGTAAACTGTTTGTACTCTCACTACCTGTCATTTTGCCTAGACCTGCACTGCCTTCTCTAGGTGGACCTGAACCTGGTAAAAGTTATTGTTTTTAGAAAATGAAATTTTAAAACACTTTAATAGTAAATATGTAATTTATATTACTATTAACCTTATTAGAAATTGGAGTAGAAATCTGCTAAGGGAAACATTTTTTAGAAAAAAAGGTTTGATGAGTGGATAAATTAAACGGGACGAATTAGAGAATAAAAAATTACATTTATTAAAACTTTTATAAGAAAATATAAATTCAAACAAGAAAATGAAAAAATAATTTTTTTATAAAAAAATGTTTGTAATTTAACCTATGCATTTGAAATTTAATTGTATATGCTCAATTTATTTGTACATTTAATATCTGTTTTCAGAAATGCATATTATATGCATTATCTCACCAGAACACATTTATAACCCACAATATCAATCTAGTTTACAAGAAATATGCTGCTATGTTTAATGTTATGGCATATTAAACAATTGTCACTAGCTTCAGGAGAATGGAGTATTGTTTGAGTGTAATCACTCAAGAGTACACTGATAATAAAAATTTATTAGCTTGTAGATTTTATTGTTTATTATGAATGTCAAAACTTGAGTTTTATAATCATACTAATTAACAAATTTCAAAATTTATAATAATTAAAGTAAATTCATGTAAATATACTGAGACAAAACATTCATCTCACTAGGTCATCTTTCTCAGAATCTCCTGGAAATTATGTCTTCGATAATGTGACCAAGACAAATATTGCCTAGTACAGGCAACGATGGTTTGTTTCAGAACAATTTTCAAAAAATTTACTTAAATTATAACTTCAGTAAGTTGTTAATTAGTTTAATAATAAAATGTATTAAAAATATAGCTATATATATATATATATATATACATTTATAGTGTATATATATATATATATATATATATATATATATATACATCCCGCTATCAATATGGCAGCATTTCATTTTGCAACCATATGGCAGCCACTAGAAAGAGTGGAGTATATATGTTTTTCGTCGTGTATAATTTATTTCTAATAAACATGATACTACTCCATGTACTTTAATTCAATAAAATCTTAAAAATACAAAATTGACTGAAGTACTATCAATACGGCAGCATTTCATTTAGGCATCAATATGGCAGCCAGTGTATATTTTCGTTCAGTCTAATAACAATATGGCAGCCGGTGTGTATATTATTCCCACGCTACTAACGATACGAGAACCAACAGTGTTGCCACTATGGTGCGACTGTCTTACTAGTCAAATGTTTAGATTGTAAGACACTATGTGTGTGTAATCACGGTGAAAACATAAACATTAGAATGTCCCTTCTTCATTTCAGCTGGCCAATTATTTACTCAAATCACATAAGTCCTGGTTGTTAGTTTTCATAAACGTGTACAACTATCGAAAGCTGACGGGGATACAAGTGTGTGCCTCTACAGGAGTAGCTAAAGGATCAAATAGGGTAAAATATCAGAACCCAAAAAAAGCTAGGAAATAATCAATTGGGGTGGTTTAAAGGATGCTGAGTCCACTACTGTGAACAAAATTAAACGGGGATGAACGGGTGCGGCTCTATCCCCGGATGGGGATAAATAGGTGATCCTCATCCTCATCATTGGAAGTAGCAAATGATGAATTGGAGTATAAATGTGAGAAGGCAAAACAAAGCTAGAATAAAATCAATCGTAGTGTTTTGGAGGTAGCTGAGTCCAATACCGCCTTCCATATTAATCGGGAATGCACGGATGTGGCTCTACGGGAGTAGAAATGGGGTGAATTGTGGTACAATTGTCAGAAGGCAAAAAAACAATTGAGAATGATCATTACGGTGGGTTTTAACGGTGCTGAGTCTATCACCGTTATCGAACGTCAATTGGGATACACGGGTGACCCTCTATGGGAGTAGCAAATGATGATGTGGGGTATAATTGTGAGAAAGCAAAAACAAACTAGAAAATGATCAAACGTAGTGTTTTGGAGGATGCTGAGTCCAATACCGCCTACAATATTAAACGGGGATACTCAGTTGTTGCTCTACGAGAGAAGGAAATTGGTAAATTGGGGTGAAATTGTCAGAAGGCAAAAAAAATATATAAAATGATCACTCGGGAAGTTTTGGAGGGTGCTGTGTCTTGTACCGTTATCGAACGTCAATGGGGATGTACGGGTGATCCTCTATGGGATTAGCAAATGATGAATTGGAGTATAAATGTGAGAAAGCAAAACAAAGCTAGAATACGATCAAACATAGTGTTTTGAAGGTGGCTGAGTTCAATACCGTCTTCCATATTAATCGGGAATGCACGGATGTGGCTCTACGGGAGTAGAAAAGGGGTGAATTGGGGTACAATTGTCAGAAGGCAAAAAAACAATTGAGAATGATCATTACGGTGGGTTTTAATGGTGCTGAGTCTTTCACCGTTATCGAACGTCAATGGGGATACACGGGTGACCCTCTAAGGGAGTAGCAAATGATGAATTGGGGTATAATTAAGAGAAAGCAAAAACAAACTAGAAAATGATCAAACGTAGTGTTTTGGAGGATGCTGAGTCCAATACCGCCTACAATATTAAACGGGAATGCTCAGTTGTTGCTCTACGAGAGTAGGAAATTGGTAAATTGGGGTAATATTTTCAGAAGGCAAAAAAAATATGTATAAAATGATCACTCGGGAGGTTTTGGAGGGTGCTTTCTCTTGCACTGTTATCGAACGTCAATGGGGATTCACGGGTGATCCTCTATGGGATTAGCAAATGATGAATTGGAGTATAAATGTGAGAAGGCAAAACAAAGCTAGAATACGATCAAACATAGTGTTTTGGAGGTTGCTGAGTCCAATACCGCCTACAATATTAAACGGCAATGCTCGGTTGTTGCTCTACGAGAGTAGGAAATTGGTAAATAGGGGTAAAATTGTCAGAAGGCAAAAAAAATATATAAAATGATCACTCGGGAAGTTTTAGAGGGTGCTGTGTCTTGTACCGTTATCGAACGTCAATGGAGCTGCACGGGTGATCCTCTATGGGAGTAGCAAATGATGAATTGGAGTAATTTTGTGACAAGGCAAAACAAAGCTAGAATATGATAAATCGTAGTGTTTTGGATTGTGCTCAGTAGAATACCGTCTTCAATAGTATACGGTAATGCACGGGCGTGGCTCTACGGGAGTAGAAAATTGTTAAATTGGGGTAAAATTGTCAGACGGCAAAAATATATATATATATATATATATATAATGATCACTCGGGGGGTTTTAATGGTGCTGAGTCTTTTACCGTTATCGAACGTCAATGGGGATATACGGGTGATCCTCTATGGGATTAGCAAATGATGAATTGGAGTATAGACCTAATTGTGAGAAGGCAAAATAAAAGCTAGAAAAAGATCATTCGTAGCGTTTTTTGAGGGTGCTGAGTCCAATACCGTCTACAATAATAATCGAGGATGCACGGGTGTTTCTCTACGAGGGTAAAAAATTGGTAAATTGGGGTAAATTCTCAGAAGGCAACAACAACAACAAAAAATAGAAAATGATCACGCGAGAAGTTTTGGAGTGTGCTAAGTCGAATACCGTCATTAATATTATACGAAAATGCACGGGTGTGACTCTACGGAATTAGAAAAGGGATGAATTGGGGTTAAATTGTCAGAAGGGGGAAAAAAATAGAAAATGATCAGTCGGGGGGTTTATTGGTGCTGAGTCTTGTACCGTTAATGGGACGTCAATGGGCATACAAGGGTGATCCTCTATGGGAGTAGCAAATGATAAATTTGAGTTTAAATGTGATAAGGCAAAATAAAGCTAGAAAATGATCAATCGTAGTGTTTTGGAAGGTGCTTAGTCCAATACCGTCTTCAATATTAAACGGGGATACAAAGGTGTGCTTCTACGGGACTAGAAAAAATATGATTTGGGGTAACATTAGCAGAAGACAAAATAACAAGAAAAAAAGATCACTCGGGTGTTTTTAATGTTGTTGTCTTATACAGTTATCGAACGTCAATGGCGATGCACGGGTCATGCTCTATGCTAGTAGCAACTGGTGAATTAGGGTAAAAATTTCAGAAGGTAAAATAAAGGTAGAATATTATGACTTGTAAAGTGAAAGATTCAACCAAATAAGATTTTATTTTGGTATTTTTATCTTTTGGAAGGAATGAACTAGCTGAAGTAAATAGATACTATCATGAAGTAACTATCATGGTCCCTGTCACACGATTAAAACTGATAATACTGAATGATGTGGTCATCCTTCAGAGATCGAAAATAAACATTACACAAACACGTTCATGACGGGTTCAATCCCAGGCGCTAATTGGTCACGTGTTACAATGTGAAATTTATACCGCCATTTCTCCATCTACTTTCAACATACAACCACACCGGACATCTCTTTACAATCAGTTTCGTTTCGGCTACAATAGTACATAGTTGTCTTAGAAATTGTCACATTGATTGTTACAATTCTATTATTTGTTGTTATTTTTAATATGAATTAACGAAATGAAACTTAACAAAATTATTGTTTTTAATAAAAACAAATGTCCACAAATAAATTTAAACCCTCAATTTAAGTAATTTTGTCTATTTAGGTTAGTACACACGGCACTGTCTTATAAAAGGTATTACTCTCTTTGACGTATGTTTGGTAAAAAAGGGAGACACTTGCTAAATCTCTGCCTTACGGGTCGCGTTCCTCGTGTCGGGCTCTTCCAGGTCATTGGAAAAAATTAAAATGAATAAATCCACCGCCGCTAGGTTGCTATTTTAAAATTTCCCCGCCCCATTGAAGGTTTTCAGTGCTCTGTCGAGTTTTAGAAATAGTTCTCCAGTTCTGTCAGTAAACATAGTGTCATAGTAACAAAAATACGGGAGTGCAAGTAGACGATTGTATTGTGAATCAGCAGGTTAGGTGTAGACCGGTATCCATCGATCCTCTGGATACATGTTTTCAAAACCCTCAATAGATCTGCAACTAAATGAACGGTTTCATCTTTAACAATATTCAATCTAGATTTCCAGGCGTGTACTGCACGGAATAAAGGCCAAGCACGAATTCAATTTTTTTCTTCTGAATTTCATCTAATTATCAGTCTTAGAGTTAGTACACTAACTTCTCCTATATCCTTACTTTACGAAAATACATTTATTCTCATTTAATTTATTTTATCTCATTGAGCTTTCTGCCACAATTTTTAAATTCTATTTCTTTCGTGTTACAATCTTTTAAGAGTTTTTGCAGTTTAAGAACGATTTTGCAGAATTTTTAGACTAATACATCGAATTTTCTTCAACATTTCTTCTTCAGTGTATTAAAAAAATGAAATTTTCAATAATAAGTTTTTACTGCTTGTAAAAAAATAATAAAGGATAAGTAAAGGGTTGGCATAAAGTTTATTTACAGTAAGTTTTTAAAGTTAGGCCTATAGTAGAAAAACAACAAATATTGTATCACCTTTACCTCAGGTAGGTAACCAGAAAAATCTAACTATATTGTACATTGTAAATAAAAGAAGGCTTTTATTTGGTCGAATCCCATCTAATGTTAATTTCTTGTTCACGTAGGCCTATAGAACACATCTATATTTATAGGTTCAAACGAGCACAAATTACCATTTTCGGATAAAAAAATTAAACATTGAAATAATAGTATTTCTGTAATTACGACAGCCAAATGTAACAAAAAAAACTGTTTTATTTTTCTGTGAGCATATGCTTTAAAAGGGTGCATATAGTATTCTAACAAGGAATAAAATTTTCACGAAGATATGACATTTTAGTGCCAATACCAATCAGTATAAACATTTCACCAAGATAAGGGCAAAACATTTTAGGTATTTATTCAAGGATTCATGTATCATAGGTGGTTTTGTGCCAATAAAACTAGAGTGCAGTTCAGGCGGTTTAGGCAATGGTAAATATACTTTTTTACTTCTAGATCTCTAAAGAATATAATATTATGTAAGGATATAGTTCTTCCCAATGTATATTGCATTGTAGCTAGGCATCAGGGTGAAAAACGATTTCGGTAAGCAATGTAATACATCTATTTTATTTATCCACCATATTTGATTTGTCATAAGTTATTATAGGTACAATTGTGTTTGAGTAAAGACCTATTTTTTCTAAAAGTTCCTCTTTAACTACATTCATTAAATTTTCCTGGTAGTCGTTGTTGCCAGGTTAAAAAATTTATTTAATTCCTCCCTTAGATATGTTCCTAAAGGATGACATTTCACCTTGATTGTGATGTTACTTTCATCAAGACAGGTCAAATGCACCTGAAAATATATCTGATAAGTTTTAAATATATTTTAATCTTCTTCTTTAATTCTATCTTTAGCCGTAACTCTCCTGGTATCTACAATTTGATTTATTATTATTATGGCGAAAAACTTTACAAATATTTTGACGAATATAGCTGAGGAACCAGTCTTCAAAAACTAGCTGTAAAATAGCGTTATGCAGAGTAACATAATGAAATTAGTCACTATGATGGTATTTCTTGTTAAAAAAACAAGACGTAAAAGATAATGACTGTTTTGTAGATTTTTTTTCACTTTAAAAAATCTCTCCGTTCTTCGGTCGACATGTTACATACATTTTTATAGTTAGTATCAGAATGATTTTAGTTAGTTCGGCTGTGTCTGATCTCAAGACAAAGTCTGCTAATACTCAATCACTTCTCAAAACTGTCTCTTTTGTTTATATATTTTACGAATCCTACCACTAGCAATACCAGTTAATAAATAACTCCTAATTACAAACTTAAGATTTCAATTTGAGTATTCTCTATTTTTCGTTGATAGAAAATTACTTCAGTTAAGCAACCCTAACCAAGAGCTTATAAAACGTTTTGTAGTCAATCTTTAGACGTTGATAATCATAAATATTTACTACCGATGATCACGGTAATTTTTCACTATACTTCAGATTTACTGATAATCTCGTTTTATTTTTATGGTAGGCGAACAAAAAGACTATCTACGATCAAAACATTGGGCGTCCTGATAAAGAACACAACGGGCATCGGCTTTTTTTTAGCTATAATTGCCGACACTTAGTATGGTATTTATATCGTATGGTATCCCCGCAAGCAAGAATCAGTACAGTAGTCTTGAAGAGCCAAGCAACATTAATTTATGTATATACTGTAATCAATAAAGCTACGTATTTTGTGCATTCTTAATTATAGTATTAGGGTTCATAGAACTCCTGTTTTTTTCTAGTGTACAGGAAGCTATTTCCGTGTAATCCAAGTTTTCGGTAATCCGATGGTGTCTCGGTCCCATCTACCTCGAATTATCCATGCACTACTGTATTTGTTTCCGTACCAATGATCACCGTACTTAAAACAGTTTTTAATGCAACTCTAAAGTGAGTGAATATCTCATAGACATTAAAGTTACTCTTGGGACTAGAATATCGAGGATAAACATAATAGATTTATTACATTGCTTACCGAAAACGTTTTGATTCCTAGCTACACTGCTATATACATTGGGAAGAACTATATCCTGACATATAATCTTTAGAGATGTAGAAATAAAGAATTTTAAATATTTACCATTGCTTAAACCGCCTGAACTGCTTTCTAGTTTAATTAGCAAATTAACACCTATGATACATGTATCCTTAAATAAGTACTTAAAATGTTTTGCTCTTATGGTCATAGAATGTGTGTATATATCCACGTGTTCTATCTTTGTTACATTATTTATATTTTTTAAACTATTTTTAAATATTTTGGATGAAAAAATATATATAATAATGTTATTATTGATAAAAATTATGTTGTATGGCCTATAAATAACGCTAGTTCTTTAATACCTTGGTCATTCATTTGGAAGAGTTGAGATATTGTTGCCAAGTGTTTCATTAGAGTCCTCGATGTAAGTACTTCAGGAATTTGTAAACATGCTATTTTAGCATGCTTTCGTAAAACTTTATAAACAATTATGGGGTTACTGGTATTTGTGTTTGCAAACACTCAAATGTTATCGTCAGAACGGAATTATTTCTTGAACTTATTAGCATATAAATATAAAATAATAATATTAAAAAAATCTCATAAAAATTGACACTCGGTAGTTTTTGAGACTGTACCACTCCCCTTATATTACATCTGTCAATTCCTTTGAACATAACTGTTGTTTCGCTGGAAAGGACATACAGCTGTAGATTCGCGACCTTATCTTGGAGAGAACTATGCTAAGTATTTACAGACTCAATTGTAATATGTAAACATAAACAGCCGACACTCCGAAAGCCATTCTGACGTGTTTGTTTACTTGATGGCACACCAAACGTATCTTAATGTTTCGGTCAATGCATCTCTTACTTTTCCCTTGGGGCTCTTAGATACTATAGGATCGATTAAGTATTTATTTTTTAACTTAACTTGCTTTTCAAATTAATTGTCATAGCATCTCTATCCGATTTTAAGAATCTAAAAGTGACTATTTGCTGTATATTGTTACAATTTGGTAACATTGCAAACATGTTAACACTAGTCTGCAACACATATAACCAGATGTAACACTTAATATGCCCTACGCCATATATATTCACTAAATGTTAATACCAATGTATTCAATAAACATATTATAAAATAAAACATAGACTACCAGCGGCTAAAGTCGAGGATATAAACAAATGATTCCGTCTTTATACGACCATTTTGACGTTGGGAGAATACCATAAATTTACGTTTACGCCGTATGTAAATGAGAGAAAGGGATGGAAAAGATAGAATGCAGAAAGTCAGTTTTTCGGGCCTTCGTCCACGAGAGTACTTGTGGAGTGCGAGCCTTTATCTTTGTTTGGCTTGGACCTATGTTTGTTTACACCAGACAGCCTGATATCGTAATATAAACTGACAACACTCGCACAGATGTCATTTAGTTTCTTGTTTGTATACAATACAGAGATTAACGATGGATGATTCAGTATTTATTAACAACTATTTCAATTACCGTCCTGCAATTTCTGTCACAATACTACTGCCGTTGTAGCTCACAGGCACGAAATGTCTAAGTGTGATTTATTGTGTGGTTTAACAATTTATCTTGCATTTACTTTATAAAATTTGTTTTTGAATATTCTGATTGCCTGTGCCTAGTAGGGTAAACGTAGTTTTATGAGATCAGTTATATAATATTTACTAATTGAAAACTGTAGTAAATAAAACCTACAGATTTTAGCGCAGTTTAGTTAAAAAGACTTATAATCGCACGATAATTAACATACACTAATTATTTCTTGTTCACTGATTGTACACACTTAACTTTATATACAAGATATCATTTGACACATTATAAGCTTTATTTATGGAAACTGGCATTAGAAATAATAACTCAATTTTGACAGCAGTGTTTACACAGTGGCTCAGAACATTCTAGACATATTGGCTGTACAAAGACAACTTACAAAGTGTAACTAGTCTTTCTATTTTTTGTTGCTGGACAAATTCTACATTGCTTAAAACAATTTATCTATACAAATAGAAAAATTTGTAAATTTCTGGAGGATGCAGTTTTTTGAAATCATTTTCATCGTCTGATGCACTTCATTGAGATTCGGTATCATGATCGAAAAGTACCGAAGAGGAGTAGTTTCGCTCATGATACCGAATTTCAGATCAACCATCCTTCTTTTAGAAGAACCCTGACCTTTTGCTCAATTACTTCTTCACTCTGTTGCACAATTCCCCTATTCTCTTTGATCCCTTCTAAAAGTTGGTCATTAGATACAGCACCTGAATCACTGTCTTCTTCGGCTAATGCTGATGATCAGGCACGATGACGGTAGTTAAAGGTTTAGCTTGGAATTTGTAGATATTGGCATAATAGGTTTTCTGGATATATAAGCTGATAAAGATAAGTCGATGAAATGATGTGGGTCAACAAATTCTCTTTGTCGTTTATTCTAAGTTGTATAAAGGTTGAACAAATATAAGGTCTACTTATTTATATTTTTATTAAATTTACGGTTATAGTAGAATTTTTTCATTTACGGATGGTTCAAAAGTCATTCCGCTGCCCCCGCTAACGATACCATCCTTTTTAAAAGAACAAAAAAAAATAACACAAAAAGAGATGAAAATTAATTACCCGAATTAGATATCTAAATAGTCTAAGTAAAATTGGAAAAAATATATATGACAATTAGGTAGACAAAATACATTTAAAAAAAAATGCATTAAATAAAAAATTTAATTTTTATAAAATTATCAATTTGGGACAAACGGTTAACTTTTTAAGTTGAATCTTTCAAGCATACAGTCTTTAAAATTCTTAAAGCACATGGACAGGCTGCATTGAAACACTGCTTCAAATTATAAAGATTAGTTTGACAGACATGACGTAAACAAACGTGCTAGAACTACTATCGGAGTGCCGCCTGTTTATGTTTTCATATCACAAACATTTCTGTAAATAGTTGTAGCATAACTTCTGTCCAAGACAAGGTCGCGAACCCGACTCTTTCTGTAGGTAATGTTGCATAGTTGGAAACATGCCAATTTCGGGCGATTTATTGTCAATGTGATATATACCCCAAATCACCCCTTGGTGATTCCTGACGAATCACCACCCCGTACATCCCCGACGAATTTTGATGAGAAGGGACTAGAACCTTCGAAAATCTTCGAATGCGCATTTTTGGGCAATATTTTAGATTCTGACAAGTTTTACCTCAATTGACCCACAGCGACACCCGCTGTCCCTTCCTGGATCATGCATGGCCAACTTCGGTGCTAGGATTAGACTCAGCATTATTAAAAACCCCGAGTGATCATTTTATAACGATCTCTTAGCCTCTGACCTTTTTACCCCAATTCTCCCTTTGCTACTCCCGTAGAGCCCACACCCGTCCAGCCCTGGTGTCTTTCGATGACGGTATTGAATTCAGCATCCTCAAAAGCCCTAAGGCAGTTATTTATCTGAAAATTTCACCCCAAATTATCCCTTTGGTTCTTGTGTAGAACCATCGCAGTACATATCCGGCGACGGCATTCAATTCAGCCTCCTCAAAAACCCCCGAGTGGTAAACTTCAAGTAAATTTTTGACTTTTGACATTTTTACCCCAAAACATCCCTTTGGCACTCACGTAGAGTCACATACGTCCATCCCCGGTGACGTTCGAGGACGCCATTGAGTTCAGCACGCCCGTCTAGATGACGTCATTGAATTTAGCATCCATAGAAACCCCCGAACGGCTTTTTTCCCACGATTCTTAGGCACCTGACATTTTGACCCTAATTCAACCCCTTTGGTGCATGGGTTTAGCCTCACCAGTACATCCCCGGAGACTATCGATGACGGCATTAAATTCAGCATCCTCAAAAACCTCCGAGCGGATATTTTCCAGGGATTTTTTGGCTTGTGACATTTTAACTCCAATTCACACCTTTGGTACTCGCGTGGAACCACACCAATGCATAGCCGGTGACGGCATTGAATTCCGCCTCATCATAATTCCCCGAGTTGTTATTTTCTAGTAATTTTTTGACTTTTGACATTTCTACCCCAAATCATCCCTTTGGCACTCACGTAGAGTAGTCTATCATCTGTCCATCCCCGGTGACTTTCGATGGCGGAATTGAATTTAGCATCCTCAAAAACCCCCAGGTGGTTATGTTCTAGCGATTTTTTGACTTTTGACTTTTTCACCTCAATTCACCCCCTTGGTACTCGCGTGGAACCACGTCAGTGCATCCCCGGCGACTTTCGGTGACGGCATTAAATTCCGCCTTACCAAAAACACCCGAGTGGATATTTTCTACTTATTTTTTGACTTTTGACTTTTTTACCCCAAATGATCCCTTTGGTACTTACGTAGAGTCACATCCGGTCCATCCCCGGTGACTCTAGATGACGCAATTGAATTTAGCATCCCCAAAAACCCCGAACGGTAACTATCCCGCGATTCTTAGGCATCTGACATTTTTACCCTAATTCAACCCCTTTGGTACATGGGTTTAGCCTCACAAGTACATCCCCGGAGACTTCCGATGACGGCATTGAATTCAGCATCTTCGAAAACCCCGAGCGGATATTTTTCAGCGATTTTCTGACCTCTGACATTCTCACCCCAATTCACCCCTTTGGTACTCTCGTGGAACCACACCAATGCATTCCCGGTGACATTCGGTGACGGCATTGAATTCCGCCTCATCAAAATTCTCCGAGTTGTTATTTTCTAGTAATTTTTTACTTTTGACATTTCCACCCCAAATCATCCCTTTGGCACTCACGTAGAATATCATCTGTCCATCCCCGGTGACTTTCGATGGTGGAATTGAATTCAGCATCCTCAAAAACCCCCCGAGTGGTTATGTTCCAGAGATTTTTTAACTTCTGACATTTTCACCCCAATTCACCCCTTTCGTACTCGCGTGGAACCATACCAGTCCATCCCCGGCGACTTTCGGTGACGGCATTGAATTCCGCCTTACAAAAAACCCCCGAGTGGTTATTTTCTAGTTATTTTATGACTTTTGACTTTTTCACCCCAAATCATCCCTTTGGTACTTACGTAGAGTTACATCCGGTTCATCCCCGGTGACTCTAGATGACGCCTTTGAATTTAGCATCCTCAAAAATCCCCCGAACGGTCACTATCTCATGATTCTTATTCATCTGACATTTTTACCCTAATTCAACCCCTTTGGTACATGGGTTTAGCCTCACCAGTACATCCCCGGAGACTTTTGATGACGGCATTGGATTCAGCATACTCAAAAACCCCCGAGTGGTCACTTTCCAGCGATTCTTTGTCCAATTCAAGTACTGTATATACATTACGTAGTACGATTGATATCTATGTGGATGCCAGCAATGTTGCCAAGTTTGTGGCTGCCATAATGTTGGGAAATGGTTGAAATATACAGTAAATTTATATACAGGAAGCGACCATGCTGCCCCTGGCGGAAATGTTACAAACTTGTGATATACAAATCCCGTTCACTCTGCTATCAATACGAGTACCGTTTGGTTATTACAAATTATTTTTTAAAAATTCAGAACGACCATAGAACTTCGAAATACAGTATAACTCCAATAAAACACTTCTTTTTACACTTATTGACATAATTTTTATTTCGATTATTGTCAAAGGGTGTTACATTATCCTGGATTACTATGTGGCAGCCGTATACGGCTGCCACAAGTACCCGGCTGCCAGTTTGAATGCAAAATGACCAATGTATGGTCTCCGTATTGTTAGCAGGCTGTATATATATATATATATATATATATATATATATATATATATATATACATATATATCACAATATGTATACTTGTGTATTAATAAAGAAGTAAGTCAAAATACAATACAAGAATTATAATTAAATTTACAATTCAAAGCTTTTCGTTGGCTAACAGTTCCAACATCATCACTATATATATATATATATATATATATATATATATATATATATATATATATATATATATATATATATATAGTCTAAGGGTCTGACACATCTAGAGACAAAGAATTATATAAAATAATGACTTATCAAATTATGACTTTAAAGTTCTTAATATATTTTGAAAATAATAATGACATAATTATACAATTTAATGAAAAATATACCTTTTAGTCCAATTAAATGGCTGGTCCAATAAACTAAAATCCAATGTTTAACTTCTTTTAGAATAATTTGCATGTCAAGTATAAATCTTAATTTATTTGAATGTTTAATTTTTATAGCAAAACCACTAAATGTAGTCTTATTTTAAAACACAAGATGAAAGAAGTTTTGTAAATATGTAAGAAATGAAATTATAATTAAATTTCTTAATAATTATAATTTTATGTCCTGATGTATTTTTGATTGCTAAGCAATTTCTTGTATTTCCGCAGTAATTTCTTCAGAAGATGATTGCTTTGCAATAAAAATGTACACCAGGACACAAATAGAAATTGTTTGTGGTTTAAGAGGTTTTATTTATTTATAATTAAAAATTACTCCACAGTTTTTCCAAGTTAAAAAAAATAAAATGGATAAAACTTTTACTACTCTAATTAAAAAGTCCAACATGTTCTGAATAAAACTTATAACACTCCAGAGTAAAGAATAAAATTTTAAAAATGCTCTGTATTCTTTAATATAAGTAAACACTCACCATCAACAGTTGCTCCTGTTGAATCTTTGGAGAATAACCTCTTAAGCACAGATGTAACAGAGCCAACTCTTTGCAAACCCCCAGCTACACTACCGAGATTTGTGTTGATACTAGTTGTAGAGCCACCTGAATAGGTTCGAGGCCGATCTCCGCTCATACGGCGCACACTCATGCGACTGTTTGATCGCCTAGCAGTGAAGTGGATGCCACTTTGGTTATCATCCCCCTGAAAATTAAAAATACAATTGTTTCATGTACTATTGAAAATTGTCTCTTTCAAATATATTCTAACTAATCAGGGTTTCTTAAATTAAACTTTTCAAAACGTATTTACTGTTAACATTTACAATCACACTCACACTATCTTCTTCAGTGTCTCTATTATTAGTTCAGCAAATTGTTAATTTTTAAAGTTCAACTTAATGTTTCCCTGATTGCCATGAACAATAAATTCCACGCAAAAACATGTTTGCCTATTTCTACATTCAAATAATTGCTGTCATAAATAAATTTTTAAACATTATTAATAATAAAATTATTTTACATTTATTTTAGGGAATTTGATTTTATATTGAGGTTACAACCTAGAACATAAACAAAGATCTAAATCATCAAAACCACAAACTTGTATTTGTTGATATATCTAATTATAATCAAGATATTTTAAAAATATTTTATATATGTAGATCATTATTTTACTTTTTATGGGGCAGCACTTCTGTAGTTATTAAACAGTAAATTAGAAATACCACAAATTGGCATATCTGATATCGGTATGCAGAGTAAAAATTTTACAGTAATTTACTTTACATATTAAAGATGAATATATAAAAAAACATAATAAACCTCAACTAAACCGTAACTATCAATTTTAATAAAGTTAATGTATATTTCTGATTTAAAATAAGATTAACACATTGAACCTGAACTGATATGACCAATTTGACAACAGTATATTGTTTAGAATATTTACGAATGTTTATAAATTTTATACCGCTTTTAAAACAAAGTAAATACACTTGTATAAATATACTAATATAAACATCCAGAAATTAAAGAATGTTCTCCCATCTCCTACTGAAGTATCATGACTTCGATAATTGGCGGCTGAAGAGTGTAACATCAGCATAGAAAAACACACTACAATAGTTGTCTTGACAACTATAACGAAAAATGGATTAAGGTACTATAACACAGAAAACAGAAACCATTGAAATATAGCTACACACATTCAAAATTTACATTAATACAATACTCACAACCTAAACATGTTACACATATTTTGTTTTAGTGAATGAAACGTTTCTTAGTCTATGCCAAACATTAATCTTATAAAATGAAAATTCAATATTTTAAAAAGCATTTAATGAAAATGAAACCAATACAGAAAGTTAGTTTTGTTTATAGAAAAAATATTTAATAGCAGCAGAAGAATGAGAATATTTCATATTTTCAGCAGCAGGATGTGAATTCACAATCTGACCATGATCAGGTATTGGTAGAGCCAAAAAGGTATATTACAGACTCCAAAAAAGTCAGAGTGTATTTTGCTGAGGGTGAACAAGTGTTAGTGTGGGTTCAAGTAACAGAGGGCACTATATATCTCATCAAATGTTACAAGTGAAGGTCTTGAAATTGCTAAAACAGTAGGAGCTACTGAAAATTAATTCAAAACAAGGAGAGGCTGGCCTAAGCTGTTCATGCACATACAATCTGAATTTATTCTGCACAGTGCTAGCGACTCCCTGATGAATTCACAGATAAAGTAGATTATTTGTTTCCACCTTCAACTTGAGCTACTTGTATTTACTTTACCTATAGCAATACATAAACACTTCCCTAAGCAGCTCTTACTTTTTGTCTAAGTAAGAACAGACTTCTCAGAGACGTGTCACTTTGTCAACAAGGAACAAGTTTTGTACTGTATATGACAAGTAACAAGTTATAGTCTCAATTGACAATGTACAACATCTTCTGAAACAATTGCCCTTATTTAGACAAAAAACTATATCCTACCATAACCAAATGTATAGATACTACTATATATATTAAAATGTTTATGTGTAAAACAGATAAAGTAATCAGAATTCATTGCCATGTCTTTCAAATTTAACAGTCATTGTCATGTGAAAAGAACATTGGTTTCTTTCACAGACAAAAATTCAAACAAACCTCTGGCATATTTTGATATGTTGAGCCACACAATAATAAACAGCAAAGGGGCTAGCTATATTTAAAAAAAAAAAGCTGAAAAACTACATTGTACTATCATATTAGCAATTACAGCACTATTACATTATCTTTAAAAAATACTCTTTTTAAAGCCAACTTTCTGAAACATAAAACTGTTCATATCAAGGAAAAAGGGCCGATCATTTTTGACCTAATGTTAAACTGATTAGAATCAGTTAGAGGATGTTGGCATAGAGCTTTGATGCACACAAAAAATATACTAAGCTAATTAAAGCTTAGCTAGTGAGAACAATTCACAACAGTAAAAATTAAAACAGTTTACTCTAAATCTCAATACACATTAGTTTATTAAATAAAACAAACACACTAGTTTATTAAAACTAGTCATCAGTGCTTGGCTACTACTAACTAGTGTGTCTGTTTTAATAAACTAATGTGTAGTGAGATTTAGAGTAAACTGTTTCCATTTTTGCTGTTGTGTTGTATAGTTTCCATGAACACCTTGTTGATGCTGAGCAAAACAACAAATGAATTTCCACTTTATTATTATTCTGGGAAGGCTACTCAAGTGTCTCCGACAGTAAGCATGGCATATACAGTCTGAATGGTAAATTTAAATCATGCCTTAACAAAGTTGGGAAATTTGATAAAGCCATCCAATTGAAAAATATGTGAATAAATTGTTTTTATTCTGAAATCCTTGAAAAAAGCTCCAAAGAGACTAAGTATTTCATGTTCATTGGGTGGGAGGGAAGACAATGCAGTGTGGAAAACTAATTAATTTTTTCAATAAGAACAGTTTAGATATAGATGAGGGTGATGACCTTCAAAAAGTTTGGGGATGAATGAATTACATCAACTGCACTCTATTCTGAAGTCACAAAATGACAATTAACATCTATAAAAATATACACCAATCTATCTCAACCTTATTTTCGCTAGATAAAATAATTTACCTAATCAAGCATAATCTAAATAAAATATTCTGCTAGTGTATAAGACAAAAAACATTGTTTATTTGAACAAACAAATATGCAAATTGTTTTAATATAAATACAGTACATTCACAATAAGTATATTTACTTATTGATTACTGTATTCACAGCCCCATGAGATTTATGATATTTGCAGTCATAAATCCATCCCGTTACAGCCTTTGTACCAAACACGATGCCGCCAGTAGAGGGTTAGCTTCGTAAAAGGAACGAATGTTTTGAAACGCATCAGCAAGTAAGCCATTATGTATTCACTTAGTTAAGTACTTTTTAATTATAGTAATACAACTCACTTGAGATGACAATGAGAAACTATCATTACAATAGAAACAATAATGCAATTTAAAATTAGGAAACAATGGGCAAGACCTGCAGTATCTCCGATCAAACATTGGTTTATATTAATAATAAAGGAAGTACAGTGTATTTGAATTTTTTGTTTACGAAATGCATTTTTTGTTGTGTATTTGCATTTTTTGTGCGGGGAATTTTTCAAACAATGGTTGATAAATTTCATGGATGCGTAGCAATCTAGAGTTAGATATAATTTAAATACAAATAAATACAGATTAGTTTTGGTTAACTGACACATAATATTAGTTCACCATAAATGTAAATTTAACTTTCCTCATTACCATAAGAATATATCTTATTATGAGATACTGGTGAGGAATAGAATAAATAAAACCTGAATGCTTGGAATATTTCTATATTTAATATGTTACAAGTTACAACAAAAGTAATAATGTAGATTAAATTTAATTAAAAGTCAGTAATATCTGAAGTAATTCTATATACAAGCATTCAATATTATCTTAAAAGCTATTTGTGAAGAATTTAATTATCTTTTGTTTATGTTGATTATTATATTTTATGATTAATTAACAAACTTCTTGGACTGTGCATCTAACATCAAAGTATTGCTAACCACACTATTTCTCTCATACACAGTTAGCCAACTTGCAGTATCCAGGACTCAACCGAATCTGCCTAGGTGTACAATCCCGTTGAAGAAGACTCTTCAATTCCTCTCTACCTTCAATACTCTCCAGAGACTGGAGGAGGATATGTAAAAGTGTTTTCTCTTGTGTCCAACACACAAGGCATAAAGATGACTCAACAAGTCCAAAACAAAATAGATATAACTGGGTAACAATATGCCTTGTTGTTGCTCTTGATGCAAAGGCTGAGTTGAACTGGTGTACATTTTTATAGATGTTAATGTCATTTGGTGACTCCAGTATAAAGTACAGTTGACAACTACTTGCCTCATTGCTTCCAACCATTCATTAGGCTTACACAAAACCTGGCAAAACAGTCATCCTGAACAAGCTTTCTGGTTGGAACAGGATTCAAGTTAACAGTATTCTAGCAACTTTGTCAGCCTTCTCATTCCCCCATAGTCCACAATGGTCAGGTATCCACTGGAACTAGATCTCTTTATTCCTTGATAAACTTACCAGATTGTATATTTCTTCCACTTGATGGCGGTCTCTTGAAAGTTTGCACCACTGTAAAGGTTTTAGTGCAATCTTGGAGTCACTGAATATGCACATCTTTTTATTTGTAATTTCCACAATATGAGTAACTGATGCATAGATAGCTAGGAGTTCAGTATCAGTAACAGAAAATGAGTTTGCACACACAAAATATGATTTTCCGGGTTCCAAAGAGAAATGTTATTAACAATTGATACTGTCTCTGGAACTGCGTCATGCTTGGTTGTCACCAGTAAGGACACCAGATAGAAAAATGAATGAACAATAATCATACACATAAAATTACCATAGACATGTAGATGACATTTTAATATTATACAATGGCAATAACGGCAAATCAAACAACTACACAATGACATTAATACCATACACCAAAACCTTACATTTACCCTAGAATTTGAAGGAAACAACAAAATAAACTTTCTAGACCTTACCATCATCAAACACAACACCAGGTATAATTTCCAAATATACAGAAAACCAAAAACTACCGATAATCTCAAGCATAATACATCTAATCACCCCATACAACATAAACACGCTGCATTTAATCATATGTTACACTGCCTAATCAATATACAATCAATATATGCTACAGAAAGACTACGACGAATAACTTAATACCATAAAATACATCGCTCAACAAAACGGCTACCAACACACACTCATAGACAACATACTCAGGAAAATTAAACATAAACACCATCAAACGGCCACACAGACAAACCACACAAAAAACAACAAATACATATCTTTCACCTATCACAACAAAAACACACACAAAATAGCCTCCACATTCAAAAAACTCCATTATCAAATATCCTACAAAACAACAAACACTTCAAGACAACACATACAACCTTTTCAAAAAGAAACTGACAAATACAATATCTCAGGTATTTACAAATTAACTTGTAATGATTGTCCCAGCTATTACATCAGCCAAACCGTCATTCTATACACGCTTTGAAGAACACATTACCCAAAAAAAAACAAACCGACCCTAGATCCAGCTATGCAAAACACCTAAAAAGCACCCAACACACACACACACACTGACATACGCACTAATTGAAATGTTCTCCACGCATTAAAACAAAGTAAAAAACTAACAACCTTAGAAAAATATGAAATATACAAACACTACGCAACAGATAAAGAAAACGTATTATATGACACACAACCGAAACAACCCGCCCCATTCCACATTCATAAATCCATTCCCGTTAGAGCCTTTACACCTCACCGATGCCGCCAGTAGAGAGTTAGCTGGAGTTAGCCTTGTAAAAGGAACGAATGTTTTGATACGCGTCACCAAGTAAGCAATTACGTATTCACTTAGTTGAGTATTTTTAAAATTAGAAAAAAGAATGTTTATAGTGAGTAACCAGGGACTAAGAATTGGGAACCTGATTCTGTTTAGGAAGTGCCAAAAGCTGCAGATACTTAAGCCAAACAGTTAATTTCAGATTATAATCAATGGGCTCAACATACAGCTCCATTACCATAGCTCATGCAAGAGTTATCCTAAGACGTTTCAAGCAGATCCTCAGTGATGAGTTATGAATTACACCCAGTCTATTCAAATGTGATTTGGAAGCTGAAATCCATATTTCCACCGTACATCACCTTTGACCAAATATATGCAGTGTACAGTTGTCTAAGCATGAGAGTATCACCTCCCAGTGTTCTACCAGCTACAATATTCAGTAAGTTTAGCTTGTTGGTACAATGTTGGCACACTCTTTCAATATGATTTTTCCAAAGAAGTTTAAAGTTCAGAGTGACCAGCAAGAGTGTTGAACTCAGATTGAAGGGGATGGCTTGTCCTTTAATTAACATAATTTTACACAATTTTAAAATTTCCAAACATTTCATGTTGTTTATTCATTTACAGCAAAATCTGTTTTATCTTTTGCCGAAATTATTAGGTTATATCTAAAATAGAAGCTTAATGTAAACAAGACGCTGAAACTCACTCCATAGATAGTTATAAATGTAAAAAAAGAACGTTAGACAAAAATGTTAATTTTCATTAAAAAAAAGCAATTATGAAACTGTGTTTAAACTCAGAATTTATCTTATTACCATTACCATTGTAAAGCACAGTAAGTATACAAGAAATAAATTTAAAGCTAATTAGTTTTACTTTGAGTAGTTTACTTTTGAAAGCCTTGTTAAAGTGTGTTTTTCTTTATAATAATAAAAAAAAAAAATAACAGTCTGCCAATCATTCATTCATTTGGTGCAAAATCTGTTATGCAATTGATGAAAGGTTAAGATCTGCTTACAAGGACCAATTGCCTCAGAAGGCCAATGTAAGAAATTGGTTGATAAGTGGCTGAACTTGCATCTTCAATCGAAACTGCCAAGATTGTCCAATTGAATACGAAGGATATGGTCATCAAATTGCGTGTTATGTTAACATACCACTGGTAAAGACTAAATGAAGAGATTGGTAACAGTGTAAACATTTCAATTGAACATGTAAAAATAACATGTATAAAACATTAGGTATAAGAAAGCTATCGGTGAAATATGTGATAATGTTGTTGGTTTCTTAATGTTTGACCAAAATTGAAATTATGTGACTAATTCAATGCAATGTTTGCCCAACTTTATGTATAACCTGCATGAATTTCACAATTTTATACGACCAACAATAAAACATAAATTTACCATTACACACACGGCAAATACACTAGAATCTTGATAATTCGAGGTGAATGGGACTGAGAGACAGCCTTGGATTATACGGAAACAGTTCCTGAGCATAGAAGAAATAGGACTTCTAATTACCATTAATAGAGTAAAACCCCTCATATCCAGATCAATGTGGCAACAGCCCGAACCGGATTTATTAATAGCGGGAATAAAGACCAGTCCAGCTAATTATGAGTGTTGTCATTATTTGATTGATTTATTTTCTGATGTGTCACGCACAAGAAAATCCCTATCTGTGTAGGGATATTTGTTAACTGTCAAAACTTACAGCATAAATAAAGAAAGATATTTAAGGGCCCATTAACTTTCTGTCATATAAGCATTATTAATTTGGACATTCAAACACAACATAACACCTAGAGCATGAGTGACAGCATAACAACAACAGCAGAATGGGGAGGAAGAAAAATACAGTATTGATATAAACATTTCTCGGAAGCCTGACTCATTTCCTTTGCATAACGACGTATCAATATAAATATTCTTTATCCCCGATTCATTTTCTTTATGGCTATAAACATTCTTGGATGCCCAACTCATTTCCTTTCAAATAGATGAAACAGGCTCAAATAGAAATAGGCTCAAATTATACAGAAGCTCGAAATATCGGGACTCAGATTTTCGAGACTCTATTGTAAAGGTTTAGCAAATACAATAGTTTTTGTAGTGCTAAGTACACTAAAAAAGGTAAAAATGATTCAATTGGCTAGGTATTAATTTAATAAACTACTTAGAGATAGATAATCATAATTATACTATTTAGACAATTACAAGATAGTAAGTTAATTTACTGGGGAGATTCACAACACTCAATTAAAGAAACAAACTGCCAATCTGATGAAGAAAAATGTTCTTTTTCACCATCATTCTGCACATATCTATTTCATCCATCATCACTAGCTCATTTATCCATATAACTGGATGCTCATTTCACCACGGCATAAAATTAGGTATTGCAGCTCCACCTATTGTATTCTCTGACCCTAGTACTTCTTTTCTAAATATGGATAAATTGATATCAGAAATTGGTTCATGATTAACAAGGAAGTCTCCTGAAGCAATTTCTCCCATTTTGCAGAGTTTGAAAAATTTAATTTTTGTGAAGCCTGGACTAAATATGTAGAACTAAAAGGGCATAACGTTGAGAATAAGTTACAAATTTTCCTTAAGACATTGTTTTATTCCCTAACACAGGTACTTATTATGTATGAAACCTACTATAGTGTAAATAACAAAGAGAATTGCATTATTCTATCAGAAAAAAAAGTTAAAGTTATATACAACATAACGAGAAGTTTTTTGTGAGTTGACTAGAGTGTGTTATGAACTATATCCAAATCTTCTTTTATTTGCCGAGTAGAAAATGACAATTAAAACTAAAGTGATTCTGTAAGGTGTTAATCATAACATCAGCAATTCTTCACAGGATGGAAAGATTTCCCACATTGCTCATTAATATTCCTAATTTTTCGCACTGATAGCAGGTGTAAATAAGCTAGACACAAATGTTTACATTTAGGTACACCAATGTAACAGGTGGGTTGGTAACCAAATCACAGATAATCCATGTTTTTCTTCAGTCCTGCTTAGAGCCCGGCCTATAGGTAATATCTTGCACTCAACAATTGTATGTTAAATTTTTGCAATGGATCATTCAAAAACAAAATGATTTTGTGCATTTAAATTATTCTTTTAACTGAATTTCTTAATACACTCATCTTCATTTCTGTTAGGAATATTTCTGTATATTTAAGTAGTTTTCTGCCTTCCCTAATGTTACAATATTTTCCTCTGTTGATGCGTTTCAGAGTGACTCCATTTTCAAAACTTAAATTGTACTCACAGTACTTACAAGTACAATTTAAGTTTTGAAAATGGAGAATCCGAAAAACGTCAACAGAGGAAAATATTGTAACATTAGAAAAGGCAGTAAAACTTTACTCAAATATATAATCTTTTAACAATGGAAATAACAGTAATTATTTAATATAATAAATAAAAGAATAAATATCAAAACTAATGAAAATATTTATTAAACCTTTAAAAAAAATCTTATTTTTTGTATATTGCTTTCTTTTTACCAATTCCAAGAATTATTTGTTTAGTTTTGTGAAAAATTCATCTACATCTATTTTTATAAATGGTTAAATGGACAATGGATTTTAAAATCGTGAGAAAAAGATTTGTGTAATATTTTAATTTTGTCTCACCATATAGAATATCCCCACCACAGGGAAAGACTTTGGTCAAATATTTGGGCCATAGACAGTTCAAGATCATAGTCGATATTAATATTTCTGAGGTTCGAACAACCCATTTCAGAGAATATGAATACATTGAATAACCTTGCAAATAAGAACTGACTTCCTTCCATTCTAAACGCAGTACTAGATTTTAGTCAGGTGAACAAAACATATTTAGTCCATTAATTTAAGAAAATGTTTTGCACACTATTTATTACATTTGTTTGTATTGTAGTTCTTTACTATACTACCTTTTATCAGTATACTAATGTGTAACATAAGGGTGTCTTATTAAATCTTTAAAATCCTTGATTAAACAACTGACACCAAAAACATAAATACAAAATATCAAATACTAGAAGAGAAAAAGTATTTTCTAAAGTAATCTGCAATATATATTGTATACCAGAATGTAAGAAGATGGGTACAGTTGAAGAGAAGCGCAATGACTTGAAACAAGGTACCAGACCTGAAGCTTCAAATTTTTTGATAAAATCAACAGATAATGTAATGTTGTTGTTGCTCTTTTCGTGTCCATAGAGTTCTAGACAACATCGAAAGTCTGGATGATAGTGGCCGCCAGCTCTGGCGCATTTAGGCTAAAAAGAACAGCTCTCAGATGATCTTCAAATGGCACCATTCCCAACTTCAAAATATGCGGCGTGAGTTCTGGGCACTTGAAAATGTGTCTCGGTGTTAGACTGACATCCAGACAGATCCTGCAGGTAACGTATGTCCTGGTCTTGTCTAGGACAATCATCATCCCTCTCTGAAATGGTTGGTTCTTAGTCTGACAATGACTGATGTCAAATTTCTGATAAAGTTAAAGTCGGTGATAACTGGCTTCCTAAAGGTATGAAGTAACAGTCTGTTTTGATCCACTAAATTCGCATCTCCAAGTGTAATGGTGTTACCTGGTTGATCGTTTTCACAGGTTTCTTCAGCCAATGAATCAGCACATTCATTGCCTTCAATATTCATGAGTGCAGGGATCCATTGTAGATGCCACGATTCCCCTTACATTGCAGACTCTCAAGTATTACAGTTATCGCAGAGGTGATGTTTGTGTCTCCGTTTATTATTGCTTCTAAAGCCGATTTACAGTCAGAGAAAATTACTATCCCGTCTGTTGGGCCTGAAAGAATGGAGTCATTCAGATAGAGAGTGACAACTTCCCTAATCGCCTAAAGCTCCTTGGTGAAATTTGAGGCAATCAGGCCTGCATTCTTTTTGTAATAGTGTTTACTTTGATCAGGAAGAAGAAAGAGGATGCCCACACTTCTCCTATTAGGAGTTTATCTGAGGAACCATCAGTGTATGCAATTTCCAAGTTACCCTCGAAGAGATTTTCAATAGTTTTAAGGATTTTTTTTTTTTGTTTAAGAATATTTGGATTTTCTTGTTTTGAGCAAAGTTGTAATAGGTTCAAGCTAATCCTCCTTTCTCTTGGTGGTTTTCTGGGAAATAGGGGCTCCTGAAGAAACAGCAGGGAGGAATGTTTTAAATTAATTCTTCATTGCATTATCAAAGATAATGCAATGGTACACAGATAATAAAAACTGGTACACAGTCAGATATTGGCAATATAAATACAATACAATCTACGTTTAGGCTTTAGTGAAAGAGGAATAATAGTATTAGTGGGAGATACAGAGCAAAAATTGCAAACAATATTAGATACCACAAAAAATAGCTAGCAGAGAGGAAAAACAAATAAAGTTAGGAGAAAGAAATAGAGCAGAAAGATTATGGACAACTATCTCACAGGTCCTAAGATGTTGGTAAAATGAAACAGAATTTGGTATTTCCACTATAATGTGTCTTGAATTTAAAAAATAAAAGTATTTATTTAGATTTTATTAAAAACACTATATTTTATATTTATTTATATCCTTTACACTGCATATAATGAATAGATATTAGGAATGTTAGTTAAATTTATTCTCTGTATTTTACATTATAGGTAGTTTTAAATAAATGTTGTAAAAGGGTAATTTAATTTATATTGTTGAACTTAAAAACTTATTTCAAAGACCAATAATGTTTTTGTCAATTATCTATATTTTTTCTTTATATAAAACAATATGTAAATTAATAAATTGATTTAAAATTACATGATTTTAATATATATAATTCTTAAAATAAATTAATTATTGTGATTAAAAACACTTGTAAATATTTTACAACTTGCTATAGTAGCACTACTTATATTTGTTGAGGACGGTCGTTTCGGGATATTGTCAACTCAGATCATAACTGATCTCAAGGTTTTTGTAGGTTAGGGTGGGGTGGGTATAATGGGGGTGAGTATTAGGAGTTATGATGTCGAAAAGTGTGTGTGAATTATAATGTAATTGAAAATATGTGTAGGGTTTAGTTTGAAATGTTTGTACATTTCGTATTGTTCAGTTGTGTATTGTTGGTTATTTTTGTATTGTTTATGAAGAATTTGTAGGTTGGATGTTGTGTTTGTGTAGTCATGCTTTGTGGGTATGAGATGTTTGGCAAAGTTTGATTGGTAGTTTTTGTTTGTTAGTGTGTTTATATGTTCTTGGTAGCATGAGTAAAATGACCACCCTGTCTGACCTATGTAAAAACTGGGCACGAACTGCAAGTTAGTTTGTAAACTCCAGTGGTGTTGTAAATGTTGTTAGGTTAGGTTAAAATGGTTAGGTTTAATTTGTGTATTGTGAGTTTTGTGAGTGGAGTAGGCTATTTTGTAATTTCGGTTTGATTGTGGATTTTAGATGATCTGATTGGTATAGGTAAGTATTTTATGAGTTTGTTGTGTTGTGTATTTGTATTGGGTTATTGAGTTTGTGTTATAGGCGGTTATATAATTTGTTGATCATTGTTCTGTTGTTCCATTGGTTTGTGCTGTATGTTCCATAGTGTTTAATTCTTGGTAGTGTTCTTATATATCTAACTGTGTTTTAAGCAGGTGGTACATCATGTCATAAGCTTGTAGTTTATATTGGTGTGGGTGGTTTGAAGAGTTGTGAATGGTAGTATTGGTGTTATTGGGTTTTCGGTATGTATTCGGTAACTCTTCAAACCACCCACACCAACATGAACTACCAGCTTATAACATGATGTATCACCTGCTTAAAACACAGTTAGACAAAGTAGAACACTGCCAAGAATTAAACACCATAAAACATACAGCACTAACCAATGAATACAACAAAACAATGATCGACAATTATACAACCACCTAAAGAACAAACTCAATAACCCAGATAGAAATACACAACAATAAAATACTTAGCAATAACAAACAGATCATCCAAAACCCACTATCTAACCAACACACTATGAAAATACAATTACAAAATAGCGTACTCTACACACAACACTCTCAATAAAGAGTTTAAACCCAACGACATATACAACTCTGCTGGAATTTACAAACTTACTTGCAATTCGTGCCCCAGTTTTTACATAGGCCAGACAAGGAGGTAATTTTAAATATGCTACTATAACACATAAACGCACTAACAAACAAAGACACCCAATCAAACTTCACTAAACATCTCGTATCCAGAAACCATGACTACATAAACATAACATCCAACCTAGAAATTCTTCCTAAACAATACAGAGATAACCAACGATACACAATCGAACAATACAAAATATACAATCATTTCAAACTTCACCCTACACACATTTTCAACACCCAATTACATTATAATTCACACACACTTTTCGACATCATAACTCCTTATAATCACCAAAATAAATCCACTCCCACCATAACATACCCCCTCCATCCTAACCTACAAAAACGTTGAGATCAGTTACGGTCTGAGTTGACAATGGGACACATCTCCGGTATCGACCCAATAAATATAAGTAAGTACTACTATAGACAAGTTATAAAATATTTGCAAACGTTTTTAGCGAAAACTAGTAGCTCACGTGAAGATGGAATCAACAAATATAATTATTATAAATTCCTTTGATGCTAAAAAACAAAAACCTTATTGCATCTATGAATCATCTATGATATTTTAAAAACTATGTATTTACAAATATTCCACCAGTGCAAAGCATGATTTCAAAGCTGGCCTAATCTACACAGTTCAAGCAGAAAAGGTAAGCTTTTACCTTAACAGAAAATTGTGTAACAACTATCATTGAAACTAAATTCTACATTATTTACATAACCAGATTATTTGATATTTTATGAGCATGCATAATATGAAGTAAAATAAACAAACATAGTTTACAGATTTTATTAAAAATATTTATTATTCAAATATACATTTACATCAAAATACAATATACATTGTATTATATGAAAATACATAATTAAATGTGCAACAAAAAATTTTAGTTAAACAGTTTAAATTCTCTAATATTTATTTTTAATTTTTGTGAGTTTAAAAGAAAGTTTAATTGATAACCCTGATTTTTAAGGATTGGGAAAGGATGTTAAAATTTTTAATGATTCTTTAATTGGTAGATCTTCAATTGTTGTATTTACAGCTTTATATTATAATTGTAT
Organism: Prosapia bicincta; assembly: GCA_036971475.1. Lineage (NCBI taxonomy): Eukaryota > Metazoa > Arthropoda > Insecta > Hemiptera > Cercopidae > Prosapia > Prosapia bicincta. Next base: position 87,073,768 of record JBAIZL010000003.1, on the reverse strand, counting down.
CTCATGCTATAATATATTGGTGTTTTATAATTCCTTTTATTCCATTTGAAATGAAATAAATATTACTTTACCAAAAATAATATTATATAAGTTATGTCACACCCAGACATATCTAACGTTCTAAAGACAGTGGATATTCAACCCTACATTTAGCTAGCTGATATATTATCAACTCAAAAACCAGAGGCCAGAACACATTTTACCATATCCTGACAATGTTATTTTTAGATAAAAAGTTAGATAATTTATTATTTATTAAATGTAACAAAATATATAATAATGAAAAGATAAAATTTTAAACTTGTTATGTAATGTTAATGCTAAGTTAATGTATAATGGTGTATTTAGGATATTTCATTGCCCTATAGAATGTCCAGCAAAATATTTATGTTCACTGAATATAATGAAGTTGATTTTTATCACAGCTGGAAGACGATTTTCCTTAATTCTTCAGTTTTACTTGTTTTTGCACAAAACTTGTATATATTTTTTTGAAACTAGAATAATTTTTTTACAAAATTTTTAAAATTTCATAAACGCTTTATAAGGAAAAAGTAGTAAAGTTGATATTAATTAAAACAACCTCTCACCACAAATTCAACAAATTTTGTTACAAATAAGTTATTTGTAAAAATACCTCTGAAGATGATTACTTTGTAGTCGAAATGTACATAAGGTTAAAATAAAATTTGTTGAATTTGTGGTGAGAGGTTGTTTTAATTAATATAAACATTTACGCCACAGTTGCTTTAAGTTGTTGTTAGTAAAGTTGAATAAATGTGGTGATAACCAAAAGTAAACGGAATAGCATTACCATGGGCGGAGCTAGTGTACTACCATGGGTGGAGCTTGTGTACTACCATGGGTAGAGCTAGTGTACTACCATGGACGGAGCTTGTGTACTACCATGGGTGGAGCTTGTGTACTACCATGGGTAGAGCTTGTGTACTACCATGGGCGGAGCTTGTGTACTACCATGGGCGGAGCTTGTGTACTACCATGGGTGGACCTTGTGTACTACCATGGGCGGAGCTTGTGTACTACCATGGGCGGAGCTTGTGTACTACCATGGGTGGAGCTTGTGTACTACCATGGGTAGAGCTTGTGTACTACCATGGGCGGAGCTTGTGGCATAAGACATTGTTAGTTTAGTAATGCCTGTGTTGTCAATCTGGCTTGTACTGTTAGCCTGCGATGATTGTTTTTGCTTGTGCTGTTTTGTTTCCTCTGATGGCAAGTTTAAGCAAACAATGTGCAGCTGTGAAATTTTATTTTCTATTCAGTAAATATGCTGCTGAAAGTGTTTTAATATTGAAAACCGCTTACAACGATGGCTCGCATGAGCTTTAATAATGTCTTGTAATCATGAGAAAAAACAGATAAATTATTACACAAAAAAATTGTTTTTATTATTTCAAAAACCCATAATTTTATGTAAAGAACTGATTCTGAGTTTCATAAAAAACTTACATAATATTTTGTAAAAAACTTACAGTAACACATTATTAATGTGAATTGTATTACTTTCAAATTTTGAAATTTTCTAAAATTTATTGTTGCTAATTTAATAAAAATATTTAAGTAGTATTAAAATACATACTTTCCTGAAACATAATAAACTGAATAAGTGGTTCATCATTTAATGTAAATACTACAAGAAATCAAAAACCATCTTGTCAGATACAGGGTTAAAGACTAAACCTTCAAATGTAACAGCCATTTTAAAGCAACATATTTATTTGTTATAAGTAAATAGTGTTGTGAGTGTTCCTAAATACTGTTAATATTGTCATTTCTTTTTAATTTTGTGAATTCTATTAACTATTTTTGCTCATAGGGAAACAATAAATTTGTTAAAGAATAAAACTAAAACAAAGATAAGACTTAAAACTATTCCCAAACTGAATTTCCCAAACCATTCACTACAAAATTATTAGTAAAAAGCAATGATTGGTTATTGCGTAAATTTGGATGCACTAAATGAAGGCTGTACATGAAGTGAGATGAATCCTGAAGTGCCTGTTATATTAGGCCAATGAGAGACTGTCGTCTTCCACTCACCATTCCTGCAAGATCTCCGTCTATCTTAAGGCTTGAAGGAGCTGTGTACTCTGCTTCTGCTTCACTCACAGCTATGTTTGCCGTCGAAGGTTCTGGTGCTTTCTCACGGTATTGCTCTGAAGCAACTGTGTATGGTAACTCTGTTGGGAATACTTCATCCCAGTACTGATCTCGAATCAATTCTGGGTGTTCGTGATGCATTTCATCTACAATGAGATATGATACCTGGAAATAATAATGGCACGGATAGAATATATGCGACAGAAGTAATGTTAAATTGTTATAACATTCTACATTTCTGCTAGATTGTATATTAATATTTTGAGAATACGGTTATCTGTGAGATTTATTGATTTATATACTGTAATACTTTTATTATATACTTATAACATGATTTTCTGTGAAAGGGTTTTAAATAATTTTATATATTGAGACTGGTAAAAAAAAAATGTTCAATTAATATGTATTATAAATGCAGTCAAATTTTTTATTCAGAATTTTTTGAATTAAATTGAAAATAGTACTAAACATTTTATTTAAATAAACTTAGTGCTAAATTTTATTTGAGATAAAATTGTATTGTATACAAGCAAAATAGCAGTGGAGGACAATGGTCCTCCGCAAAACCACATTGTAATAATAGCAACATAGTAATATGTCTGACCGTCATATTTTGATGTTTTAACCTTTGAGAGGGCACATGCAGAGTTTTTCTCCGCACGTATCATTATTTGTTAAGAAAATGTCTTTCTAGTTGTCAGAAGTTTATTTCCGGTTCGTTGTTCCACAACCTGCATTCCAGGAAACTGCCCAACCTATTTTTGTTCTTTTTTCCTCATAGCTTTAGTGTGAATTTAATCTTTGTCACTTGCGGAGGTTTCTTCCACAAGCGCTCTTCTATGTAAGTTATTTGTGTGAAGTTTCTCGTGCAGTTATTTACATCACAAAAGACATTGTGGAGTTAAAGTATTACAGTGTTCTATGGATTTTTAGTAGCTTTCACATTTTACTGCTGTTCCGTTTGAAGAGGAGAGAATTCGTAAAATGCTATGTGGTGTCGAAAAAGAAGAAAATCAATAAATACTTTTTACCAGAAATTTTGTTAGACAGCTCTTTGATACTTCTGATGAAAACGAGTCTCTTTGCCAGATGATGAACCTGACGAAGAAACTAATGAAATTGTAAATGAAATAAATGAAGATATAATAGGTGAATCTAAAAATTACCAATTTGTTGAAATGTTGTCAGAATTTAATGTTATAGAGAAAATCCCACTACAATCTGCCAGGAAGCTGTTACAGTGCAGTTTTACAATTAAAAAAAGCCTTTTTTTAGGTAAAAAACAAAAAATGCTGTGGTATACTGAACCAGAAAGGCAAGGAAGAACAGCAAAATTAAACATGATTCTCATGAGAGTGGGTCATGTTCACGCTACAATAATGGTGACTAGTAAACTTAGGAATGAACAATTATGAATTGTTTTTGCAATAAAGACTGTAAGATTCTGCTAGAACCTGTTGTGTTATAAAGCCAATATTTTTTTCATCCACTAATTTTTTAGGGTTATATATTTGAATAAAAAATATTCCTTATTTTCACTAAATATTATAATTAATTTCATATTATTATATGTAGGGCCTACCATCACAATAAAATATTTTTTATGTTTAGACGTTGAATTACGTTATTACAGAAAAATAACCCTCAAACACCTCTCCCGTAATGAAAGCAGTGGTCTAGTATATATTGCTTACACGGTTTAACAACTCAAAATATATTTAGAAATATCACATTTAGAAAATTAAAATTGTACAATAATGATGTCTAAAGTTATTTACAATGCATTTATATAGTATTTAATTGTGAAGTCACCTAAATATAAAATGGTAAACCGTTTAAATGTTTAAGGGTATTTGTGGGGAATAATCCTCCGCAAGTCCCCTCTCCCATTTGAAACTCTATGCGCCCACTCGAAGGTTAACTTTATTCTTTCACTTTTAATTTTTTTGTATAAAATATTTTTTGTCGATTTTTTATGTATGTAATCAATTAAAAATCATAGAAAACATTATTACATAAATCGAAATATATCAATTCTAACTTGTGATCAACATAAATGAATTTCACAAATTCGGTTTTAATAAATAAAACTATACAAAACTGTAAAATCACTCAAGTGTTGTTATCACGTACTGTCAGGTTCCTGTCCACCATCCAGTTTACTTCAAAATCATCATCATCTTCTCCAAATGGATTTATCAAACTTTCAGCTACTTTCAACCAACCCATATAGAAGAAAAACTGAAATCAATCAATTTTAAAAATAAATGTAAATAAAAAAATGAACATGACCTTACATATGTGCATAATTAACTGATATTAATTCAATGAAAATATTGGTAACAACCCCGATACAACAAAAATAACAGATAACTAGAGTTGGTCTCTCTAGTTTGTAACTTCTTGTTTGCTAGATTGCAATTTTGTAATAAGAGCCTCTGATGATGATGATGGCATGGTCATAGAAATGTACATAAGTGTTTAATCTTAGGTAACTTATATTATTTTTATTATTTTTGAGTATTGTGTTTGTTTTGAATCTTTTCATTGTAATATATTGTACCACTGTGCTCTTGATATTGTATGATATCATTTCACTCAAAATTGTTTGTTACATCTAAATATTTTGTTATATACATTATCACATTGTGGTGTAATTGGTGACAAAATAGCAGACAAAACTGACAGGGAGGCCTGTTCAATGTTTCTGGCTGATTCTCCTTACTGTAATGTAAGAGATCATAAGGAGGATACTTCAGACGCAACTGGACAGATATTGGAGGTTATAACCTGTACCAATTACAACCAAAGCCGCCTAAAAATGACATATACAGAAATATACCACATCTGATTGGTACTTTCCCAGCTATAGCATGTACATGTCACATTTTTACTTTAAAATATTTCGAATTTGCCACAATGCCAACTTTGTGGCAACAACGAGGAGAAGAGCTTGGAGCACATATTACTTAATTGTCACTACCTGATTCCTGCGAGGGATATTCTACGAACCCCAGTATCCGCATGGCATAAAATACTACAAAATAAACAATACTGGGCTATTGCATCTATCAAATTCCATGGACATTGGGCTATCAGCTACACCTGAAGCTGGACACTTGTACGAAGAAGTTAGTACATATAAATATGTATACAGATTTATACTGTATTCCAAATATAGCCTACCAACACACAGTGTGTTGATAAATTAATTTAACTATTATTTGTCATAGTCTGTATGATTTTACAATAACAACTATATTGTTTTATTTTTAGATAATAAAACGGCACTTAAACACTTGATTGCTTTTAATATTCTAAAAACTATTCCTTTTCATACACGAGAAATTTATTGTCTCAACAAAGTGAATTTAAAATAGGAGCCACACTTAGACCAAAAATTAAAAGTTACCTTAATTGGGATCTGAAACTAGTTTTGTATCAATATTTTAATGGTTAGAATTGGAGGACAAAAACTACTAGATTACATCTAAGACAATGGCTTATTAATTCTACAGACTTCAGTATTAATTTTTACAATCTCCAAGTAATCAAATAAGTGTATCTGTTAATAGGTCTATATACTGGATTGGTTCATTAGGTATAACATTACATCTGATGCTAGAAGTAAGCATCTTCTGATACTAGATTTTTAGGGGATGCAAATAGTCAGAAAGTAACTAAGTTGAAAAAACATTTTTGCTGGGTATGAAGTTAGGGGAAAAATTAAGGTGTAAGTTTAAAAAATTGTTAGGAAGCTTAGAATACACATATAACCAGGAGAGATAAATAAGGTCACAGTAAAACTTACGTAAGTAATATTTATTACAGTTTATATATCATATCAACTGTGATGCATGTATCTGTTACATTATTTAAATATTTCCAGAAAAACAATAGTTTATCATAATCCTTCTCCAACACATACTTAAGAATGATATACACAAAATTAGGGTGTGATGGCACAATTTATAATTTCTCTTCACCTCTTTCTGTTTTTATTTAATCATTGTTGTTTTCACCTCATCTTTTGCAGTCACTTATGATACAGAGCCCATCATCACTTCCATTGCCTTGTCTTTATCTTTTCTTTCAATTTCTTTGCTTCAACTGTGTTACTTATTCTCTTTACACTGATGAAGATCACTCAAGTAATTGAAAACATTTTTTTGTAAACTTACATAGGTATAAGTACAGCTAATTGTTAATTTATTAGGTTCAAACCTATAATCTTTATATATAAAAATGTTAAGTAGGTTTGTGTATGTTTCAAAAAGTCAAGAAGTTCTGCAGCGACTGACGTCAAATGATTGATTCAATCTGCTTCAAAGATTGTTTTTATGAATTTTCAACATTAGAGCTGCGACTGTGAGAAAATAGCTCTTTTAAAAGTGAGCTGTAGACCAGCAACTGCACCATCAGCCATAAGCGAGGGGATCATTTGCCATATTAGCTAACAACAACCACAGTTATGTATGAAAAATTACCCGTTCCCAATTACATTGTTTATTAACAAAAACAAACCTATCCACTTGCTTGCTATTCAGATTATTACACAATCTAAATTAAATATTCACCTTAATCGAGGTACTTTTGTTTGATCATATTATGATTGTGGTGCTCTATTCGCCAAATACTAAGTAAAAGTTATTTGGGAATGCCATTACCCTCCCAAGAGGTCCCTTCTTCATTTAATCTGGATTTGTGTCATGAACAGAGTTACAACAACGGTGATCTCCAGTCATATCTCAAATTAAACATTTCCAGATTAACAAATGAACATAAGGCCATTTATGATCACATAATGAAAATTATAAATGATGGAGTTTGGGGAAACTTTTTCTTGCATGGGCCAGGATGAATTGGGAAAATATTTTTAATCAGATTGAATTTGGGAAATGGTTTCATCAAAAAATCACATTACCTTAACCTCTGAAGCATTGAAAAATTAAACCTCTATGAAACGTAAATTTCATTTTGTTCCTCATTTCCCACACATACAACCACAATGTGTCCCAGCAAAGTATGGCAGAGTACAGCCAGTTCATTATAATAATGAAAAATATGATGACGAGGCACTTGATCGTAACTTATTTCAAAATCACTTTCTAATAATTCTGCTTTCATTATTTACTTCTGCTTTCAATATATAAAAATCTTTAAAATGTCAAGTACATATTTACACTTTGTCAGTCAGGTAATGTTCCACAGTTATGTGTTTCAGACACATTCAAGTCTACTAATTTAATAAACTATGGTAGACCTTATCGATAACATAGAAAATGCTTTTGTAACGCATTTCTTTCCTTTTTTAATAAAATAATGCAGTAAAAGTTACATACAGTAGAGTCGCGATAATTCGAGGTAGATGGGACCGAGACCCCTTCGGATTAACAAAAACTCAGATTACAAGGAAATACGTTCTTGTACATAAAAAAAACTGGAGTTTTAATGGACCCTAATACTAGGAATACACAAAATACGTATCAGAACTGTATTGATTACAGTACCTGACATAGATTTAATGTTGCTTTGGAATACATTCTTCATCATGGTTGCTACACTTTTTTAAAAAAGTTATAAAGTGTCTTCTGCGTCTGCTTATCAGAACCTTTTTGTTCTTCGACCTGTAGAAGCCTTAGAAGAAGCACATATATTAGTGTGTTGTCTGTTATTCAATATAGCGTAGTGCAGTTTCCAAGGCAGCAGTTCCTTCACTGTGATTAATTTTTACTTTTCCGGTAGAACTCCATCTTTATTTTCGTCTTCACTGCCTTCAGTAGTTTCTTAAACCATTTGAATAGTCTTAACATGTGTTGCTGTTATTATAACTTACGTTCGTCCTTACTCATCGATTGCCGTTCGTCTGTATGAACGATATTTTCACAACATGGAAGTTTCTTGATAAGTAATGTCAAATCTCCTTCTTCTTGTAGATCAATGACACAATCAACAGTTTTATTATAACTCAGGACTTTATTCCATAGAAGAATCATGAAACAAAATAAAAGAAGAAACATACACAACTTCCTTAACTGTATTTTTTTTTAGAAAACCTACAATGCTTTCTTCCCTTTCAGTCGCTTCTAAGAGAGATTGTAAAAGGTAATCTCTGTATTTTTTTTCATACATTCCAGAACACCCTAATACATCAGCTAGATTAAGCATGTAACATTTGTGGGTAGAAATAAAGCACGGATATCGTCAAAGCACAGTTGATCTTCATCAAGATGTGACGGTGCATTGCCTAAGAGTAAATAGTTTGCATTTCCTTTCAAATAGATAAAATAGTCTGAAATAGAAATGGAGTTGAATTTAACAAAAGGTTGGAAAGTCGGGACTTGAATTTTCGAGAATCTACTGTATTCTTATATTTTTTACTATACAAAATCAATTGTTTAGGTTATTTTGTTAATATAAACCTCTAGATACTAATTTGAATTCTTATCACAACTTCAAGTTGTATAAATCTCAAATATAATATCACACATACACACACACACACACACACACACACACACACACACACACACACACACACACAAACATACATAAATATACATTTGCAATACTGTATTCTTGTATTCACTTATCACTTTCACTATATGTACTTAAACAAGAATCTTACTTGGTGTTTATGCTAATTAACTTTCAAAGATTGATAGTATCTCCATTATCGAGCATCACTGACCGAGGGTCTATTAGAGTCTACTACAACCCCCCCCCCTATATATATATATATATATATATATATATATATGAAGTTAATATATTACTATTGTAAGTAATTTAATCCACCATTAGGTGCAATGATTTTACCTTGTGTGATGAGGCGCCTTTCTGTCACTTGACCATTGTCGAATCACTGATTACTTTTCTCAATTTTTTTCTCAAGTGACCGAAAGGCACCTCATCACACAAGGTAAAATCATTGCACTTAATGGTGGATAAAATTACTTACAATAGTAATATATTAACTTCATATATATATATAATAGTAATATATAATAATATACAATAGTAATATATAACTTCATAAAGTCAGTGCAACAGAAAATAATGGATAACGTAAAATATCAAAATATATATATATATAGCATTTATAAACTGTTATGGTTCTAAATTACTAATTGTTATGAATTTACCTGTAAAGTTGTAAAAAGTGGGAAATACAAATCAATAGGGTTTCTATGATTCTTCAAACTGCCTTCATGGATATCCAGCCACTGTCGACCCATTACACTGGTGATGAAAAATGAATATGTAGCTAATGTTACTACCTGAAATTAAATAACGTATAGTTGACAACATGAACACAAAAAGTTAGATAGACAGTAACCATCTACAACTCCACCATCAGGGATTTGATTGGGCCAAATTATTGAAAATGTTGGATTATTGGGCATATATACCATTGAACACATCAGGAAATCAATAGTATATGCCTTATGTTCTTGACTTACGAATTGATGTTGGATGATGAATTTATTTATATTATTTGTTTAATATTACTTCATAAATTGTGAGCTTAATTCTAAACAATATTTTTACTGTTCACAAAATTTTCGATAAAAGATTTTAAAATATCCATATTCTAAACCATTACAAAAACCTATTTTTATAACTTTTTTTTGTCAAAGTGGTTATTGAGTAGATGTATTATAAATAAAAAACAATTTTTTTCTAACATCATTTATTTATTTTCTAAGGAAACTTAAACTCTAAATTTAAAATTATTTCAAAAGCCAGCATTGAAGGGAAACCAATCATGTATCCAATCAAGTTAAACTCCAAAAATAAATTATAAATGTCTGTTTTTTCCTACTTTTTACAAATCCTTGCCCAGGAGCTCTACCCGGGCAGCTAAGGAATGAAATAAAAGTGAAAAAATCCTATTTAAGATATAATGTTCCCAGGAATATTTAGCATAATTTTCATTACCATGAGTTTTGCATGTTTTCTGTCAATGGTATACTATTGCCTAGGACTCATAGAAATAACAAAAGAACAGTTTTAATTAAAAATATATATAAATAAATGATAATTTATTCTATAATTAAATAATAAAAAGCAGGGTGGTTTAAGGTTACTTTTTGAATGCTTCAGGCAAATGTACACCATCATCCTCTGATGTGAAGCGATGTTAAAAAGTGAAATATAGATAGGAATAAAGACAATATATGTAAACCTTTATAGAAAGAAAGATATTATGTGAATATTCCTATTAATAGATAGGGTAGTTTAATTTCCCGGATAAGGGCACTTCTCTAAAGTACTGCTCTTTTCAATGTCTTCATTGAGGTATCCAAATGCCATCCTAGAGCAGGAATAAATGACGCCTTGTGATGTCAACGGAAATTGTGCAGGGATGATTCACTATAATTTGTTGCAGCTTAGATTGTTGTATCTCTGCAAGTCATACTAAACCTGTTAATCGTGTTATTTTGAAAAACCATTTATAAACAATTTGAAAATTGAGTCCCTTTTTGAAAAAAATACCTTTTTTGATATAAACTTGGGTAGATTATAGTTATAATTGCTTCCAATGAAAAAAAAAACTAGGATTGTTATACCTTTACGGTATACTTATACTGTTTTTTTTTTAATTACAACTGTACTATACAAAAACTAAAATTGGAATAGGACTGGTGATCAGGAGTAGAACGCCCAGGAGAAAGTGTCGCCGGGTGCAGGGCTGCTAATTCTCTGTAACACTTGTCAGTCGACAACACCTCGCCGCCGTGTTCACTTCAGTCTCTTCACACCTCACATGTCAAGTCTCTCACATGAACCGACTACTTTAAATAAGAGTCAACGACAAAATGCTTAGATGCTTGAAAATGTAGTGTGTCATCATAATATTGTAAACAATTTTCAGCTTATCATGGCTATAAATAGTCTGGGACATGATATAGAGCCTTATCTAGCCAGATTTTTAATTGTTGGATACTCCTTCCTTATAATATATCCATACACATGACGGCATATAACTTTTTTTTTTTAATTGATCAAGATACGTTACTTGTTTTGGGAGACATCGCTTCATGTTCGGTGTCTCAATGTTTACAGATTGAACAGGGGATATTTTTTTTATTCTTTTCTTTGCAAACTTCTGACACCAAATTTTTGTTAATAGCTAAGGTAGCAGCAGTTCCATTAACAACCATTTTCACACTAACAACAGTCCATTATTGTATTTCTCTCTGTTAAAATATTTACAAGCGCGAATCACATGTATATGTCAATCTTTTCACATGCTTTCGTGGTCACCCACGTTTTTTGCTTGTTGACAAACTATCTCCAGGCATCACAACACTTATAAAGGAAATAAATATTATCTTTATTATCAAAGAGTCTTGAAAAAAACTGTTAGACATGTGTCACTCATGTACTTGACTCAGTAAAACTGGTTACCGAACAAGGCATCAGCACAGACTGATCGAAAGTGTCTGACAGCGCAGGCTGATGAACAAACAGGAGATACATCTGGGAACAGTGTGTCACTACGCTCATCACTGATTGGTGTAGAACCTAGGACGAGGCCCACACACCCACCACGGCAGGCAAGGCTCCAGTCCTATTCCAATTTTAATTCAACTATAGTGTCTTTTCTTTCATCGGCAGCAATTATGACAACAAAAATTATTACAATTAGTAATTATTAAACATTATTAAAATATTTAGTTCTAATAATAATAAATTTAAAAACAAAAGTTCATATTAATATTTGCAGGAGGTAAATGTACTCCTCTTAAAACAATACTCACTTGAGTGTACACTAAAGGAACACTTATAGAATCATACTGAAGTAATATTCCGCACCTCCCTCTAAATGTATTAAGCTCATCAATTATCGTTTTGACTGCAAAGTCATCTCTAATTCGTCCTTCTTTACGAGCACGGGTTACAATACTAGCTGCCCATACTATGGGAAGCCAATGTTTTGAATGTCGTGGGAATTTTTCATTCAAGTCTACTATTATAGCCTTCTCGTTTTCAACAAGGAGGCCTGGAACAAAAAAAATCTGTAAAAAATGTGTCTTTAAAAGCTTACCTGGCACAACAAAGTCAATACAAATGTTAATTTAACAACTTGAAGTAACTGTGGCGTAATTTTTTAATTTAAATAAATAAAACCTCTTTAACCACAAATAAAACTTATATTTAAAATTCTTAAGTAAATATCAACTGCAAAGTAATCTTACAAAGAAATTATTTTTTTTTTAAAGATCAGTGGTTGAGATTATATTTATTTAAATTTTTTGTTGTTTTATTTTAGTATATTTTAATAAAACCAATTGCCAAACTTATAATTTAAGCTAATTTATGAAAAGCTATTGAGTAAAAATGTTTTTGATCCCACTAAGTATCTAACTCTTTGTCAACATCATAGCAATCTTGAAACAATGATGACGTTCGCTTAGTGCCATAAAATATGTTTTGTCCCAGTTATTTTTTTATAAATTTGCTTGAATTACAAGTTTGGCAAATAGTTAATTGGTTTAATTCTTTGATCACATTGGATAATAGAATTCACAAGTTAAAAAAGTAATTGAGAATTTTACACATTTATTAAATTAAAAGTAAAAATAGAGATAAATTTTTCTAAATTCAAGAAATTAAAGTTGGGTTTTCTAATATTTTTTGATATTACTGATTATATCTTGAGTAATTTTTTAAAGAACTTAGTGAAAACTTACTAAGCTGACATGTTTCAAAACTGCCATTTAATAGGAGTAGCAGGTTATGTTTTTAATAAAAGACATACTATTTAAACAAGTGAATTATTTATAATAGAGAACATAAAACATTAGATATAATATTTGACTTCTGCTACAAAATGGTTGGAACATTTATAAGTACACAAAAAATATCTTAAATTTATAAAATCTCATGACAAAAATGATTTTAAAGAAATACTTGTCTATGGTGATTTTATTTAAAATATCTAAAATTATATTTTGTTATTTATTTGCCCTCAAACACAATGCAATAAAAAATGAATCATACTTAGTGATTAATTATTCTTTTCACTTCTGTAATTCCCATTCAGATTTAAAATTTATAATAATAAAATTAAAAATAATTTGTTTGCTAAATAAATACATAACTTTTGAATTATAAAACACAGTAATGAAAATTATTTCACCAATATCGCTATATATGTGTAGTATTCATCATATAGTTCTTACATTTTAAATCAAACCCCTTGATAAACAAAGATTAGATGAAAAAATAATTAAAATAAAAAATAATTTTTTAAAGGCACATACCAGCATCAACAAAATGTTCGAGCGTAGGAAATCGTTTCTTTACTCGAGGAGAAATGTTCGTTAAGACTACTGTAAGACAGAGACAAACATAGCGCATAATTGTTCGCCTCATTACACGACCTCGTTCATCCTGAAAATAAGTTACAACAAAATACTATTAAACTAATAACCACATTTTTTGTATTAGAAAAGAACTTGTCTTTAAATTTCTGTTTTTTACGATGTAAACCTATATTTGTTGTTTAAAGATTTAGTTGTCATCAAATTTCATTGAGGTATGTGTGATTATGTTATATTAATAATACCATAATACTTTATAGTATTATAGAAAAACAAAAAAAAAGGCACTCATTTTACTCAAATACGTAACAAAGTTGTTCCTTCTTTGTAAATGGTGCGTGATTTACAACTGAAGAAAGAAGAACCTTATGTCAAGATACTTCAATAAAATAAAAGAATTTTTTTAATGGTACCTATTTTCTAATACTTAAAGAATTTTAACAAGAAGTTAGATATACCCAACAACAATGGTCAGTTATTACTCCTCACCCGAAACATAAGAGTGATCACAAAAGCAGACAAAGTGTAATTGACAAGCTCTTTCAATTTCACTATTCATGTATTGCAGTATTTGCACCTTGTAGATACAATGTTTTTTTATTTCCTGCAGTTAGAAACCTCAAGTGAAATAAATCAAAAACATGTAAAAGAATGTTTGTATTTTATAGATTTATATTATTTAAAATACTAGTATATATGATTCTGATGTTTTAGTAGCTATTCTGTGTCCATTATATGCAAGCTCATATAATTGTTTTAATGTTTGACAGTGCGCAGTCAATTTTCAGTTCTGATACTGACCAGGTGATGGATCTCCTTGGAGCTGTAAAGTATCCACTGTTTGTGTGTGTTTGAATGTTTAAGGATAACAAATGGTTATTGTAAGAAAATTGTAATGTATTACAAAGAAATCTGGACAACTCTCCATTAAACAAAAATTAGTTTTTTTTATGACATCATAAATAATGTTGAGTTATTCTTAAAAGCATTATATGTGGACTGTCAAGTTGAAATCCAAAACCAATAACATAACATTATTTCTGTTTAACCTCAGTTTATTGATTTATTAACTACATTAACAGCTGTTTCACACTGATATTTTTCAGTTAGTAATAATAATGAAATTCCTTGGTTTCAAAAATTGTTTTTTTTAAAATTAACTCAATATTCCTCCTATTATTATTATTATAGAAGGTGAAAATATAGTACCTAAACTTTCAATTATTGAAAGCGACATTATTATTCTAGAAGGTGAAAATATAGTACCTAAACTTTCAATTATTGAAAGCGACATTATTATTCTAGAAGGTGAAAATATAGTACCTAAACTTTCAATTATTGAAAGCGACATTATTATTCTAGAAGGTGAAAATATAGTACCTAAACTTTCAATTATTGAAAGCAACATTATTATTCTAGAAGGTGAAAATATAGTACCTAAACTTTCAATTATTGAAAGCGACATTATTAATCTAGAAGGTGAAAATATAGTACCTAAACTTTCAATTATTGAAAGCGACATTATTATTCTAGAAGGTGAAAATATAGTACCTAAACTTTCAATTATTGAAAGCGACATTATTATTCTAGAAGGTGAAAATATAGTACCTAAACTTTCAATTATTGAAAGCGACATTATTATTCTAGAAGGTGAAAATATAGTACCTAAACTTTCAATTATTGAAAGCGACATTATTATTCTAGAAGGTGAAAATATAGTACCTAAACTTTCAATTATTGAAAGCGACATTATTATTCTAGAAGGTGAAAATATAGTACCTAAACTTTCAATTATTGAAAGCGACATTGAAATTAGAGAGAGAGAAAGGGATATATATAATTGAAAATGAAATAGAATTTTGTTTCAACTGTGTACGAATGATTTACACAAGTCTCTTCCAATATATAAAAACTTAATTGCTACTAAGTTATGCCATATTCAAGGATAAACTATAATCTACATGATAAATAAGATTTTAGATATTGAAAAAATATACCAAAATTTATTTTAAAACGAATTAATGAAACAGTAACTACATTTCTTATATGTGTAAATTACAAGCTTATTTTGTTCCATATGTTACTAAAATCAGTCCCCAAAGATTATTAAATATTTTTTTTAAGAATGCTGCAGTATATCAAAATATTGTCGTTATAAAACTGTAAATAAATAAAAATAAAACAAACCCCAACTCTTGAACATGTATTGCATGTTCACAAAATGGCACTTGTTATCTAAATATGTAATTTTTGTCTCTAGAGAACTATAAACAAGCACATAAATTACATCTCAAGAGAGAAAACCCTTATTTTATTATTAATTAAAAATAAATTGTCAATTATAAAAAGAATAACTAATTCATTAGTTAGACACTCCATTATCTGTGTTTACTATTGTTATTATAGTGAAGTATCCATAAGAATAAATAAAATTAAAAGTTAATAATAATAATAACTTTGTTTTACAACATGGACATGTTTTGTTAAATAAACAAGAGCTTTCAATTATTGTGTTGTGGATCTTGAAGGTTTTAATACAAACTTTATTAATTTACTTGGCTAAAACCCCTACTTTGTACTTACATAGTACATTGTTTAACAAGACAAGACTAAACAAAAGATGCCTTTACTTTTGGCATCTTAAGGAGATGCCTGAAGGAAGATTAAACGCCTTTCATAGACAGTTTGGCACAAGGCTCAGTTTAGGTCAAATGAAGCTTATCGATGAAAAAGACAAATACTGTATGCATAGAATAAAAAATGCCAGTGATAGGCCACTACTAAAAATCCCATCAAAGAATAAATAGAAGGATCGCCATGATGTATTCTGTGGCAGTCTCACACTTAGATACAATACCAGAAAGAGTTTGATTAAGAGTTGAAGTATCTTTTCCAATTTTACATGAAATATCAATTTTCCATCAATAAATTCATAACTGTCCAGAATTATTCATTAATTTCTTAAGGATTTACTTTCAATGGTAATCATCAAAAATTATACATTTAAACTCAACACATGAAGATTTTCCAAGCTTTATTTGAAGTAACTTTGTAGAAAGTCTTACAAGATGAAACGTTTTTGGTCGCATTAAGAGACTGTTATCAGTGATTACTGATGAACATTACTTAAACACTGATAAAGTTGTTAGTGTGAAAAAAATGTTTTATCTCATACGTTTTTCTTCATAAACTGACTGAAGTTATAAATTTGACAAGTTGTTATTTTTTATGAGTTGTTCAAACTTAAATTCAAACAACCATGAACTCTGTTCTCAAACCGAACTTAGAGTGTTAAGGACTCTTTGTGCAACCATAACAGCCCCCTTGATGACAGTCTGACAGTTCTGTACATCTACAACTCAATAGCTATTTTCAAGCTCTCTTCAAAAAGCCACTATTATTCTTTCTACATAGACTAAGATCTTTAAATAATGAATAGATGGATTTAGGACTTTATTCTGTGAACTTCAGAACCAAACAAGAACTTCAAATTCCTTTGTAAGAGTTACAATATAAACCACAAAATCAACTAATTTGAAAATAATGAATGCTTTGTTACACTTAATATATGAAGAGAAGATTACAGTTAGTAAAAACTGATATAAAAAGAAACTAAATTTCATGTCAGATGGTAACCTAATGGAATGTCGGCTAAATACACTAAGAGTATTAGTTAAGATAAGGGAGTTTAAATGAAATAAGATCAAGTGATGGATTACATAAAGAAAATCATATCCAGAGTAAAAATGGGAAAAGTATGTAAATTTTGAGAAAATTATGCATAGAAAAACATGTTTTTTAGATCAAACTATTATATTACAAGGTGTTTTGGCAAAACAAAATCAAAAAGTTAGCAAATGTTCTGTTATTAAAGGTTATTAATCATATAAAACTATTCAAATTGAAAACAAAATTAGCTATAAAATTAAATTTATAAATTATAAGACAACTTAAAAAGAGATAGTAACACTTGAAAAATGTTTTTAAAATTTGTAAAACTTGACAAAAACAGTCAATTCTAATTTTTCTTTTTCTTTTATATTACTTAAAAGCACATTTTAAACTAGGGAAAAGAGACAAATCCATAATAGTGTAGCTATAATTAATGAACATAAGCCCTAGCTACAATTTAAAAATACTACCTAACGTTATTGTTGTTCATCAAGAAAAAAAATATTTTAAATGTAGCAAACTATAAACAGTTGGTAATTTTGTGTGTGTGTATAACTCCAATGTACTAACACACATTGTACTGTATAAACTAAACGTTTCTTTACAAAACGGAAGATTATTTTACAGCAAAATAAAATATACCTATTTCACAATGTAGCTAAGAGGTGTCCAGTTAGGATAGGTTTGGTTAAAAAAAATAATAAGTTTACTAATGATATACAACAGTAAGTAGCTTGCATAACAAAAAATGTGTTTTTATTTTTATATTCAAACATATCCAGGATACTTTGGTATCTTTAACATAATTAGGTAAAACAAAATGTGAGCCATCTTCACTTCAACTACTAGTTTCTAACTAAAAACAATTAAACATACAAATTACACTTTTGCTATTACTTGCGACCAGACATTTACTTGCGACCAATTACACATTTATCAGTATGTTTCACTTACCTACAGTAGCACTTACTTTTTGTTTATTGAAACAGCAATTCTCTATAAACAAGAAGTAAGTGTAACATACTAACATATTTATAAGTGTTTTAGATTTTTAAAAAAACAAAAATTTGTCAAGAATAAGGCACTAAAAACAGAAAAAAAGTTTCTAAATGTGCATAACTTAGTTCCCCATAACTTGATAAAAGATAAAGAAAAATTCTGGTCCTTCCTTTTACTCATAATATCCCAATATACTAATTAGTTAATTCAGAGGGACTAATGTAAAGTATATCCCTACAAGACAAAAAAAATATCTCTAAGAGAAGTACATCCCAATAAAGGTTAAATTTTGAAGCAATTTTTAGGAAACGACAACAAACCTGATTAAAATATTATTGGCGATTTGGAATTGATCAAATGAAAATATCAACCATTTTCTAGATTAATTTACCTTCAACTTATACTGAACTATAAATGGCCTTAGTCTTTGTGCCTGGAGCTATTAACCTTTAGAATAAAGCTTTCATTCTGATGGCATTCAATCAATCAGAAAACTGTTAGAACATTTTAAATAAGACACAATATTCTCTTCTATTTTGATTAAAAGAAAACTTTCAAGGTAAATTAAATGTAAAAAGCCATATACAAATTAATATATGTACATTTCTTATGCGTTAATATTAATTACAAATGTAAAAGCATGTATAAAAGTAACATAGTACTAATTCTTTTAATGTTAAATGACATTTTCAGAAGATGTATAATTTCGTCAGCTCAAAACTGACAATTTAGTTGTGGAGGCAACTACATTCAGTTTTTATTTAGCTTTTAATGATAGGTATTGGTTTGGGAAAACTATATTAGGTAATTTTATGAGGTTTTAGGGACAATAACTTAGCCTAATTGTGGCATGTTTTAACTGACAATAAGATAAACCTCTTGTAATATCTGTCCACCAATTATAAGTGCTATTTTAGCAACTTTTTACATAATTGTATTAGGTTTTAGGGAAAACAACTTGACATAATTGCGACATGTCTTAACTGACAATAAGATAAACCTCCTGTAATAGCTATCTGCTAATTATAAGTGCTATTTTAGCAAGTTTTTACATAATTGTATTAGGTTTTAGGGAAAACAACTTGACATAATTGCGACATGTCTTAACTGACAATAAGATAAACCTCCTGTAATAGCTATCTGCTAATTATAAGTGCTATTTTAGCAAGTTTTTACATAATTGTATTAGGTTTAAGGGAAAACAACTTGACATAATTGCGACATGTCTTAACTGACAATAAGATAAACCTCCTGTAATAGCTATCTGCTAATTATAAGTGCTATTTTAGCAAGTTGTTACCTAATTGTATTAGGTTTTAGGGAAAACAACTTGACATAATTGTGGCATGTCTTAACTGACAATAAGATAAATCTCCTGTAATATCTGTCCACCAATTATAAGTGCTATTTTAGCAAGTTTTTACATAATTGTATTAGGTTTTAGGGAAAACAACTTGACATAATTACGGCATGTCTTAACTGACAATAAGATAAACCTCCTGTAATAGCTGGCTGCTAATTATAAGTGCTATTGTAGCAAGTTTTTACATAATTTTAAACATGTTAAATGCATATAGCACAATGTAAAAAAAATTTTTTTACAATAGGTCAGCTTTCCTATACACTCTCAAACCTGGTTCTCTCTTTCTTATTCAACAGGCCTCTAGTAAATGAATAAACTATTCTATTTTAATTAACATAAAACATTAAGTTCCTACTATGAACTGGAAATATTTTATGGTTGCTTTTTTCTTCCTTTCCTAGAATTGTCAAAAAAGTGTGGGAAAATAACAAAAATAGCCTATTGTAGTCGTTTTGTCTCAGCAAATGTTTCATAAATTTATAAAACTTATAAGCTCTGAAAGTTGTTAACAAGTTAAATTTAAAAATTTAAGGTTTAGCGAATGTCACAGGTAATAAAATCCACAAGAAAAGTATTTTATTAATAACACAACTAATTTTAAAAAACTATTTCTCTTTTCCTAATTTTCTCTTTATAGTCGCTTCCATCTCAGTCAGAAAGCATGGTTTCCGCATAGAGGCATATATCCAGTATATAAACTTATTAAATACTTTATGTTACTATTTTCAATGAAAAAGATATTGAAATTGCATGTAAGGGTAGATGTATAGTTTGCATATTGAAATGAAGACAAACAGGGAGGGATAAAAAAAATGATTTAAATAAACCATTTTAAATATATTAAATCAGTTAAAATAAAATTTTATTCCCCAAGCCTTGGTCCCAAAGAAAATGTATTCTATATATTTAAAGTTACTATTTTCCTTTAATATGTATATCACTCACAGAAACCCACAAAAAATATAGTTAATAATAGGACTATTAACTGTAGTTTTTTTTTAAACCGCCCCTGAATCCCTCTTTTTCAGAATAGAAAAAAAATTCATTCTACATAAGAGTTCATTTAAGAAATTAAAAGTACAAAAAATATATTATTTACATGTAGTATCAAATACATGTTTCAACTAAACTCCCCATTAAAAGATAATTTATATTAAATATTTGGCTGTCTTATAATATAATATTTAAGTATATTTTAAGTCTATAAATGCTTCTATGTAGGGAAAGATGAAGATACATCATATTCAATGTGGAAGTTATAATTATAAATTTCATTGCATTTACCTTGTTGAAAAAAACTCTCCTAATAATTCATATTTCAAGCGTCATGAAAAAAAGTATTTTACAATACTTTTACAATAGTTCTTTTTAGCACAGCAGTACACCGTTGTATGACTTTAGTTATCAGGTCTGGTTAAAAAAAATTCAACTGCCCACAGCAATGATACTCCCTTGTCTCCAATGTAAGGGCGGATAGAAAACCAGACTGTTGAAAGGTTTTACTGATCCCGAGTAGGCCTGAAAAAGTAATCAAAGCTCTAGGGTATTTTTAGACAACTTCTACTGTCAGGAGCAGGCTAACAACCAGTTCAGGCTATATAACAGGTTCTTACTGACCCCAAACCCATTGTCTTGCAACTGGCAATTTTCACCCAATTCTAGTAGATCTTTTCCTAAACACACTCTTTATCTTTGTACCACTCTTGGATGAAGAAATAAGAGGTTAACACCCAGGTGCTTTTTGTCCTCATTCCTTAAGTTTCGCCATCTTTCTTCTTTCTCTTTTCATTTTATTGTTGTAATACTTTTGCCTTCCTGTGATGAAACGCTGTAACATGGTAACCTACTAACCAATCTATTCTTATGTCTAAATAATAGCTTGCTTGAGGTAAATGGTAAATAGTAAATATTATATATGTTTATAGCAGAAGAAAACATAAATGTCAAAGAATATTCATTGATTATGATTTTTTGAAAATAAAATTTAATTTAGTCTTTAAATATAACAAATTGTGATTTTGAGAATTGTCAGTCTAGGTTAATTTATAAGATTGAACAAAAATAATGTAGTTGAATTTGAGTTCTACATTAAGAAAAACAAAATGTAATCATATATTTAATACATCCATTTAGTTATTTTAGAATTTATATAATTCAAAATTATTTATAATTCAATATTTAAATTATAAAAATAGTGAAATTGTCAAAAAAATCCTCAAGTCGATAAAGACAAAAATTAATTCTGTGATAAATTTACTTATGTTATATATAAATTTAATTGATATTTCATTGTTAGAATAAATATTTAATAAATATAACCAATTGTTACGTTTTTATTGTAGGCTACTTGACACAAAAACTGTTTTGTATTTCCCTCGCTCAAATTAATTTGAAGGTTTAGAGGCATGAATCTCATATTTGAATAGTAAATTTTCGACTGAGAGAGAGAATTATACCTTCAAAATGAAACTGAATTAAGATATCTTGTATTAAAATTTATGCATTTAAGTCCATGTTTAGTTTTATGGGTTGGTAAGACTGAAATAATGATTCTAGGCAGTACTGACTCCGTTTATTGAACATTCATAATTACAGCATAATTCAATCAGCACACAGGTTTAAATAAAGCAATTACATTTTAATTTATGTAAAAAAGTCGATATTAAATCAAAACATAACATGTTTCATGTAAACCATAACATTTACATATTATTTTGTAATTTATAAGTATGAGTACATTATAATGGACCTAAACAAGTTTGTATGATGCTTACTGTGGAAATTGTAATCCATTTAAAATGTTTTACAATTCCGATTTCAATTCTCCATTTATCTCTGTCTCTCCAGAGATCTTCGTGTATTCCTCTTTTCCTTATTTCTCTATGTCCATCCCTTCTCTACTAATTTTTCTAGATCATCCTCTTCTGTTTCCCCTGTGGTGTCAACTTCAGGGCTTGAATAGGTAGTCGATCTTAATGATGTAGTTATAAATTCAATGTGTATTACTTTAAAATCTTTGTAGCCTATATCAAACTGTTCAGGAGATAAATTACCTTTTCTCTTGTACATTCTTGAATTTTATAGTCCATTACGTTCGGTGAATTTTAATTAATCACTTCAAAATGTTAAAGCTCTTGTACATTGCTATCAATATCAATTATTAATAATCTCAATTTATACAGTTTAAAGCAATATTCACTTTAAGATCTTTACACTACGGAACACTTAATTTAAACAAGGAAAACCTTATTAAGAAACTATAAATAACAGAGAGAAAAGAATTTTTGTAGAGGTTTTAAAAGATAAACACAACCTTTAGTTATACAAAGATGTAGGAAAAAAGTCAACATTTAAAAATGATGAATATAATTTTGAGAGAACTACATCACAGTGCTTGATAAATCCCCTCAAGACTATCTCGAGTGAATATTTTCAAAAGACACTCAGAATAGGTAAAGCCTACAGAAGCCCAAAGAAGAAACTAGAAACAAAGGGTTGACAATTTATTTGAAATTACTATATATTGGTCTAGAATTTAAAAGAAAAAACATACT
The DNA here is from genome assembly GCA_036971475.1 of Prosapia bicincta. Classification (NCBI taxonomy): domain Eukaryota; kingdom Metazoa; phylum Arthropoda; class Insecta; order Hemiptera; family Cercopidae; genus Prosapia; species Prosapia bicincta. The sequence goes on along the minus strand of JBAIZL010000003.1, from coordinate 87,050,726 downwards.
AAGCAGCAAAAATAACATGTTAAATTGTTGGAATAGTGGTAATAAAAATTAATTATAACATTTGTTGCTTCCATCTTCGCGTGAACTACTAGTAATCACTTACACTTTTAGAATGTTTTAAACTTGCCTATAGTAGCACTTACTTTGCTTGTTGAGGACGGCCGTTTCGGGAGATGTGTCCCTTTGTCAACTTAGACCGTAACTGATCTCAAGGTTTACGTAGGTTAGGGTGGAGGTGGGATATTTTGGAGGTGTGGGTGTATTTTGTGTGTATTAGGAGTTATGATGTCAAAAAGTGCGTGTGAGTTGTAATGTAATTGTATATTGAGTATGGGTATAGCGTGTAGTTTGAAGTGTATATATTTCGTATTGTTCGGTTGTGTAGCGTTGGTTATTTCTGTGTTGTTTATGAAGAATTTGTAGGTTAGATGTTATGTCTATGTAGTCATGTTTTGTGGAGTTGAGATGATCGGGGAGTGTAGAGCCCCAGTTCCAAGGCCAGACAGGGAGGTCATTCTACACACGTTACCAAGAACATATAAAAGCACTAAAAACCAATAACTACCAATCAAACTTCGCCGATCATCTCAACTCCACAAAACATGACTACATAGACATAACATCTAACCTACAAATTCTTCATAAACAACACAGAAATAACCAACGCTACACAACCGAACAATACGAAATATATAGACACTTCAAACTACACCCTACACACATACTCAATACACAATTACATTACAACTCACACGCACTTTTTGACATCCTAATACACACAAAATACACCCTCACCACCAAAATATCCCACCCCCACCCTAACCTATGTAAACCTTAAGATCAGTTACGGTCTGAGTTGACAAAGGGACACATCTCCCGAAACGGCCGTCCTCAATAAGCAAAGTAAGTGCTACCATAGGCAAGTTTAAAACATTCTAAAAGTGTAAGTAATTAATTATAAATACAGCCTTTGGTTACAGTATTAATTAAAATACAGAAAACTTACAGCTTTATGAATTCCCTCCTATTATCGTTTAGAACTAAAACTTGTAATTTGTTAAATACAAATTAGATAATATAGATTCAAATAAATTACTTCTAATAACAATAAATACTTTGTACAGATAAATATTTATGTTTATACCCTTTAACATATTACACTTTACATGTGTAAACACTTGCCCAGTTTTTTTTTTTTTTTTTTTTTTTTTTATCAAAATGAAGACAGCCGTATTGGAAGATGTTTAAAAATTATAAATTCAGACCTTTAACTCTCAGATTTGCAATATGAGTCGATAATGGGACAATCTTCCGAAACTGTTGTGCATATTCTAAGCTGTATAAGTGTAACTAGAAGCTCCATTGTCAACTTGGGACACATCTCCCAAAACGGCCGTCCTCAACAAATATAAGTAAGTGCTACTATAGGCAAGTTTGTAAATACTTCCAAGTGTTAAGTCAAAACTAGTAGCTCACGTGATATATATATATATATATATATATATATATATATATATATATATATATATATATATATATATATATATATGTATATATATATATATATATATATATATATATATATATATATATATATATGAAGTTAATATATTACTCAGAGTGATTCGACAATGGTCATGTGACCGAAAGGCGCCTCATCACACAAGGTAAAATCATTGCACTTAATGGTGGATAAAATTACTTACAATAGTAATATATTAACTTCATAAAGTCAGTGCAACGGAAAAACAATGGATAACGTAAAATATCAAGAATATATATATTTATGCTGATACGTATTCCTTCACGGATGGAAAAATATGATGAATAGTTACTATCTGGAGTACATCCATTCATTCTGCAGTCCATAAATTTGCAGTTCCGACGTTTCGCTAGAATTTCATCCAGCATTGACGAGGTGAACCCAACAACAGTAGAAGAGCGAGCCAGATTTACATATATCTATTTATATATATATATATATATATATATATATATATATATATATATATATATGATGAATAGTTATTATCTGGAGTACATCCGTTCATTCAGCAGTCCATAAATTCGCAGTTCCGACGTTTCGTTAGATGAAATTCTAGCGAAACATCGGAACTGCGAATTTATGGACTGCAGAATGAACGGATGTACTCCAGATAGTAACTATTCATCATATTTTTCCATCCGTGAAGGAATACGTATCAGCATATATATATTAAATATATGCCTGAGACTTCATGTATAAAAGTTTACTCTCCACAAGAAATAGCCTACTTGTCCACATCAGTTTGAGATTCGCCTGGTTTTACATATACAACCCTTCTTCAGACATATAACTTCCATTTACTTTTAAGTGGTTACTATTACATACCCTACCAACTTTTCTTGACATCGTTCAAGCGGTTTTGTCAGATAAAGAACTCACACCTGGATCATTAACACCATAACTATTAATTCTATATGTTTATCAACTTCCAAATTATAATGAAAATTTTCGTACAATAATTTCTAGATACAAATAAGGGTTGAGTAAATACATGTTAAGAGTGTAGGCTTTTTTGAGGGTATTACAAATTTTATAATGTTTTACATCCTTATGGCAGATAATACAAATTGTCATGTTAAAAAAGCCAACATATTGAAATGGCATAAAACTATCTGCATGCCAAGTATGGGCAATTGTGTTTCACAGGAAGTATTTTAGTTCAGCAGCAAAAAACATCATTATAAAACTTTTAAATCAATATAAAATTAATTATCTCAACACAAGGCCTCAGAACTTGAAAATAATAAATATATTCAAACTGACCTACAATAACCCAGTTCTCAGTTTTTATTTTACGTGCAAAAAAGAAACATATGTAAATAAAAATTGAACTAAATATTATTTAAAGAAATTATTAAATATTTATTCTGAATACCATGAATTCTGTAAAAACAAATTGCACAGTACAATCATCATAAAAAGTATGTAATATGTTTTTCAGTTCAATCATAGGGTTTTCTATTTGTCGTAGTGCCTTTGCTCACCTGCCCATGAATGTGTGAGCTGACAAACACTGCGCATGTGTCTGGCCAGGGTATAGAAGTGTACTGACCCCACCATCTTGTCATTATCAAAGATATGTAGAAGCCCAGCACGAAAGACAAAGGTATCAGATTGCTGTATGTTTCACAATACTCTGAGATGCTTTCAAAGATCCTGTAAGAAAACGTTTTGTTAACTAACTAGATAGTTAAAACTAGCTATGTCACAGGATTTCACACAAAATAACGGTAATTATAGATGGAACGCACAACTTAGATATACAGACTTGTTCAGAGGATGGAAGGATCTGCTAAATATACAGAGAGGATTTACAGGTTTTCAGATACTCAGGTGGACATCTTGAAGAAGGAGAAAGTGAGATAAACCTAAGGGAAAAAAAGCTAGAGAAAAGGAGTGGATAGAGATAAGACTAGAAAAGAGAGTTGGATGGAGATCTTTGGACATATGCTGAAGCATCACAACTCAGTCAAATGAACTGCTAAATCCCAGACACAGCGGAATCATACAGTGGAAAAGCTTGGCGGGAAGAGTGGAATTCAGAGAGAGTGGGTGCTCTGAAGGATTGAATGATAACCAAAAGACTGCTATGAGGGATTGAAGGTACCCCTTCAAAACACCTTCTGGAATCAATTTATATAAATACATATTTCTTTATCTTTATGTGTTTGGTGTTTTAATCATTAAGGTAAAACCCTCACAATCATTTCTCAGATCAGTTTAAAACTAAATGTTAATGTAATTGAAAATCTCAATTATTTCATTTCGGTTTATAGCCTACTATATATATTTTCATGGTAACTAATATCAAATTTACTCTTAATTAAACAATTTAATCAAACACTCTGTAGATCCTCAAGGTTATAGAATGATGCAGTTGTCGTTCAATTAAACTGTTCTAAATATTGTCATTAGACTTAATACAGTCATCTCTAAAAATATTATACATATATATCACTAAGCAGTACATTTACCTTAGTAACTTATTTTTTGATACAGTCATCTCTATAAATGTTATACCCTAATTCATATAACTTGCAAAGGCAGATTCAGAATTTCATTCTGGAGGGGGGCACAAAAGTTATGTAACAAACCTATCTAGAGGGAGAACTACCGCTAGAATAATGTAATTTAAAGAAACATTGTAAAGATCAAAGATTAAAACTGTCTTTATACAAAGATCTTCTATTCCATAAGTAAATATCAACTCTTAAATACCCTCTTACTTTACCCTCTTACTTTAAAATTGTACCCTATATATTAAATTAAACTAATCCGTATAATACAAAAGAAAACATTTTAATTTGTGCGTAGCCAATTTATTTAAATAAACTAATCCGTATAATACAAAGAAAAAAATTTAAATTGTGCATAGCCTATTTATTAAAAGAAACTAATAGATATAATACAATATAAAACAATTTAAATTGTGTGTAGAATATTCATTAAATGAAACAATCCATATAATACAATATAAAACAATTTAAATTGTGTGTAAAATATTTATTAAATGAAACTAATCCATATAATACAATATAAAACAATTTAAATTGTGTGTAGAATATTCATTAAATGAAACAATCCATATAATACAATATAAAACAATTTAAATTGTGTGTAAAATATTTATTAAATGAAACTAATCCATATAATACAATATAAAACAATTTAAATTGTGTGTAGAATATTTACTAAATGAAACTAATCCATATAATACAATATAAAACAATTTCAATTGTCTGTAGAATATTTATAAAATGAAACTAATCCATATAATACAATATAAAACAATTTAAATTGTGTATAGAATATTTATTAAAAGAAACTAATCCATATAATACAATTTAAAACAATTTAAATTGTGTGTAGAGTATTTAATTAATGAAACTAATACATATAATACAATATAAAACAATTTAAATTGTGTGTAGAATATTTATTAAAAGAAACTAATCCATATAAAACAATTTAAATTGTGTGTAGAATATTTATTAAATGAAACTAATCCATATAATACAATATAAAACAATTTAAATTGTGTGTAGAATATTTATTAAATGAAACTAATCGATATAATACAATTTAAAACATTTTTTTTCCAGGCGAAAAACCTATCAAGGTTATTATCGCCTAACTAAAGTTTTTATTTTTAAATAAATATTGCAAATAAAACTAACCAAACTAAACGAAGTAAAATAAATGTTTAATACTAATTGTAACTAAAACTAGAAACTAAAATTATACATAATTTAAATATTATTAAATAGATTCAGGTGGCATAAGAAAGCGATGACATGGTCGATAGCCCTGACATCATCCCTTAAAACCACCTTTAAACTACCTCGAAGATCGTAACGTATATACAAATTTGTTAACTTATCACAATCAAGCAGGATATGCTTGATTGTAATATTATTTCTACAAAACGGACATAGTGGTGGATCCTCATGTCGCATCAACCATCCATGCGTTAACAAAGAGTGGCCGATGCGAAGTCGAGTTACCACCACTTCCTCCCTACGATTCGAACGAACAGATGTCCTCCATGGTCGGACGGTATTTTTTATGTCCCTCAGCTTGTTTCTATTTACATTTTGCCATTCTTCATTCCAGAGAATAGTGTAGTTTTAACTTTGCATACAAAATCTGATGCCATCACACGTCGTGTCGATGGCAACATACCTGTAACTAATTTTGCACCTTCATCTGCTTTAGTGTTTCCGAATATTCCACAGTGTCCAGGCACCCAGAGAAATGACACCTCGACACCTCGTAATTGGAGCCTGTGTATAGAGCACAAGATGTCTCCAACTAAAGGGTTCTTAGTGTACATTTCCTGAATAGCCTGGAGAGCACTTTTGGAATCACAACACACAAGATATTTAGATTTTGCAGACGGAATTGATCTTAAAGCTTGGAAAATTGCATAAAGTTCTGCAGTAAAAACGCTACAGGCTGAGGGCAATCCGTAAGTAAAAGTTTGTTCTTCCATATAAAATGCTCAACCTATCCCATTGTCCAGTTTTGAACCGTCTGTGAATATAGTCACAATATGTTGGTGAGTTTGTTGAATCTGCAAAAACTCCTGACGATAAATAACATCAGGGGTATTGTGTTTTAGGTACATGAACAATGAGAAGTCACATTTTGGCTTTTGTATTGTCCATGGAGGGATGTAGCATGATGTTCGTTCGAATATAGGTGGATGTTCTAAATTTAGATTCCTAAAAATGCGCAACGTTCTTATTCCGAAGGGAGCAGTTAAACGTTGACGCACATTGTAACGATCCTCGAGGTAGTTATCAAAAACTGCTTTGAATGCTAGATGTTTAGGTTTACTTAGAAGACCAGTGTGATATGAAATTTGTAGCATTTGACGTCGCAAAGAGAGAGATGGTTCTCCAGCTTCAACTAGAAGGCTGGAGATTGAGCTTGATCTAAAAGCACCAGTAGAAAGTCTAAGGCCAGCATGATTCGTAATTCGAATGTTTTTGGCATTAATGGTAAGTAATCGATAATTACTTATTTAATTCAATGCTTTATAACTTAAACGTTTTCCTCTGCTTTGATTGTATGTAATTTCAATTATGCCTCTAATCAACCTTTGGCAACCCAGTTTACTTAGTATTTGTTTATAATTTTGATGTGTTTTCATTATTTTTATTGTTTACTGTAGATATTGGCTGATTATTATTTTGCTAGTTGTTATTAATTTTAATTAAAATTTCGAATTCTTTTCACACTTATATTTTTCTATTTCACTAGTTTCCACCCCTTTTCGCCAGGAATATGAATATGTTCTACATATTTGTTTTTATATGAATCGATGAATAGATACTACAAGTATGGATACAATTCGATAGTTGCTAGACTAAATTATATGTGTTTATGCGAATTTAAAATAAATTATTAAAATGTTAGGCTTATTATTTATGAATATTGTCGCAGGAAATATCTGGAGGTCGATGATTTTTACATCTGATTATTATAGGTCGATATTATTATCGATGGTAAATATATCGATGACTATCCCTAGTCTAGTGTGTCCTCTAAAATATAACTCTTTCGAAAAGAATTCCATATTGCTCCAACAGGTTTATATTGTTCATGACGTTTCCTGAACTCTTTCGATCGTTCGACTATCGAATCTCAACCGGTTTCACTAAATAATACCTATGTTATTAAATGTAATAGCATATTAAGGCTAATTCTATTACTGAGTATTATGTGCGTGCATTGAATGAATAAACCACGTGACAGAATGTCGCAAATCAAGTGTGTTGACGATTTACAGTAACTCCACTAGGACTGGCTAACTCTTTGTCCTACTCTACAAGGCCACCTACTTCCTGACGCTGGAATTTCCCGCTAAATTACACCCTGCACTGCTTTGTATGCCTTTCTTGTTTTGTCTTGCGGTCAGCTGAGGAACCATCTGTCTGATAATCGCCCGCGGCATCTGCCTACACAAGGCCTATGGTAATTTCAAATGGTCGAAATGCTGAAATCGTCAACCCGTTGAAAGAAATACACGTCCTTCTAAATGTAAACAATACTAAAAAAACATTCGAGATAATTAAGAAATCTCTGAAATAAATTTAAAAACTACAGTGCAATCCTTACAACAAACTTTTGAGCTTTGCTAGTGGGCACTGTAATAAGTAAATAGTAACAGACATCACTTTGAAATGGAAGAGAGTGATAAGTTAAATTTTTTGGATATTTCTTGTATCAAAGTAGGTAACAAATTGGAGTTGACATCAACAGAAAACCAACGAATAATAACAGATATTTGCTAAATAGTTCTAACCATTGCTTTCAACACAAATTAGCAACCTTTAATTCGATGGTGAACAGACCTCTTAAAGTGCCGCTAACAAAAAAACGACTTTATAATGAATTAACAAATATTAAAGATATTGCTAGGTGGAACCATTTTGACATTAAAGTTATTGACAACATATTACGGAAAGAAAAAAGAAAACTGTTGATGAAAGATACGTCAAATTTATTACCGGAAGAAGGAAATAGAAGATACATTAGTTTACCGTATGACATGAATATTACAAGAGGATTGAACAGTATTTTTAACAAGTTTAAAATTACAATCGCGTATAAAAGTTCAAATAATTTAGGAAGTTTGTTAGGGAGTCTGAAAGATAAGATGCCTATGTTAGAAAAATCGGGTATATATCAAATAAATTGTGAAGATTGTGATCAAATCTATATAGGACAGTCTAGGAGAAAAATCGTCACGTAAATCGTCGATTTAAAGAACATATTACCCATATTAAGTACCTCCGACCAGAAAAATCTAGTGTAGCAGAACATATAATAGACACAAATCATAGTTTAGATGTCAATAATATTAAGTTAATAAAAAATGTTAACAACATAAGTTTGTTAAATGTATTTGAAAGTATTTATATATAAAAATGTAGACATAATAATTTAATGAATTGTGACAAAGGGCCTATTCCTAATTCAGTTTTATATTCCTTGATTGATTAAATTAAAAAACAGCTGATTTTAAGTGACAATGCTTAAGACAAAATAACAATAAATTTATAACCTCGATATTTTTTGCTATATATGTTACGTTGTATTAATTTTGTTCAGTACTTCTGAAGATGGTTACCTGGTAACCGAAATGTACATCAAGTGATTAAATAAAGTTATTTTGTGGTTATTTAGTTTGTTATTTAAAATATTATAACTCACAATCAATAAGTTTCAGTGACAAGGTCATCATCATAAGTGAATATAGCTCATACAACAATAAAACTATAACCTTTAGGTTCTTTAGGACAGTGCCTTCGGGCCAAATTCGCCCCAACCAAGAATATTATGTGGTCCTTTAAAGTATCCACTTATGTTTAAAACCAAAAAAAAAAAAAAAACAAAAAATATAATATTTTTAGTTCTATAACTAATACACGGACACCATTTAGGTAAGAGCAAATTAGGCATGAGTGAATCACAATTTTGGTTAGCCTATATTCTTTCTTTCACTTTTGCTGAAAGTTTTCATTTATGTCTTTCTTAAAAATCCAGTGGACTTTAAGCAACACTTTAAGTAAATCCCAACCGTCTGTGTCTTGTGTTTATTTCAAAACAAGCAGTTATATGCTGGTTCGTTATTGAAATCCAACACTCTGACACTGAGCAAACAAACCATAGCTGGAAATGTTTTTCTTAGAGTGGTATATGATGAATAATATTAATATTACAACCAAAACTGTGGATTCCATAGCATTATTGTAATAATGACTCGTCATTTGAACCAGAAATTTTGCCACAATACTGTGATTCTGTCTTATCTATGAATGTATATAAAACATTAGACATCTATATATCATGAATAGTTATATCTGGAGTACATCCGTTCATTCTGCAGTGCATAAAATCGCAGGTCCGACGTTTCGCTAGAATCTCATCTAGCATTGACGAAGTGAACCCAACATCAGTTGAAGAGCGAGTCAACTGTTGACTGGAGAATGAACGGATGTACTCCAAATACTAACTATTCATCATATTTTTTCCATCCGTGAAGGAATACGCATCAGCGTATATATATATATATAGTAATTATTTAACGAAAGTAATTAAAATAAAATTATTCTTTCTTGACCTAAGTAGGAATTGACCTAATTTTTGTTTATATATTACTTGTTTATTCTTGTAGTAGATGAATGCTTGTTTTCCATACGCTATCATTCTGTCTTGCTAACATAGTGATCTGTTTTTTTAAAAAACCGAGAGTTTATTAAGTTTGGTATGATGTGTAAATGAGGTTGTTTTTAGCTTTTTTTTAAAAGAAATTTACAATTTTAGGCGCGTCCGCAAAAAGTTTTATTTATTTGTAGGCAATACTTATACTTGGAAAATACAATTACAATGACTATATATATTATTACGTAAACTAAAAATGTTTTTATAACATCAAAGATTTTTATGTGATAATTTATGTTTGCTAAGTTACCTTTTAATTAACTGCCCACGTTGTGGAACTAAATTATAACATACAACACTTTTACTCAACAACAATTCTACTAACTGAACCTGAGCATCTATGCTATTTAATTAACAATAAAATCTAGGGTTTTGGGCGCCAATATTACTCAAGGTAATATAAAGTAATTGCAATTTTTTTTCAGTACCTTTATTTAAATGCAAAATAGTAATATTAACAACTTTACTTTACAAAATTTCATTTACTAGTGACATAAATCCACCGATGTTTTACCTTACTACAATATTTAATATTACAAATTTGCATTACATTAAATTTGATATTATTTTATTTCGGTTTTGTTTTGAGACTCTTAATGTTTATAATATTTATTCTCAGGGCTTGTTAGGTTACTGCTTTAGAAAACTCCTTATTATTAATCTTATTACAATAAAGACATTTTTATAAAGAAATTTTAATCATAACGTATTGACCAGAAGTTTAGAAGAAGTATTATATTATAGCAACAGAGAGTGCAATACTTAAGTTTGTTCCATTTCCTTCAGATGAACCCTTTCTCACTACACTGACACTTGTTAAAATGCTGTTTGACAAACACAATACCTTGATCCAAAAAACTTTCACTATAACTTTAATCACAACAATTTCCCTTTTATTCGCGGATCGCCCTTTTTATAAAAAATTTCCTTTTACAAACCCTTAGGCACTTTTAATTAATCAACAAGAATTATTTTCTTGATTTAATTAAAATAACTATAACTCCCTCCTTTAACTTTACTTTAACTTAAACCCACCTAATTAAAACTTTCCCATTTCAGACTTATGTGTCCACCCTTCGCCGAGTCCTGTGTATCGCTGTTTTTTCTATCTCTAGCAATTTCTCTGGTTCAAAATCAAACACCCCACTTCTAATTTTCTTGGACAATCGTATTACATCTTTTCAAATATCGACCAATAAGGAATTTACTAGTAAACGTTGAGAATTTAAACATTTCTGTTAGAAATCCAATTTTCTTTGAATTCGCACTAGTCTGCGCGTGTTCCCAGCTCTTGGGAGTAAGCTTACATCTAACTACCACAGTTCTGCTGTTAGGCCACGCACACTTCTCCGCTTCGTGACTTAAACAAAAACTCCCTAGAAACTTGTAAAATGTATTACTTATTCCTTCCCACAAATAAGCCCCTTTTAGCACTTCTCTTACATACTTTACTTGTATTGCAACCCAAAATTCATATTTCTATTTGAAATTATTTCTTACTTCAAGTTGCATTAATTAACTTAATATTATATTATTATTATATATATATATATATATATATATATATATCGCAGTATTTAACTACTGAAATATATAAATTACATTTAAAATTAGCTTCTACAATGAATAATATAAAATGGGAAGAAAAATACAATAAAATTAACTTCATGATAAATAAAATTAGAAATATAAAAATAAATAATTTATCAAAAAAAAAACTAAATAATTTGAAACTTGAAAACCAAATGAAAATAATACCTGAAGTTAAATATCATAGCTTTCACCCTAATGTTGTTAATTTATCTAATACTAAATTTAATAATTGCGAAATAAAACTACTTGAAAATAATAAAGTCAATATAAAAAGAAACATAAATAAAGATATTGATTATATAATAATTGATACAAAAATAGCTATTAGTAAATTAAATGAAAATATACAAGATAGTACCAGAATCGAAGCAGCTCATGAAATAAAAAAATTAATTAAAACTAATAAAATTAATAAAACCCATAAACAAACATATTTAGGAGTTAAAGATTTAAAAGATAAACTACATAATAACAATCTAATTACAGTAAAAGCTGATAAAAGTAATGCTATTGTAATTATTGATAAGAACGAACACATAAATAAAACAGAAAAATATATAAATGAAAATAAATTTAGTGAAATATATAAGGATCCTACAAAGAAATATCAAAATGAAATGAAAAATTTAATAAAATCTTCTTATAAATTATTTAATAAATATAATATTAGTAATTATATGATCGATAATCCAAAAATTCCAATATAGAATGGACTTATTAAATTACACAAAATTGAGAAACCAATTAGACCATTAGTAAATTTTATGAATGCCCCTTCTTATAAAATATCTAAAATCATAACATCTATTCTTAAAGATAAAATGAAACTAAATAATAATCATACCATAAGTAATTCTATTAACCTTATTGATAAATTAAAACTAATTAATATTGATAATAAAACAAAATTAATATCATTAGATATAAAAAATATGTACACAAATATTCCTATAAAAGAGACTCTCAATATTATAAAATCTAGATTAGAGCAAAATGAAAAAGATAGAAAATTAATACTAGAAATTATAAATACATTAAAAATAATATTAAATCAAAATTATGTTTCATATAATAATAAAATTTACAAACAGGAAGATGGTCTTGCCATGGGTTCTCCCTTATCGAATATAATATCTGAAATATTTTAAAAATATATAGATGATAAAATAAAAAAATTATACAGACATTTGATAAAAACGGTTATTGGTTTAGATATGTAGATGATGGTTTATATGTATCTAATAATAATGGTATAAACTTAATAACTATTTTAGATAAAGTAAATATGATAAATAAAAATATTAATTTTACTTATGAAATGGAGAAAAATAATAAGATCAACTTTCTAGATATAACAATTATAAGACATATAAATTAATTTGAATTTAACATATATCATAAACCGACACAAACTAACCAAATTATACCTAATAGTTCTAACCATCCGTATAATCAAAAAATGGCTGCATTATACAATTTATTATATAGATTACAATATAAAATACGGTATAATGTTACGGTATAAAATACCTATGAATAATGAAAACAAGATAAGAGTGAAAAACATTATCTATCAAATTGCAATTGAGAATGGCTATAAAAAGAAAACTGTTGATAAAGTTAATTATAATATTTTAAAAAAACAAAATAATAATCTAATTTACAAAAATAATGATGAAAATATCATATGGACTTCATTTACATTTTTTTGTAATGAAGTAAAAAATATCACAAAATTGTTTAAAGGTAGCAACATAAAATTCGCTTATAATACTAATAATAAATTAATAAATATAATGAATAATAATAATATTATTAATATGTATGAAAAAAACGGTGTATATAAATTAGAATGTGATCATTGTAATAAAGTTTATATAGGACAAACTAAGAAAAAACGTAAAGATAGATATAAAGAACATTTTAATGCATATAAAAAGCCAGAAATTTATAAATCAAATTTTGCTAGTCATTGTATTAATAATAATCACTTATCTCCTAATATAGATAATATGATACTTGTAAAAGAAATTAACAAAGTCCTGAGAATGAATATTTATGAAGCTTTAGAAATACATAAATATAATACTAATAATGAGTTGATAAATGAACAAATACAAGTAAAATCTAAATTTGATAATATATTCAGTGTTTGTAATGTTAGGGCAGCAAAATAAAATATTAAAAAAAATTTTAACAACATTGTAATTGATTTGGCATAACTATTTATTTGATCTAATTTGCACATATGTTAATTTTAATAGTTTGATATTCCTGATGATGTTGGTACTGTTAGCCAACGAAAAGCTTTGAATTGTAAATTCAATTATAATTCTTGTATTTGTATTTTGACTTTTGTTCTTTATATATATATATATATATATATATATATAACTTTGAACATGTATCACATTAAAATAATGGAAATAAATTAGTTATGTATTAATATATTACTTTAATACACCTAACGTTTAATAAAAAAAAAGTTATAGTTATTACTAATAAATTAAGTATATTCAAATAAATTACTCCATTAAACAATTAAAGCTGCTAAATCATTAAATATAGCAACATCAAAATAAAATCGATATATATGTTCTAGCTTACCGTAGCATACAATTAACTCACTTCTCTGACCAATTCACCATAGTCGATTTGCCATTGAAGATGGCAGCCTCGCTATCGAAACATGTATGACATTAAACATGTTGACACACTTTGTGAGTTATTAAGTGTATGCTGTAATCTTTAGTTTGTAATGTAAAACCACACAATACCTTTTAACGCTTTAAAACTTTTAAACATTAAAAAAGTTAAGCCTATATTAATTAAAACATACTTACTTCCTCTGATCCGGATCTAGAATGTACCTATACAAGAAGTTGAGGCTGTAGTATAGGATTAGGAACACGAACAAATCCGGCCATACTAGCTTGTATATACTGCCGCGCCATCTGCAAATACAAAAGTAAAGCTATAAACGTGACGAATAGTGACAGTTTGAAAGCATAACTGATACAGTGGTAAAAACAATAGATTTAATCCTATATGAACTAATGTAATATTGTAAAGTAAATATAACTAACTCCGACGTTTGGTCTGGTTTGTTTGGTTCCGCTCATGATGTGTAAAAACATGAGAATATAATTTTGGCCATGAAGGACGAAATACAGGCGATAACACACGAGGCATAGTTTAATTAGTAAAAAATTGTCTTGACCTTTACAACCCAATATAACACCAGTTACTTATAAGTAGAATTCCTTTTTGAAAAATCGTTTCATGCATGTGGCTAAGAGTGAGCCAAATTTAGTTTGGAGTGAGCAACCAAGCTGAAATTTCCACAAGAAAGCATTGCTGCTTGCCGGGGCATGCGCATAAGTGACTGCCCAGCGCACATACAACCCGGCGATTTTTCACATAAAATCTCATCACCCTGGCTCTTATACCTCACATACTAGCAGGTTTGATACTTCGTGGTAACTGATAATTAGAGAAGAGAAAGGTAGCTGGGTAGGATCGGTATCACTCATTCCATGAAAGAGTTAACTTCTTATAGTAACGCCCACTCTCCCCTCTTGTCAACTATCCTATGAGGGAAATAAAATGTATTTAGGAATTTTATTAATTAATTTACTATTTAATAATATCTAAATAAAATGTTTAGGTATTTTAATAATTTATTGTCTTCAAGCTAAATAATATTGACTGATATCTTTTACTTGTTAATGAAAAATGAAAACTATTTTTATCAAACACCGTTTCTTTAGAAAATTGATATGGGAGGTAAAGCAGGCATTGGAAAAAATATTCTAGGGAAGTCGTAAAAATAAATCGATTTTTTCACTCTACAAAAACTTATTTAGAAATGTTACTGATATTAAAACTTTCTAGTCGGAGCTAGTTGTACAATAACACGTGGACTGCGATTAAAAATTACACTAAAAACACTCCTCGGTATCTTTTCAAATTCTATATTGCTGACCGCTAAGGAGTAACGAGCTGTGACATTGTAGAGAGGACTGAACGTAAAAAGTTACCAGTTTTTTTTTTTTGTTTGTCTAAGAACAAACAGGTGAGTTGTGGTAGCAAGGACTTAAGAGTTACAACTCCTTTTTCCCGTTTCATTTCTCCTGCACTCTCTGAAAGAAGTAAACTCGTGAGCTGTTCGTCCATCTCTACTGACAGTATACTCACAATCATATTAACATTACATTCACCTAAATCTTAACACCCGCATGTATTCTTAGTGTAGCCGCGCCCTTCATATTTATAGAGTATTCACACGCCAATAAACATATTAACCGGCGATGAGAAATTCCTCAAGAAAGCGGGGAAAATAATAAAACTTGGCGCTAACAAAGGGAAGAATCAACAGGAGTATCCCGGGGGGGGGGGAGGTCATGTCATCGTGGACTTATTCCCTCAAGTAGACTTTACCTGTACTGAGGTACTGTCACCGACGCACGAAAAGAGCCCTGGTGTAGAAATGAGTTACGCTTGGTTTTCAGTTCTGCGCATGCGCTGTCGATGTATTCCTGACTTACAAACGTAACCTTATCGTACGGTAGTTTTTTAGTAATAGTAATATAAGTAATATAAGTATTTACAGATAGGTAACAGTTCTAATTTTAATATGAGAGTGCCTAAAATAAATTATATACGTTTCTCTAGACCTGGCGTTATGTGTTAGAAATGTTATTGGGAATGACTATCGTTTTGACCTGCCTTGGGCCAGGACTCTTCTCGTGCGCCGGTGACAGTATATACACGGAAATATCTTATCCAAAGCCTAAGTTTCTATCTATTTATAGAAAATATTTCGTCCGAAATTATTCCAAGCATATCTTAATTATTATTTCCGATAAACCTATTCGATTCACCTCGTCTAATCGAACGCTTTTTTGATAAGAGTAAAAATATCTTTCGTATCAAACAGGCAATTACATTTCTAAACCTATGTTTTATCTACATCCTCAGTGGTAACAGAATGCAGGGGCTATCAGCAAAGCTAAAAAACATTGGACTAAATCTTGCTAGACGTTTTCGATAATTTTGAATCTGTTTTATCGAGTTTATTATTTGTTGCTATAATAAAAGTTTTAAAACCTGTGCTTGCATGATTTAGTGAGTAGAGAACTTAATTACTAACCTCAATGTCCCGAGTTCTACCTCTGATATCGCTAAAAGTTTACTAGTTTTCAGCCTCCAGGCCAACTTTACCTGTAAAAATGTACCTAAAATTTACCTAAAAATGAGGTAAAATTTATAGGTTAGTAATAATGAGACAAAGTATAATTGGCCGTAAACCTTAACTCCCTTCTATACTCGCATAGGCAATATTTCGTACGCTTGAGAATAATAAGAAAAACACAATCTTAAAACCGGCGCACAAAAACAAAAATATTCTTATTAGGCGTGCTCATTAGTTCGCATAGTGGCAAAAAAAAGAAGTACATAATTATTATAAAGTTTTTATAATATTTTTTTGGAAAAACGCATAAAACAATACAAACAGTAAAGATAGATTTTTAAAAGCTCACAATATTGTCACATCGACACCGTTTTTTAGTTATGATCTATACCAGGGATGTCCAACTGGCGGCCCGCCATGCCCTTTTATGCGGCCCACAAAGACTTATTAGACAAAAATATCACAAAAATACTTGAAATTTTGACAAGGATCTAATAATTTAATGATAAATTCTAATACTATACATGCTAGTTATAATTAAAATATTTACTCGAATATATACCAGCAATGACAGGTAAAAAGTCTGGATTAATAGGATTACTTCGGGAGAATGGCGTTAACTGTCCGGCAATACACTGTGTTATTCATCAGGAAGCTCTATGTGGAAAATCCATCAAGCAGGATAAATTTTTTAAACTTGTGATTAAGATTATAAATCTGATCAGAGTTGGATACCGGGCCCTTTTACATAGGCAACTTAAGCAGTTTTTACAAGAAACAGAGGCTGAATATGGAGACTTGCTATTATATAACCATGTACGATGGTTAAGTGCAGGAAAGTGCATGGAGCGATCCTTTGCAATAAGAAAGGAAATCCCTGAATTCCTCAAGAAATATGTGCCATCTGACACCACTGAAATAGAAAAGAAGTTTGAAGATCCAAAATTTTTAGTTCAATTAGCTTTTCTAACAGATTTGACTAATCATCTTAACATTTTGAACTTGAGTCTTCAAGGAAAAAATCAAACAATATCAGATTTGGCTGGAATCATCAATGGGTTTCGCAGTAAGCTACAACTGTTCAAACAAAATCTTGAAAACAAAAATCTTATACACTTTCCTAGCTGTCTTCAGTTAGCCGACAAATTAAAAAACAATGATGTTTCAAGCTGCATCTGTCAAATTCAAGAAGTAATTGACGAGTTCAATACAAGATTTGAGGAAATTGAAAGTCTCAAAAGTAGTCTACTGCTTTACGCAATCCTCTTGGAGCTACAATTGAAGACCAACCAGCTGACCTACAACTTGAATTATGTGATTTGCAGGGTGACATGTTTCTAATGACCAGGCAAGAAAAGACTCATGACTTTTTTTAAATTGCTTCCTAAAGAGAGATTCCCAAACGTGCGAGATTTTGGGCTAAAAATGTCTTCAATGTTTGGAAGTACATACCTATGTGAAAGTGTTTTCTCATCTATGAAGTTTATAAAAAACCAAAATAGGAACAAGCTTTTTGATGTATCTTTACTCCATCTCATGAGGTTGGCTCACACAGAACTAGAGATGGATATTTGTTCTTTGGTGACTGCAGCTGATCGACCACAATGTTCACACTAAAATACTGTAATGTACATTTTTATCCTCATTTCAGTTGTGTTAATTGATAAAACTATTTTGTATTTTTCTTATTTGTATAGTTTTCTCTCACTTGAGTCTTGAGAAATATAAGATTTACTATTAAATTTTGTTTTATTTATTTATAAATTTTCATATGTTCTTGTTGCTATTTCAAACTAAAATTATATTATTACTATGTGGCCCGCAACACCGTACAAGGTTTTAATTTTGGCCCGCTATGCTATGAAAGTTGGACATCCCTGATCTATACCTAACTTTATCGTGTCCAAGAATAATAAATAACCCCATGCAATACCAAAAGAAAATCATTATTATTTTATGTTTTATTTGTCCCGGATACATCAGCTTGCATGCAGCGATGACCTTGAACCATATATAATAATCATGCTATTAGATTGCATATGCAACCCCTATCTAACCTTATCAATAGTATGCAGTATATCCCCTACATAATAAAGCGACATACACAGGATTATATATAGATATCGCGTGTTGTTTTAAAAGGGAAAATCATTAATCGCTTCGTAGGCGGGGCATTATGTGGGGACAAGATCATCGTCCCTGAAATGTTTTCCCCAGTGGTTGCTAAGTAAACAGTATTGGTCCTCAAAAACGTTGATGCCTCGAAATACCCAAGACTGGTAACACACCCCTCATCTGGTGAAGCAAAACGTTGATGCCTCGAAATACCCAAGACTGGTAACACACCCCTTATCTGGTGAAGCAAAACATTGATGCCTCGAAATACCAAAGACTGGTAACACACCCCTTATCTGGTGAAGCAAAACACTGATGCCTCGAAATACCCAAGACTGATAACACACCTCCCATCTGGTGAAGAAAAACGTTGATGCCTCGAACCCAAGACTGGTAACACACCCCTCATCTACTGAAGCAAAACGTTGATGCCTCGAAATACCCAAGACTGGTAACACACCCCTCATCTGCTGAAGCAAATCGTCGATGCATAGAAATACCCAAGACTGGTAACACACCTCTCATCTGGTGAAGCAAAAGGTTGATGCATCGAAATACCCAAGACTGGTAACACACCCCTCATCTGGTGAAGCAAATCGTTGATGCATCGAAAAACCCAAGACTGATAACACACCCCTCATCTGGTGAAGCAAAAGGTTGATGCATCGAAATACCCAAGACTGGTAACACACCCCTTATCTGGTGAAGCAAAACGTTGATGCCTCGAAATACCCAAGACTGGTAACACGACCCTCATCTGGTGAAGCAAAACATTGATGCCTCGAAATACCCAAGACTGGTAACACACCCCTCATCTGGTGAAGAAAAACGTTA
The DNA here is from genome assembly GCA_036971475.1 of Prosapia bicincta. NCBI lineage: Eukaryota > Metazoa > Arthropoda > Insecta > Hemiptera > Cercopidae > Prosapia > Prosapia bicincta. The sequence goes on along the minus strand of JBAIZL010000003.1, from coordinate 87,031,212 downwards.
ATGCATCGAACCCAAGACTGGTAACACACCCCTCATCTGGTGAAGCAAAACGTTGATGCCTCGAAATACCCAAGACTGGTAACACACCCCTCATCTGGTGAAGAAAAACGTTAATGCATCGAACCCAAGACTGGTAACACACCCCTCATCTGGTGAAGCAAATCGTCGATGCATAGAAATACCCAAGACTGGTAACACACCTCTCATCTGGTGAAGCAAAAGGTTGATGCATCGAAATACCCAAGACTGGTAACACACCCCTCATCTGGTGAAGCAAATCGTTGATGCATCGAAATACCCAAGACTGGTAACACACCCCTCATCTGGTGAAGCAAAAGGTTGATGCATCGAAATACCCAAGACTGGTAAAACACCCCTCATCTGATGAAGAAAAACGTTGATGCCTCGAACCCAAGACTGGTAACACACCCCACATCTGGTGAAGCAAAACGTTGATGCCTCGAAATACCCAAGACTGGTAACACACCCCTCATCTGCTAAAGCAATACGTTGATACCTCGAAATACCCAAGACTGGTAACACACCCCTCATCTGCTAAAGCAAAACGTTGATGCCTCGAAATACCCAAGACTGGTAACACACCCCACATCTGGTGAAGCAAAACGTTGATGCCTCGAAATACCCAAGACTGGTAACACACCCCTCATCTGCTAAAGCAAAACGTTGATACCTCGAAATACCCAAGACTGGTAACACACCCCTCATCTGCTAAAGCAAAACGTTGATGCCTCGAAATACCCATACTGGTAACACACACCTCATCTGGTGAAGCTCCAGATCCCTTTGAATCGTTCACGTTCTTCAGCTCTTTGCGAAAAACCGATCTTATGTTATTTATTATTTTTTTGAATACTATCACGTGTCCTGATAGGTTCGAGAGGATTCGGTTTTTAATTAAATCACCATAGGTTATCTTTTAGTATGACTATAATATAATGATATACTAAAGCTTCGGAAGAGACGGGTTGCCGTCGATAAATACTAGTTATTTTTTTTAACACAATAGTTATCATGTGCAATGCGGTGGACACTTGACAGGAATTGCATAAACTGTACAATATCTTGCATAAACTACGCAGTTTGTCGTTGAAAAATACTCTCCGCTAGAAGAGTTGATCGGCCTGTGTAGAACCCTGGTCGAGCTGCAGAGTTTCCTCACTTTATCCCTCAGACATGACGCCACAAGCGATAATCTGAATGAGTGTAGGTCTCATTACACCATCTTTGGACATAGAAATGGAAAGAGTGAGGTTGGATTTGTGCTCTGTTAGTGTTATCTTCCCGAACTTCCTACAAAAACTGAATATTTTGTTTTATTTACACTTGTAAGTTCTTATAAGTGAAGGTCACTTTACAGTCACCTTACACAATGATAACGCAACCCCTGTGCTTTGCCGAAATATCTGTGGGTTTTTTATTTTTCCTACGATTTTTAAAAAGGGCGGGAGCCCTTTACAGTAAAGCCTCGATTATTCAAAATCCGATTAACCGGGTTACAGGTTGACTAATGTGGTCAAAGAAAAATATACAAAACTCAAGTTTTCGCTCTCGGCATGCACTTAGTGCAGCGACGCAAAAATACGATGTCAATTCTATCTCAATTTTATAATAAAGCGGAAGATAACATTTGTTTAACCTTGCGCAAACTCTCCTACCCCTCCGCAATCACCTCATTGTGCAATCACTCGTACCTCAATTCTCAACCACTCCTACCATCCAGCGTAATCACTCCTATCTCCCTGTGCAATCACTCGTATCTGGGTGCATAATCACTCCTACCTCTATCCGTTATCACTCCTACTTCCCTGCGCAATCACTCGTACCTCCATTCGCAATCACTCCTACCTCCTTACGCAATCATTCTTATCTCCCTGCGCAATCACTCCTACCTCATTGTGCAATCACTCCTACCATCCTGCGTTATCACTCCTACCTCCCTGTGCAATCATTCGTAGCTGGGTGCGTAATCACTCCTACCTCTATCCGTTATCACTCATACTTCCCTGCGCAATTATTCGTATCTCCCATCGCAATCACTCCTACCTTCTTGCACAAACTCTCATTCCTCCCTGTGCAACCAACCCAACCTCCCTGCGATATCACTCCGACCTCCCTACCCAATCACTCCTACCTCCTTACGCAATCATTCCTACATCCATGTGCAATCAATCCAACCTCACGGCACAATCGATTTTAGGAGAGATTTAAAACATTTTTTATATGTTATCTAAAATACTGTGTCCTACTTGGTCAATATTCTAACTATTTGTCTTTGGAACTCGATATTTTATCCAGTAAAATACGTATTTAATACAATTATTAATATCCGGAGAGTATATGGACGATCAAGAAATGTGCGCAGACTCCCTTTACGTAGATTCACTTTAGTTGTGTGAAATAATGAACGTGTTACGGTTAATTAGGCCACTAATAATCGAGGCTCTATTATAGACCTGCGTTTTGAAAAGGGGTTTTAAACTGTAATATACGGGAACTAGTATCTCAGTACATTTCATTTATTTTGATCTGGCTAGAATTAAAATTATTTTAGAATTATTTTATTTATGTGTGTGTGTATTTTAAACTTATTTGCTGTAAATTAATCTGTATCTATGCAACAAATATAGTCATAAACGTGGTCGAATATGTATATTTATGTATATATACACTGCAGACTCAAACACACAAAACACGGCGCAGTCTAGACAATTATACTACGACGGTAACCATGGAACCGTGAACTGGTGACGAAAATAAGCTGAAGAAAAAAATGTAGAGATACATTATAAAACTGATATAAAGCTACAAGTTTTTAAAGACTTATTGATATTAGTATTAGTAAAATAGTTAAACCCAAATATTATATTTAGGCGAAAAATCAAATTTAAATTGTTGGAAAAACTTCTGAAAAAGCGCGTAGTATTAGCACTGCTATTTTTCTTGAAAACTAAACGAATAATAGTAATAAAAACATGTAGTATGTAGTTTTTGAAAAAAATTTAATACTCCCCAAAATGGACAAATATTGTTAATAAAAATACCCAACTCATGAAAAGAAATATGAACTCGTAAATAATTCCTCTTTGAATATTACGTATTCTTGTGTCAGTGAACTCGTGTACTTTGCGTGATAAAACTGTCACGCTATCATTTATAGGATCGATACGGGAAAGTAAAATCAATAACAATTTTTAAGTAAATTATATAAAATATTCTAATAACTCCTACTTATGTAATTATCAACCATTTACTTTTTACTAGATTAACAACATAGGCTATATAGCTTCTCCCATCGCGTATTCAATCGGTGTGTATAACATATTTTCGTATTTCCTCAAAATTCATAGCTTATGATTAAACTGATGAGTTACAGCAATATACTTGAAATGCGCACGAGGGGTAGAGGAGCGAGATCAAACAAATTTCTACCCCTCTCTGGCAGGTAGACGCAGTGGGGAACAAGACACAGTGGATCGACACGTATAACAACGATATTCGACAAACATTTAAGTCAGTAATCCTCCCCCTCTAAACGTCAAGTAGGCAACTGTGAATCGGCTGGTCAAGTCTTTTGCTCTGTCTCGCCACTTATACGTCAAAGTCAATTCTCTAACATGTGACCTCATCAGCAACGGGACCAAAGCGTCAGAAATGGACTTGCAAGTAGTCACGCCTTCTGGCTAAGCGGAAGTGCATCACAGCTTCACTTCTTTTCAGATATCTTGGGATTGTTACCACGTTAACAAAACTCTCCCACTGTTTGCCTGTGCACAATCTTTCGAGTTATTTGTTTGGCATTTGTGACTGTAGTATAGATTGGCTTAGAGTGAGTGGAATGTGAGTGGTTGAACTTACTCAGCTCCTTGTTTGGCTTTAATGCGGGCTCTTTCGTTGCAAGGTTTTTAGTTGATCAGCCTCCACATAGCTGGCATTGTAGGGCGGTAGTGCTTCGTATTTGGGGAAGTGTGATACGAGGTAATCATGGACTGCTGTAAGGCGTAAAGGGGCAACATTTATAGCTCGGGAGGTAAAAGATTTTATAGGACCACTCGTCATAAGTTCTCCTACTAAAGGTACCTGTGTTGCTAACTGAGCCACTTGTTGATTAACGCTTTTCGAGTGTTTAGACTATTAGACGCTTTAGGTTGAGGCAGACGTGTTCCTTACTTGGTAAGCATGTTGACCACTTTGTTAATGTGAACATGACTTGGTGCCCCTGTAATTTGATATTCCCTCGATGGGTGGAGAGGGCATTAAACTTGGCCCTAGAGGTAATGATCCCCGTGCAGGCCACCTTCCTGTTGCAGGGCAGATTCAATATTGCAGCCTGACTGACATTTTTCTAAAGAAGAAATCTTTTGCATCCCAATATTAATGAACATAATATATTGACCGTTTAAATTCATGCTTGGCTATTACATCGTTTCAGATGTTTGACACAAATAGCAAACAAAGGGACCTCTAGTTAGCAGCTGCGATTGTATTGACCTGCAACGAAATGATGGGAGGGGAGACTGCATCCTTGCAATGAAACGTGCACTTTTGCAACAATTAGACAAATTACCAGTTGCATTTGTGGCAATTTCTCACTTTCACTTCTTCTAGTGACACAAAGGCCGCAAGAAATGACCAATTAACGCTGTGAAATTGCTGCATTTATCAGAGTTTTTTCTTATCGGAACATTATCTCAAACAAAGATTTGCCTAGCTTCGGAAGCAGCTTATGCCTATACAGAGTTTGCGTTTCATAATTATAACAAAACCAGTTTGCTTCAGCTCTTGGAAATTCTCGGTGATTGCATGGTGAGATGCTGTCATTATTTAGTGCAATAAACGTAACGATATTAAAATGTATTGTTTGTTAGAGTGTTACTTATGTTTGTTTGTTGCACGGGATTGTATTGCAATGAGATGGAACTGTTTTTGAACTTTACGTTTTGAGAACTTTTGCCAATGGCAGGATTTTATTCGTTTCTAACTAAATTAGGCGACCTTCGACTACTCTCTGTTAAGGACCTGGAAGAAATTAATAAATTAACATAATTAAATATATCTATGATATTGCTGACTGTGTGGCTGTTACTGAAGCCAGTGAGACCCAGGTCAGGATAAACAAAGGAGAGGAGAAGCAGATGAAAATGGCAGTTAAAGTCGTAGGGTGTGTGCTTTGTTGATAGAAACATTTCTTAAAAATAAAATACTATGACGGAAGAAGAGTCAGCTCTGACAGCAAATTCGAGTCCAAGGTAAAAACGAGTGAGCAGCGCTTCCCAACTGCATCACTCGATTAAGGGTACAAAGCTAATACAGAATCTTCCAGGTTCTTCACAATGAGGGTTGGAGATACAGTCCTGCTGTTCGTTTTCCAAAAAATTTTAAAGTAAATAATATTCGACGTAATATATATATATATATATATATATATATATTTATATTAAGTATGGTGATATATATATATATATATATATATATATATATATATATATATATATATATTTATATTAAGTATGGTGATATATATATATATATATATATATATATATATATATATATATATATATTTATATTAAGTATGGTGAGATATATATATATATATATATTTATATTAAGTATGGTGATATATATATATATATATATATATATATATATATATATATATTTATATTAAGTATGGTGATATATATATATATATATATATATATAGGCCTATATATATATATATTTATATTAAGTATGGTGATATATATATATATATATATATATCACCATACTTTATATATATATATATATATATATATATATATATTTTCTCGAACTAACAAATGAGGAGTCATTGACTGCATCTGCAGACTGTTTGTTTACTAGCCGTTATATTTCACTGAGATGGTTTCTCCTTAAAAATGAAATACTCTTTTCTTTGATGACATTTCGAAAATAATAAAAAGTGATTTTTTTTAACGTGTATGTATTCATTTTTAATCTATATATTTATATATTCTTAAAATCATATAAGTTTTTTTTCAAAATTGGTAAAAAAAATAAGGTAATGAGTTGAAACGGTTTTTAAATTTGATTTTTTTGAAACTTTTGGAATTGTTTCGATTATAATTAAAATACTGCGAACTATATTTACCACGGCCTGTGAAACGGATATACAACTTTCATGGATATTCTACAAGATGGACCGTAGCCTCTTCCGACCCCCGTTGAATAAGGACAAACAGAACAAAATATTTGGTAAGCTTGTATAGCTTGATTTAAAGCAGAATAGGAACGGGTCTGAGGAGGGGTAGGGATGCGGTGTTGTTAGTTTAAAGTTGAACTACTGAGCGACGAACGGAAGTTTAACGCTGAATTGGCAACAAAGCTTAACGACTCGGCAAATTTTGAATTTCCCATTCACCCAGACGGCAACATGCTCCACCTTCTTTGGCAGATTTCACTTTCGTAGAGTCCTGTTCTATTTTAAAATAAACTATAGTATCGGAACTTCCAAAATGGATCTTTCAAGAGGGTCCTTGCAAAATGAAGATTGGAGAACAGTTTTGCTGCCCGTTTTTAAAAATATTGTATATATGTACAAATTTCGATTTCGAATATAGACTTAAAAAAATAGCGACGTATACGTCAACGAAAGCGGATCTAGGACTGTGGAATACACAGATCAGAACGAAGAATACGGAAGGGTTTCAAGAGTTTGTACAAAGTAACGGAATATAACCGTTCTTACTGTTTCCTGACCAAAGTAAATCTGGAAATACAGTAGATTCCAAGAGATGAAGAAGGAAAGGAATACCAAGAAAAGAAGGTTGGAGACGAAATAATAGTATAGAATGGTTTAGTATAACTAATAATAGATATTAATCTTTTTAAAACAATGGGAGACAAGAAGGCAATTCTTTAAAATGTATTATTTATTATTATTAGCACAATATGGAGATTTTTTTATCACGTACCTTTATATTTATTTTAACAATATTTATATTTTAATATTATTATAAATTATTTTTAAAAAAGGGCCGAAAGGAGAACCGACTAAACGTATGACGAGTGCTGACAGGTAGTTTCTAGAAAGGCTTGACTTTCTATGTCCATTTCCGCATTCACTCATGGCCATTGCACTACACATTTTATAAATATTGCCGCCTTTAATGCTTAGTGTTCAGAGTCGCAACTAATGGCGAGATAATCTTTTTATTGCCTACTATTATAAGGCTAGTACACAAGCGGAAGACTGATATTGTATTAGGTTCAACGTGTAAGTCTAGAAAAGATCTTGCAAAACCAACGCTTCAGGCATGCCACCGTGTTCCTCGTACTTCGATTCCCCTCCTGGTCAGACTATACGTTGTGTACAATTCATTCCGTTATACCAGGCATCCTCACTACGCGGCCCGCGGGCCGCACGCGGCCTTCGGGACGATTTTTTGCGGCCCTTAGACGGTTAGGATTGAAGTCAAAATATTTTATAACTTAAATAAATATTATATTTATTTACTGAGTGTTTTGAAAATCTGCCGTTGTTTTACTAAACTTAATTAATTACTCAAACTACTGAAGTTAAAAACCCCGTCCGCTGTATCTTTGCCTGGGGCTTTACTGACGTTTAGCAAGCAATAGTATCGTCAACACCGCAACGCAACGCAACTTAACGTGTGACGGCGGAGACGTGCAAAAGGTAAGAAAGAAGGGACTGCCATATGTTTGATATGTCGTGAAACTGTACCATTTCGCTTGGTAGAAAATCCATGGGCAATGAAACCAGCTAATGTAGCTTATCTTTCTGTTTTTGGATATGAAGGGATTTGAAAAATGAATTAATCGATCTTCAGAACGATACGGAACTCAAAAGTATTTTTGAAGAAAAGATGAAGAATAAAGCTCACTATGAGTTTCGGAGGGTTGTTGAAAAGGACAAATTTCCTAACTTACTTGAATGTGCTCAGAAAATATTGTGTGTGTTTTTTCATCTACTTATGTCTGTGAATCTACACTCAGTAAGCTGAAGTTTGTAAAAAACAAGTACAGATCTAGGCTAACAAGTGAGAATGTTGAGAACATTTTAAGAATTTCAGTTTCTTCCCAACCTGCCAACATAGATGCCATATTAGAGGACTGTGATAGATTTCGCCCATCAACTTCAAAGAATTAATTTAGTAAAAAAAAACAGTTTCAAACTTTTTTATGCGCAAAACAGTTTATTTATGTTGGTAATGTAATAAACGTATGTTATAATCATATTTTTTGTCAGTTATTTAGTGCCTCTTGTACTTGCGGCCCTCAGGAAAATTTTATGCAAACATTTTGGCTCTCAAAGTATTCCTAGTGAGGGCCCCTGCGTTATACAGTAAAAATTGGCACACAAGGGAGTTCGCCTGTCTTTAGCTAGTATGTAATACTGTATAAGCTTACCTTATAACAACTTAGGTTGAAAAGTGTTTTTTTTTATAAACAAATTATTATCAGCTTTATAGATGTAACAGATTTTGCAAAACATCTATACCTTGTGATGCAGAGGGTCATTAGAAGCTTGGACAAAATAATAAAACTTAGTAGTCTAATAAATCAAAAATTAAAAACAAGGCAAAAATTACTTTACTTCAAAATACTTAAAACTTTATAAAATTGATATTTTTTAGACAGAATCCTACATTACAATGTAGTTAGAAAGTGCCCGTTAGGATAGATGTTTTTTTATATATTCACTAATGTACGAGGTACACAGTTGAAAGCGTTAAACACGGCCAACTTGTCACAGCGGCGATACAAAGTGTAAACCAAAATGGAGAACATGACTTCTCAACAAGTTGGCTTTCTTAGCAAAATTTTAATGTATAACATGCAAAACCAACGCTTCAGACATGCCCCCGTGTTTCTAGGTTGAAAAGTGTGTTTTTGTTTATAAATAAATTATTATCAGCTTTATAGATGTAACAGATTTTGCAAAACAATTATACTTTGTGATGCAGAGGGTAATTAGAAGCTTGGACAAAATAATAAAACTTGGTAGTCTAATAAACCAAAAATTAAAAACAAGACACACATAACTTTACTTCAAAATACTTAAAACTTTATAAAATTGTTATTTTTAGACAGAACCCTACATTACAATTTAGCTAGAAACTGCCCGTTAGGATAGATGTTTTTTATATATTCACTAATGTACGAGGTAAACAATTGAAATCGTTAAACACGACCTCCTTTTACCACAAATTGTAAACCAAAATGTTGATCACAACTTCTTAACCAGTTGGTTATCTTAGCAATATTCTAACGTATAATGACGACAATGTGTTTTATACATTGTCTGTGTAATGTAAATTTATTTTTGTCTTTTATTAAAAATTTTAAATATTTCGAGAGTCATCTTCAGATTTTATTATTTCCTCCGTGTTTCTGAAAACTTTGCTCTTTACCACTTGTAAAATGTTTTGCCTATATCGATGACGTCTATAAAATCGATTATTGACTGCATATACGTGTTTAAAGAATACATGCCAGCCATTTATAATCAAATGGCACGGGTAATAAGAGTGTTTACTTGAACAGTTCATAAAGACTGACTGATATCTTGAGAATATGACGCTACAAGAACTTGAGAACGTGCTCTCTACTCAGGACCTTGTAATTGCTATAGTTGTATTAGTAGGTACTGCTCTAATTCGCGTTACCAACATATTTTTTATTTTAAATAAATAAAACCTCAACTACCAAACCTTTTTATTCAAATTTCAATTGCAAAGCAAATATCTTCAGAGAAAATTATTACAAAAATAACTCTAGTCATTATGTACAAGAAGTTATTCTTATCACAATTTCTTTTTGAAGTTTATTGCTTTGCAGTCGTAACGCGCATAAGGCTTAAAATAAAACGTTTGTGTTTAAGGGGGGATTACTATTTAAAATAAAATATTACACACAGTTGCTCCAAGTTGTTACCAATAAAACATATGTAAAGTAATATGACTTATTACATTGCAACGTAATATTATGTATTGATTAGAAATCGCAATGAGAAGTGAGGGAAGAAGAGAGCGTAGGTTGCACTGCAGGAGTATTGATCTACAAATAAGAAGGGTGAACTGCATCAAAGCATCACTACAATTGTAAAAGTTGAAATAGAAGCATCGAAACAAAATTATAAATGCATAGCAATTTTTACAACCACTATACTGAACGTTTAATAGATAAAGATAAAATATTCAGACATAATTATTAAACATGTATTTTTAATTATGCAAACGCCTTTTTTCAAAAAGCATTGCTACCTGAACTCAAATTACGTTTTCCCTGATATTTCTCATAACAAGATGTCTCGTTTGTTCTCTTTAAGCCTTAATTTGTTGGCTATATTATTGTTGGCATTTATTTAGTCAATCTATAATGTAGGAACTGAAGAAGGTAAGCAGACTGATGAACAAGTAACCAGAGATACAGAAGAGACAGACAAGCGCATAGGCAGAAAGACATACAGATAGAGAAGCAGGTAACTTAAGGGGAAAACATAAAAACAAACAGTAACATAGCAGAAACAATATAAACAAAATATTTTCGAAGTCAATTCCAACTTAAGTATAAAAAAAAATTATTTTAGTTTTTTTTAATAAATAATTATAATTAATATAAATAAAGTAGCATAGCCTACGCGTTAAAACAGCTGTTCTATCACATAACCTATAACATAAAATATTCTGTTTTATGAAATTATATGTTATCACTTATTTTAATCCAAATGGTACGAAATAACTATATTGCACACCTTGCCACTTTTGTGAAAAGATTACCTCCCATATAAAACTACAATTAATTCATTATCAAATCTAATTCATGAATAATATTTGAAAAACATTAACATCAAGTGTCATCCACTACAAGTTTTAAAAAAATGTATTACAACTTACATAGATGAATAAGAATTTGAACACGATTTATATAAGGAGTGTGTGAGCTAATAGACTGAAATGAAGAAGGACACATAATTAGGCATACAAACAGAATTACAGTCAGAGATATGCGCACGAATATTATCTGGCTTAGAAATATGGAGGGTAGACTTCCAACCCTCCTACACAGTGCCCGCATTTCTCCCTTGGTAAGCAAACTCGCCCACATATTCCATAATTTTCTTCTCTTCCTAGCATACTATAATCAGTATGTCCTTCTTTAGTCCTGCTTGTCCTTCCGTACCCTCGTCTTATAAGCGGGTGTAACGGGAGGCCACAGCTTTATAACTCTGTTAGGGTACCTCCCAATGTCCTCTACTCGAGATGTCCCAATGTCCTCTACTAGGGAGGTATACTTGAGACCGAGATGTCCCAATGTCCTCTACTAGGGAGGTATACTTGAGACCGAGATGTCCCAATGTCCTCTACTAGGGAGGTATACTTGAGACCGAGATGTCCCAATGTCTTCTACTCGAGATGTCCCAATGTCCTCTACTAGGGAGGTATACTTGAGACCGAGATGTCCCAATGTCCTCTACTAGGGAGGTATACTTGAGACCGAGATGTCCCAATGTCTTCTACTCGAGATGTCCCAATGTCCTCTACTAGGGAGGTATACTTGAGACCGAGATGTCCCAATGTCCTCTACTAGGGAGGTATTCTTGAGACCGAGATGTCCCAATGTCCTCTACTAGGGAGGTATACTTGAGACCGAGATGTCCCAATGTCCTCTACTAGGGAGGTATACTTGAGACCGAGATGTCCCAATGTCCTCTACTAGGGAGGTATACTTGAGACCGAGATGTCCCAATGTCTTCTACTCGAGATGTCCCAATGTCCTCTACTAGGGAGGTATACTTGAGACCGAGATGTCCCAATGTCCTCTACTAGGGAGGTATACTTGAGACCGAGATGTCCCAATGTCCTCTACTAGGGAGGTATACTTGAGACCGAGATGTCCCAATGTCTTCTACTCGAGATGTCCCAATGTCCTCTACTAGGGAGGTATACTTGAGACCGAGATGTCCCAATGTCCTCTACTAGGGAGGTTGGTAACTCGCCGAGTCCTACATATTATTCAAAAAACTTTCTTATCTTTCGAAGGCGGTACATCACTAGCTGACCACTTAAGAGATATAAAGGGACAGATAGAAAGACAAACTTGCAGTATTAGTAGAATACAGGACGATTATTTTTCAGGGAAGGTGTTGGCAAAATATTGTATTGTATGTCAGTTTGAGTCCTGGAGCAGGGAATACCTACTGCCACCCCCAAAAATACGCAGCTGTTTCGGTGGGTACTGATTATCTTACTACGAAATAATATTTTTTTTTTTAAACACAATAATTTTATAATAATAATTATTATTATTATTAGCTATTTGAAATCTATCAAAACGTTATAGAAAATGCTAGTCAACTCGACTATGATGTTAAAATATTTAATATCATTTTGTTTGAGAAAAAGAATACACATTTCTTAACTAGCAGACATTACAAGTTAACTTTAAAATCTAATTTAGGCGACTTTGATATTCTTTTTCATAACGTTTTAAGTAAGTTTCAAATAACTGATGAAAATCATACGTTTTATTAAAAAAGTATATAGTCGTAGCTATCTAACCAGTGGTGACTCGTGGCGAACCATATGAGGCCCGGCGATTTATTTATTGATCTGCAAGTAGTCCCTGCTCCAGGGCTCAACCCAACGTATACACAAAGATCTAGTGATGCCACTATTTCTACGCTGTTGTAACAAGTGTGGAACTGATGTCATGTCAGTTGATGAAGTTACATTCTATAATGTAAATTAACTGTTTTGGTGCAAAGATTGTTAAGAAGCTGACGAGAGAGATATGTAGGGAAACGGGAATCAGGAAAATTTTAGCAATGAAACCAACAAAGTATTGAATAAATTAGTTAACGGTTATCCTCAAGCCAAAGAAATTATGTTAATAAAGCAACGTTTAGGCAAATATTGTGTTTGTCTTTTCAACCCTGTTGTGCTACAAAAGTCCTTAAATTTATCATTCAAATGCTTATGCGAGGAGGCAAAATATCAAACCCCCTAAACTTTAATAAAAACTTCCTTTGAGCTAAAATAAATAAATAAATTTATATATATAATATGTTTTCTTGTATAGTAATCAAAAACAACTGAGGTTATTCAAGAAAAAATTAAAAGAAAGATATAAAGAACATTTAAATGCTTATAAAAAAAAAAAATAGACAAAAACTATGACAAATCTAATATTGCAAATCATTGTAATAATAACCACCAATTTCCGAATATTGAAAATATGAAACTTATAAAAGTTATTAATAAAGGTTTAGGAATAACATATACGAAGCATTCGAAATATATAAATACAGTAATAATATCAAATTAATAAATGAACAAATATAAATACATTCTAAATTGGATACTACAGCCTATTCAATGTCTATAATGTTACAGCAACAAGATAAACTAGGCAATTTGTATGGATCTGGCAACAATGCTTTTTCTAATTTAACTTATCTTTTATATCTTGCATTATTCATTTCTGATGAATACGTAAAGTTTTGAATAAAAAATAATTCATGTATTTGAATAACATACGTTGTTTTTGACGCTCACACACATGTACACACACACACACACACACACACACACACACACACACACACACACACACACACACACACACTCACACACACACTCACAAACTCACACACACACACACACACACACACACACACACACACACACACACACACACACACACACACACTCACTCACAAACTCACACACACACACACACACACACACACACACACACACACACACACACACACACACACTCACAAACTCACACACACACACATATATATATATATATGTGCTTATATATAATATATATATATATATATATATATATATATATATATATATATATATATATATATATATTATACTTATATATATATATATAATTAATAAATTTAAAATATTTCAAAAACAAGAATACTTTTAATGAATATATTCTTGTTTTTGAAATATTTTTAATTTATTAACTATATTACAAGAAAACATATCACCATATTTTATATATATATATATATATATATATATATATATATATATATATATATATATATATTTAAAAGAAATTATAAATTATATTATGATTTGAAAATATAAGTTTATAATGATAAATAGGGTTATGCTCTGTGATGTATGGGTTTCATGTGCCTATAGAATGTAACATAAATATCCGTACAAAAGAACTATTAAGGACTTTTATGAGGCTATGTTATGTTCTTATCAACGTCTTAAACAATTAATTTTTTTTATTCGGTAAATTACACTATTTGAAGTTAGACGTCTACTAACAGTATTATATAGCCTACATATATCTTTGATATGATATAAAATAAACACCTTTGATTCTATGAAAAAAGTTTTCTCATTTATTTAATACTTAATTTAAATGCTTAAATAAATATGAAAACCAACAAAGCGTTTATCTTGCCATGTGAATTATTGAAACGATCTAATATTTTTTTTTCCATTTGAATAAGTTTAGACACAAGTCAAATAGAATCTAAGTCTATAGTCTTGTATTATTATTATTATTATTTTAATTAAAGGAGCACAATAAGCTTTGTGAGGGTTAAGCAGCGAGCGACCATCAGCAGGATTAAGTTAGGATTAACAGAAACATTTACCCAAAGCCAAGCAGACGGCTTTAAATAAAACGAAGCAAGCGGTTGCAGCATGCCCGACAGCAGGTCACCAATGTGTCACTGTTGCGATAATTAAACCCCCGCCAGACATAATGAAACGTCAATCACGTTGTAACGAGAGGTGCGACAAACAGATTTCCATCGCAAAATCTACGCAAACAATTAATAACAGTTATTGAAATGACGTATTTCATTACATTTGACAGATTCGAATGATATTTTGTTTAATGAAAAGTGCTCCGCCCACGTGCATGTCATAGACTATCGCCCTACTCAGAATAGCTGTTTCTATTTGGAAAGATTCTTCTCTGATATTTTTTAATTCAAAGTCCTCCGCCCACGTGCATGTCATAGACTATCGCCCTACTCAGAATAGCTGTTTTTATTTGGAAAGATTCTGCTCTGATATTTTTTAATTCAAAGTCCTCCGCCCACGTGCATGTCATAAACTATCGCCCTACTCAGAATAGCTGTTTCTATTTGGAAAGATTCTGCTCTGATATTTTTTAATGAAAAGTCCTCCGCCCACGTACATGTAATAGACTATCGCCCTACTCAGAATAGCTGTTTCTATTTGGAAAGATTCTGCTCTGATATTTTTAAAAGAAAAGTCCTGCGCCCACGTGCATGTAATAGACTATCGCCCTACTCAGAATAGCTGTTTCTATTTGGAAAGATTCTGCTCTGATATTTTTTAAAAGAAAAGTCCTGCGCCCACGTGCATGTAATAGACTATCGCCCTACTCAGAATAGCTGTTTCTATTTGGAAAGATTCTGCTCTGATATTTTTTAAAAGAAAAGTCCTGCGCCCACGTGCATGTAATAGACTATCGCCCTACTCAGAATAGCTGTTTCTATTTGGAAAGATTCTGCTCTGATATTTTTTAATGAAAAGTCCTCCGCCCACGTGCATGTCATAGACTATCGCCCTACTCAGAATAGCTGTTTCTATTTGGAAAGATTCTGCTCTGATATTTTTTAATGAAAAGTCCTCCGCCCATGTGCATGTCCTAGACTATCGCCCTACTCAGAATAACTGTTTCTAATTAGAAAGATTCTGTTCTGATATTTTTTAAAAGGAAACTCCTCCGCCCACGTGCATGTCATAGACTATCACCCTACTCAGAATAGATGTTTCTATTTGGAAAGATACTGTCTTTTAACCGTACACCTGACCTTGAGAGATCGCAGTAGGGGAAACGGCATATAGAGATAGAGGTAGACGCCACGTTGAATCAGTATAAATATGTTTCCTATAAACGTGATAAGGGCTATCAAGACAGAATTTGGAGAACTGTATAAGATGACTTCCATGAGACGGTCGATATTAGATAAATTCGATGTTTAATTAGCTTCGATATGAAATAACATTTTTCTAGTAATGAATATTTTGTTCCAGGCTTCCGTAAGACTTTATTACTTCTTCTTCAAAGGGCTGTATATAAGAACCCTAAACATATTGTGGGGCGAAGTAACTTAGGTCAACGTTATAGGCTTCCTGTTTGCGATTAGAAACATTCAACTTAGAAGCTTCTAACGATCGTAAATATTTGCCAGCGTGATTGTGAAAAGAGAAAGAAAAAAGAAAAATGCAGGAACATGATATAAGTGGACAAAGGTCACTCAAGTGGTCACCTCTTATCCCTCTGTCCAAGAAAAGCACAAAGATACGCAAAATATATGTTGTATCTAAAATCGATTATGTGAATCCTCGCCTCCACGAATCCAACCAGAAACGCGTGACTCCCGAACAAGTGGCTAGCATTAGTCCCGAATCGCAGGTCGTGGTGTCATGCCCCGGTGATGCCAGAATATAAATAATCCAAAGGGCTTTTACTGTAAAGCCTGGACCGGTTACCGGCCCGCATTTGAGGCGAGACGAACTCCAACCAGACTCTTCGGCTTCGGCAGCTTTTCCATTACCACTCGGGACTACCAGGGTTTTTGAACATTCATTCCACTCTGACTGGTTCGTTCCAAATAGAGCAATCAAAGCTTTGTTCACTCTCCTTTGCTCTACCTTAGGGCCCTCACATTAGTAGCCTCCTAGGCGGGACTGATCCGTCCTGTAGACCTTGAGAACTATATTTTTATGCAACATGTTTTATCTCCTTATCTCAATCTTATCTATATTTACATTTTTTTATATCGTTCATCTTAAAACTACAGTAGAACTCCAATCATACGAAAACATTGGGACCGGAGCAAAACCGAATGGACAAAAATTTGGATAATTCGTTTTTTTCGAAAAACTGTGTATTTCAATAGTCAAGTAGTCTTACGACATGTAGTTTGCCAATAGGAGAAAATAATTTTATTATAGTTGCATATTTTGTCTAAACGTTTTCACAAAAAGTCCAAGATCTTAGCTTTGTCACAAAGAATCGGATCCAAAATGGGTTTCCCATAGAACGTTTTGCCAAAAACTCTTAAAAGCTGGATCTTCTAATTCTTTCGTTTTTGCTGCTTTCATTGATTTTCTTCGAGTACTTTTATCTCCATTTTCAAGCACTGACTCGAAGTTTAAAATTGTAGGTTTGCTCCTTTTAATGTCTGCAAACATTGATTGTTCAACCCCTTACATCTCAGCCAATAGTGCACCAGTCAAGTCCTTTATCTGATTGATCTATAATTAGTTTATCCTCTAACGATAATACAACTCGTCTTATAGAAGCAATGGTGAAAGACGAAACTCACTCACAAACAAAACAACGGACCGATGCGAATAAACACACTGACTTACTAATCAAAATGAATAGTTACAGTCGGGTCGCTCACCTGTCGACAGCCCACATACAGTACTGCACTGTGACGGTGAATCAACGTTCAAATAACGTCTGCACTGCGCATACACTAGCTTTGCTGAGATTATGCTAGTAGTAGAAGTAGATTAAACCATTATTCTGGATATAGCAATAAGGTTCCGGCTTATATGTTTTCTTCTGAAAATCTGAACGCTATTCGGATAATCGAAGGCCGGGATTCGGATAATTGGAGTTATGTTGTATCGGACGGAAAACCCAAGTATAGCACATCACCATTAAGTTATATAATTAAGATAAATATCAACATTACAATTAAGACTATCTGTGGTGAACTGCAAAGGAAATAGGCTATAATACATCTTTTAACGTTAATTATTTCCGCCATATTAGTTTTGTAGATTTTCTGTACGCATGCTCTTTCATCACTTAAACACTTATTACTCGAGTCTCTCTTTTATTATTTTTCTTCCTCTTTCAGTTTCTTATTCTTTTATTACCAAGATATTCATTACTCGAATGTTTCTCTTTCTTCCTGTTTCTCCTTCTTACTCTTTTATCACTAAAACATTCATTACTCGAGGCTCTCTCTCTCCTTCTCTTTCTTTTTCTTTCTCTTTCAGTATCTTATTCTTTTATCACTAAAACATTCAATACTCGAGTTTCTCTCTTTCTTAATCTTCTTCTTTTTCTTAGTCTGTTTCTTTTTCTTAATCTTTTATCGCTAAAACATTTATTAATATAGTCGCTCTCTCTCTTTTCTTTCTTTCTTTTTTCCTCAAAGAGGCTGTGGCGATAGAGAGACTCCCTTATACACAGCGAATGGTTAGCCAATACATGAAAAGCGCATTCTTTACATCTTACATAAACAGAAGATGTTATCAACGTATATAGATGAATATAAATGTTTTCAATTTATATGATTTCAATACGAAATACAAAGTATTTATTCAGTTCTTGTTTCAAACGACAAATGTTTAAACAAACATACAGCGTTCTTGATTCATAAATATAGTGAACTCCTAGAAGATAAACTCAAGTAAAGTCTGGTTTGACCTATGACCTCTGTAAGGCACTGACCCCATACTGGTCGGTTGAGGAAGGTTTAGTCACGACATGATTCACACATGAATCGATAGCCCAGGAATTGTAAACCCTTTAAATAAACGCTCGTGAATAAACAAAAATACCATATGAGTTTCCGTGTTTTTGCATGAAAAGTTTTTTTTTGAACATACAACACATTAATAAATTCTGTTAATGTATGAGCAATAAAATTTAACATGAGATTAGTTGCTTGTCAAGGAGCTTTTCCATTTATACTCAATGCAATGATTTTATTACTTTGCATTTTTTTGTATTGTACATTTTGAGGTTGTTTTAAAATTTTGGTTTAATTACTACTTTTGGTATCACTTGACAAAAAATCACTACTTAGTGATATTTTTTAGCAGACGCGTTTTACACTAGATCAGTGCATTGTTTAATGCTGTGAGTCACACCAAGATTTGCTCAAGTGTGGTGAATTCAATAACTAATCTATGAACAATTATACACCATACAACACCAATACAACACACCTGAGAAAGTATTGTTTGTGACTCACAGCATTGAACCATGCATTGATCTAGTGCGAAATGCGTCTGCTGAAAAATATCAGTAAGTAGTGATTGTTTTGCCAAGTGATGCCAAAAGTAGTAATAATTATATTATTGTGCTTAAAACATGTTAATCCACACAGTCTTAATAATTCTAATACTTGTACTATGTAGTACAGTTTAATGGAGACTTTAAGGGAGTTTTAGGAGTTGCAATTAAACAATAATTCCCGTTTTCACTGGGAAAACAGAACATGCTTGTGATTGCCTTTGAACCTTAAGTGGGGGGGGGGAATTAATTACAAATTTTCAGTAACCGTAACCAGGACGGAGAGTAAAATACTGCCTGGTTCAGGTTCATAGATTATAGACATGTTTTACTTGATAGTTTTGAAATAGAAGAGTACTTGGTTTTTTTTAAAGTAGAAGATAATTTTTACTTGATTTTGGGAATGTAACGTAGTATGTGAGGTGCTAAAACTGTGAGTTACTAGTTAATTATAAAAGTGAAAAATCGTTAAGAGTTAGTTGCAGAAAGATTCGAAGAGCGGATAGATCCAATGGGCCGTAACAAATAAGAAGCTCTTGGTAAACTTTAAATTTTTTAAGATATATAAAATATGTTTTAAAATTATTTTTTACTTGTTCAAAATAGTCTGTAATCTACGAGAAAATTTCCTGACGTAAACGACCTAGAAAATTAAAAAATAGCAAAACTTTCAACTTTTAAACTTTTTCTTTCCACTAATCTCCATCTCAAAAATCGTTACTCAAATCGTTCACAGACTAGACGACTAACAAACCACACACACTTATCCTTTGCACCACTCCTTACAACGCTTTCTATTTTCAATCACTTTAAAACCACTTTGTAATATATCGCGACCCAATCCATCACATTGAATATGCCATTTAGCAGCCTTCTAAGTAACGAGTTCCAACTAATTGTTTGGCCATTGTTTGCTACTTATCCATCAAATCGATGAAGGGTCCGTGACGTCATACACAGCAAGGTACTAACGTTAGACTAGTAAAGTCGGAAAACAGTATAACACAATGAAAAATCTAACACCAGTAGAATGTACAAACAGATTTCAACCGAAATTGCGACTTGATACACCGCTACTAAAGTTTTGTTTTTATTACATGAAAAAAGCCAATTTCTAACTAGAAATGTACAGGGTTTTATTGAGGCCAATCTCGTACCTACGATTCTTGAAAATACAATATCGTATTCTTATAAATGAAGTGAAATCCACTTTTCAAAATTAAACAACGTGGAGCCTCTTCAGTGTACCCTATCGGAAAGATATATTGGTAATACGTGCCCAAAAGGTATTCAACTTTCCCATCCATATTATTGCTTTTCCCACACGTTCTCAAACATACGTTTTAAGTAAGAAAAAGGTGATTTCAATCTCGGAAAAACATGAACTGATTAGCATTTTAAAAAAATGTGAATCATAGGTTCAATTTAGGAACAAATACAAAACCGTATAAAATAAAAATGTCATATTATACACTTATAATTCGAGAGAAATATAAAGAGACGTAGCGGGACTATGCACAGTATCCTACTTGACATATACAGTGATGGGTGTCAGCTATACCCGTAGCTATACGAATCGGTCCGCCACAACTAATGTGTATTGTTTCTCACTGTACCAAGATGGAAGAAAGGGGGTAGACTGCCTGACCTCCCACCTCCACTAATCCCCGGACTCTCCTTTTGGGCATTTCAAGTCTCTTGCTACGTCTCGCGATGTATAAAGTTCATTATATCTCTGAAGTATCCCTTTTGGATAGATTTGATTATCAAAAAAATTATATAACTCGACAAATGATAATACGGAAGTCGGGAAATGCTTGAACACACACAAGACGAAATACGTTTACGCACTATAGCAAAATAAAACAATGAAATCTCGACACTCAATTTTTATAAACTTAATGTTTACTCACATGCATCCGGTAAAGGAGCCCGAGTTTCCCTATACAAATGCTACATTTTACGTTCAGAAAATCTACGCTTTAGTTTTTTTTTCTAATCAAATCAATCCTAACTAGATGCTTAATAGGTGTACTAGACGCTTAATTAATGTAACTAAATGAATTTAATGCAACCGTGGTTTTAGAATTACGAAAATAATTATTTTCTAGGAATATTGTTCTGAACTAAAATAGGCTTCTAGCACTATCAAAACTATATATGTTTTACGACGCTTAAAATAACCTTTTCCTCTTTAAAACTATGTTTAGGTAACGTATGGTATATAGAAAAATTTCAAATTGAATATCAATTGATCAAGTATTACAGATTTACTGTTAACGGCCTTAAATATGATTATAACTGGGCCTAAGATAGTAATAGTTCTATCAGCTGACCTCTCTAGAACCAATACCTTGCGAAGTCATAGTCAAAAATACTAGTTAAATTTGTTGCTTCAAGAAGCCGAATATATTCTTTATGGACATTATATTAGTTGCGAGCATTTAAAATTAATTAGGTTTTTAAAGTCTGATTTTTAAACAATAATTAAACATGTTCAATGTATTATTCAAATGATATCAATGTAATCATTTTATAATGTCTTCATTTTACAATCCGTCTTATATTTTTGTATTATTATATAGATGGTATTTAAAAGATATAGAAAATACACTGACCCTTTATTGGTTGACATTTTCCTATGTCCTATGTGGTCTATCCAACGGCACACCTCTTACAGAGAAAGAGAGAGAGAAAGAGTTAGAGGGGTGAGAGAAAGAGAGAGAGAGTAAGAAGTAGTGAAAGAGAAGATAGTAGGAGAAATGTAATAAAAGTGAGAGGGAAAGTGGAAGATAATGGGAAAATTGAGAAAGGAAAGAGGCAAAGAGGGGGAGAGGGAAAGAGGGATTTAAGTGAAGGATGTTTGAAAATTATAATATAAACTTAAATTTTCTACTTATGTTGAAATTTCCTTAGAAAATTGTGTTAATATTACTACATAAATCACAAGTGATTGTATTCAAATAATTATTTACTAACAAGGGTTTCGAAAACGTATGAACATGAAACCCCTGGTTTAAAGAGAAGGGGTCAAATTGGCTCTCTTGTACGGTTAACATAATCTCAAGCACGATCATAAAAACAAAAATAAAAAGAATACTACTTCACAATATAAATCCACAGTGGCACTTGGCATGCCTATGTGCGTAAGTTTGCCAATCTGTGAGTCCGCCAAGATTAATAAGTTGAGTCTTTTGTGTTAAAATTAAACAATTTATTCCGACGACTAATTTAGCTACAAATGAACAGCTGTTGAGTGTTGGCAGTTATTATATAGCTACCTTTAGCGGCTTCGGGTGTCAGTGCAATGTGAGTCTAGATAACACAGTGTAACTCAAACCGCTTCTCAGCACTTTTACAAGACACTCTGGCCTACCGCAAGCAAGCTAGAACGCATTGACCTCGCGTTTGCGGATATTAACTTTTACAGTAATTAATGTCTTTGATTCTAGCTTAGTTATTTTATATGACGTTTAACTTGGAACATTAAAGTACAAAATATTCAGTCGTCTCCATTGAGAGCTTTGTATTTTATTTCCGTAAAATTGTGTAGCAATATTAAGACCGAGGTAGATTATAGAATGACTTTACCACCCAGATAAAACCCAAAGGAGCTTCATGGAGGTATGTAGCCAGGCATATTGACGTAGGCTTGAGTGTTGCCTCCAAATACAGAGCAGCGTAAGACCACCTCCCTTAACTTCTGTCTACTTCAGGTTAGCGACCATGCTCCTGCGATACTACACCTTTCCACAGCTTCCCCTTAAATAAAATAATATTGTTTGCCCTAAAAAACGTTCATTATTTTCCGAATGGCCCACGTAACAGAGCCATTACGTTCCCAGATGGATACCTGCTCTTGGACTCAGAGTCCTGCCTGTATGTTTAATATCAAACGCGTAGGTCTGCGAGAAGTGGGGTGAGAAAGATGATAGTGAAGAATATAATTCGTTTGAAAAAAAAACATTTTTTTAGGAAAATCTAAATTGAAGATAAGCATAATATAATCACAAAATTTGAATATAATAAAAAATTAAAGTATATTGAAGAATTAAAGAGTAGAAAATATTCATAAAAGATATATGTAGATTAAAAAATTTAAATGGAAGAATATTGAATAATTAAAGAGTAGAATGTAACCTCAAAAGATATATATATATATTAAAAAAATAAACAGTGAAAGAATATTGAAGAACTGAAGAGACGAAAATCATCACAAAAGATATATTTAATAAAATGTAAACTATGGGAGAATATTGAAGAACTAAAGAGTATAAAATAATTACAAAAAATGTATATAGTAAAAAAATAAACAATAGAAGAATATTGAAGAACTAAAGACCAGAATATATTCACCAAAAATATATATTTAATACAAAATAAATAATGAAGAAACAATGAAAGACTAAAGAGCTTAAAATATTCACAAAAGTTATGTATAATAAAAAATAAACAATAGAAGAATATTGAAGAACTAAAGACCAGAATATATTCACCAAAAATATATATTTAATACAAAATAAATAATGAAAAAACAATGAAAGAATAAAGAGCTTAAAATATTCACAAAAGTTATGTATAATAAAAAATAAACAATAGAAGAATATTGAAGAACTAAAGACCAGAATATATTCACCAAAAATATATATTTAATACAAAATAAATAATGAAAAAACAATGAAAGACTAAAGAGCTTAAAATATTCACAAAAGTTATGTATAATAAAAAATAAACAATAGAAGAATATTGAAGAACTAAAGACCAGAATATATTCACCAAAAATATATATTTAATACAAAATAAATAATGAAAAAACAATGAAAGACTAAAGAGCTTAAAATATTCACAAAAGTTATGTATAATGAAAAATAAACAATAGAAGAATATTGAAGAACTAAAGACCAGAATATATTCACCAAAAATATATATTTAATACAAAATAAATAATGAAAAAACAATGAAAGACTAAAGAGCTTAAAATATTCACAAAAGTTATGTATAATAAAAAATAAACAATAGAAGAATATTGAATAATTAAAGATTAGAAAATGATTACGAAAGATATAACTAAACAAAAATTATCAATGAAAGAATATTGAAGAACTAAAGAGCCAATTAAAGAAAACCCTCGACATTGCCAAAACCCTCCTTTTGGAATAGCATACAAATAAACCTAACCGATCCATATAATGTGCAACGATCGTATTGTCCAATAAAACATAAATATTTACACATTTGAAATGAATTTATTGCCCACTGTAAATATAAATGGCATATAATAGCCTCTCCAACAGTCAGCGCCTTGTTTAACAATAAACGCATCCACTCGGTCAAGTATAATGCAAACATGACCAATGTAGGCTGTGTATAATTAGCGTAGGTATGAATGGCCGTTTAGTTCTGCATATTCATGAAGATAAATGACCATTGATGCCTGTTTTAATGCTTCTTTAGATAGAGAACTTCGTTACATTTTCTGATTAAAGTTCCATTGAAGATGACAAAATTTTGTTAAGAAGTGATTTTATTTCTTCAATATGTACAAATCAATGCCATGTTAAGAAAATTTGTAATAGAAATAGAATTTATAAACACAATTATAAAATCAAATAACTTGTAGGTTACATGGATTTAGTACGAGAGATAGATGCATTTTATCTCAATCGTGTTATGTTTTTATCCACAATAACAAGAGATAATAAAAGAGAAGACAAGAATTTAGTAAAATAATATACGCACTAAAACAAGCTTTGGATTGCCCGCAGGAAGCGTTACGGTACTATTCATTGGTTAATTGCACCCAATAAAATAATACGAGAAACATCAACAATCTAGTCGAGGCCATAAAATGTTGGAAATATCTTTTACGGCAGAATTGATAAAATTCGTAGTGCTATTGTTTTACAAAAAAAAAACGTTTTTGACTTGTTTTTATTTTCTCATATTCATATACTTGATCGGTTTTTTTATAACCTAATTCGGACGTCAAAAAATTAAAGTAGAATCTCGATTATCCGAAATCCCGACTAACCGAATTCTGGTTTAGCAAGGGCAGCAAAAAAATGCAGTACATGTATACGTTTTAGCTCTCGGCATACTCTTACAGCAAAGAAATCTAGTAGAATCACTTTGTGAAAAATTACTATTTGCGCAGGTGGCTGGAAGGGGGGAGGTTTAAAGTGAGGAACCGAGCGGAAGTTTCCACAAAAACGCAATACCAACCTAACTGCAGAGCCTGGAGTACAATATACACATAAAGAGAAACTAAAAGTATACATTTTCAAAAAAGCTATAAATTAAAAATTGTATCAGTTTTCAATATACAATACCATGCCTAATGTTTTCAGAACGTACGTAACGATGAAAAAATTTTTGCGATCGACTGACGTCCTTAAGGAGGCTGTTGTCTGCCAGCGCATGCGCTTAAAAAGTATACCTGTCCAACGCGAAATAAGTTTAGCGATTTTTTTTTTAGTGATTCTACTTATTTAGAACCATTATATTTTATTTGTATTTGTATTTTTTTTTTTTTTTTTTTTTGACAATATAGTAGACGCCTTTTCTTATACCTGTGGCAAAGTTTCATTCATCTCACCAAATGTATTCCTTTTGATTTCTGACAAAGTTTGAGTTATCCGACGTTTCATCATCCGAGATATACTTCGGATAATCGAAGAATTACTATATTCGGAAATTATTAGTATTTATTAAATTCTCCCATTAGCTCACACTCTCTTTATATATATATCTCGTGCACATTTTCAATCGTTAATAAAATACGTTTTTATTCATTCAATCAAGTTCAAATATATATATATATATATATATATATATATATATATATATATATATATATATATATTTTTAAACCTATAGTGGATGACAATTGATGTTAATAGAGAAAACCAATATACCTTTGAAAGCTATTGGGATTTCCCTTAGTGTTATTTGGGAATATTTCTTTATTTACAGAGTTTACTACAGTTGATGTGCATTACTATATTGTTAGTTAAGTTTTATTTGTATGTTAATTGTATACTGTCTTTTGCAGATTTTTGTCTCGAGAAGTACCAAAATGGCGATACTGTGAAAGGTCGAGACATCAGGCGTGATATTAAATAATTGCTAGCTACAGCCCGTCTCAAACGTCATTGGAGCCCTAAAGGACATTAAACTTTACAACCAGATAAAATTCCAACTTTGTTCGCCTTCCAAGACGGGTAAAAGAAAGTCAAGAAACAGTCCCCGGCGGTATTTCCAAGTGTGACGTCACTTAATAGGCAAACATTGTCAGCAGTAACTTAAGGTGTGACGGTTATTTCAGAGCAGAAGCCTTCTTTTTAAGAAACAGTTCCATATAACGCCTTTCTTAAAGTACTCATTGAGTAATAACGGGAACAGTAACTGGTAACAACAGTATTTTTTTATAGTCAATATTGTGAGACTCTAATTCTTGTAAACTCTCTCTCTCTCTCTCTCTCTCTCTCTCTATATATATATATATATATATATATATATATATATATATATATATATATATATATATATATATATATATATCAACGACGTATATGACGTGTTATATTAATCATTATTATAATAAATAATTTACTGTAGACTTATTATATTATATGTATATAATATCATTACATTCATGTTACAATATGTGACTGTGTTATATATTAATAAGAATACTTGAAAATATACAACGTTTTATGTATTGGAGCAAGCCATCATTAGCACATATCTATTTTATTGTGTGTAGGGTGTTCAATATATTAGAATAGTAACAATTTTAGCTACACATTCTAGAAGCAAATGATCTCCTAGGGCCCGATAATTAGAGGAGTGTAATTAATAAGCTCTTGTAAGTCGACTCATAAATATACCAAGTAAGATTCTTGTTTAAGTACATTAAAGTGTAAGTGAATACAAGAAAACAATGTTGTTGAAAAAAAAAAAAAAAAAAAAAAATATATATATATATATATATATATATAAAACTATATGCATATAATAAAATAATATGTTACATTATTTTCTTAAAAATAATATATGTATTAATAATTAATATATCTTTAAAATAATATTAATAATATTATTATATGTAAAATTGTGTTTATATATTTTTAAATTTATCTATTAATTTAGTTTAAGAAAAAAATTATATATTTCTATCTATTCCTATGTATTATCTATGCAGTTGAAATATATTACAAACTTTTTATAAATAAATAAAACCTCTTAAACCTCAAAAATCTTTTATTTATGTCCTGATGTACTTTTCGATTGCAAAGCAATCATCTTCAGAGTAAATTACTGAGTTAGTATGAATTTTCTGGTTTAAGGGTATTTACTAATAATGTTTTTAAATTACTCCACAGTGCTCCAGTTATTATATAATACAAACATTTATGACACATACAGAAGTATGAAGAAGTATATGACTTCCATTTTATGTTTAATCTTGCTCTACACCTGTTCCCATGATAAACCATCTGAATTCTTATACTATTGGTGCCAGCTATACTTGCCTTAAGACAAAACCGCGAAATAGGCTCTGCTTTTACAAAAGGATTGCAAAGAACAGTTTGTTTAGCGAGCGCAAGACATTGCGTGCCGCCAAGGCCAAAGACACGGCATGTTTTCACATTAAGTGCCAATTAAACAGCAACCGGCAAAACTGTCGGCGGCGCTCTTCAGAAACCTGTCAGAGAGTTAATTGCACAGGTTAATGCAGCCGAAACTCTGAGCATCCGCGAAATATCTGAACGAATATTGTTCTCTGTAAACCCATTAACGTAGTAGTAGAGGTAGGAGTATAGTAACTCAAAGGTTACGTCACGAAATCAGGCACAGGTAAATAAAGTACATAAATATTAATACGAAAAAACTAGACCCATATACATATACTAATTGATTATTATTATTTGATTTATTGATACTATTTGATTTAAATATTCAAATCATCCTTATACCCAAAAAATCACTGCATTGTAAAACCTATTAAGTATATAAAATACCAATGAACATGCATAATCAAATAAAAGAGAATATAATATAGGCTAATACCAAATTGCATTATAAAATAGATAACAAAGAAAAATTATAAATAAATTAAATAATAACATTATTTAAAAAAAACAAATAAAACAGATATTAAAATTAACAAACGTTGAAATTATATCAATCATTTATATAACAAACTTTTATATTTAAATGATACAAAACAAATTTGGACAACATTTACATTCACAGGATTGAAATAAATAAATTTTAAGATTATATAAAAAACAAAAACAAATTACTTACAAAACTGATAATAAAATAAAATATAATAAAACATAACAAAAATAATATGCTCTAATCAAATGGTGTGTATATTATAAAATGCCAAGATTGTAATCAATCATCTGTAGGACGAACAAAGAAGATATTTTAAAAAAAGGTATAAAGAACCGTTTATATAAAACCAAACACATACTAATCAATTTTGGCTACACATTCTAGAAGCAAATGATCTCCTAGGGCCCGAAAATAAGAGGAGTGTAATTAATAAGCTCTTGTAAGTCGACTCATAAATATACCAATGTTGTTGAGTTAATAAATATATATATATATATATATATATATATATATATATATATATATATATATATATATATATATATATATATATATATATATATATATATACCTAACCTTAAGTTCATTCTCTCCTTCTCTCTCACTCCTTATATAGAAATATATCATAATATTATTATTATGAATACAACGAATATTATTATACTATTATTTGTTTTAAAATTATATATATATATATATATATATATTGTTCACCTTGGATGAAATCCTTTTACTTGTTATACATACAGGACTGATCATAAACTACAACATGAGTCCTGATGTAGTTATAGAACCATACAAGACTGAACAAGTTTTGAAAATGCTGATGCCATTAAGCTGAAAGCTTTAGCTTAGTATAAGTATATAAAGTAAAATAAAATGCAATATTCTCGTTTACAAGAGTTTATTAAACCATACTGTATATACATATATATATATATATATATATATATATATATATATATATATATATATATATATAAAATATGGTGATATGTTTTCTTGTAATATAGTTAATAAATTAAAAATATTTCATCCTGAAGATGCTGAAATATTTTATCGGCGAAAGCTTTGAATAAATATATTCATTAAAAGTATTCTTGTTTTTGAAATATTTTAAATTTATTATATATATATATATATATATATATATATACACACATAACTCATTATTACAGCTTCTTTACTGATATAAAAACAAATAAAAATTTAAAATTATGGTTACCAGAAAAGTAATGTCAAAAATTGAAATAAAGGAAACGTGATGGACGTATTCCATATAGCCGGAGTGTGTGTGAAAATTAAAAAGAAGAAATACACGATGTGTTGAAGTAGGTAACGTAGCTGCCCTAACGAGATGCTTCAGACCTTACAAATGTTTGCTTGTAAAGTGCATGACAATAAAATATATGTTTCATAATAAATAAGTGATATAAAGTATTTTTGAAAATCTGAATTTTTTTAATAAACTGTACTGTTTCAAGCTTTAGGTATTTTATAGGTAGGCCCTATATCAAAGTGGCTCTTGATGTGTTACAATTTCCAGCACCATGATATCACTAACTCATAGTTTACCCGATTTCATCTACCAATCCTTATCTCCCTTATAACAAAGTGTAACTGGTGGTCACCTCTTAGAGTAAACGACACAGAATACCTGTAATCCACGCTCGCACACATGACGTCAGATCCCCATAAGTCCTCCACCAGGGTGGTTAATGTCCCTACGTCTCCACCTCAACCCTATCTACATTCACAATACTTCCTTATCTTTTGTATGCGCAACTGTCATACTACGACATCACCTTAAAGCTACCATGAATAACTAAATAATAAACACGGAGATGGATGTTAACTTTGCAGCCAAAGTCAACTCAGACGATTTGATTAGTGACGTCACGCGTCTCCATGGCAACCAACAAGCTTCCCCTTAATCATTAGGTATTCATTTTTTTAAAATAAATGAATAACAAGATTCAACATTTTGCTGTCATTCTTCAATTTAAGCGTTAAACGTATATTAGGACTTAAATACACGCGTCCCATTGTCATAAACATTTGATGTACCCGATTCCCATAACTTTTTCCTTTGGTGCCCCTAAACAGAACAATTGTACCGGAAGAAATATTGAAGTTGGCGTCACGCTATAACACATCCATGTAGTTGTAGATAGACGTGATGTATACAGCTACAACTATTTTATCTTAAATTAAGTGATAAAATATGTTTCATACAACAGCTGATTTTATGTTATAGGTTGTGTTATAAAACAGCTGTTTTAACGGGTAGGTCAGGTTAAATTATTAATTGTACATTATTACGTTAAAATTATATTCTTCAATGTTTAGGAAATACTGTATATCTAAATATAATAAATTCAATATAATGTTAATGAGTTATTTACTTTCAATTCCATTTTTAGGTGTTAAACCGACTAAAGCACTTCTGACACTGAAAATCTATTTCAATTAAATTCGTTAAATTACATTTTTATTCAGTAAATTTTTCAACATCTAAAGAAGATTTTCTATTAACTAGATTCTATTGAAACCTCTATTAACTACATTCTACATTACACAATGGAAAAATAAGATGAATAGTTAATATCAACCGTTAATTTTGCAGTGCATAAAATCGCATTTCCTATGCGACGTTTCGTTAATAACGTTTTAATAACTATAGTTGTTGAATATAACTGCATACAAATATTTTAAATACAAGAATGAAGAAAAATTTGTAAATTAAAACCTTTCTTGTATTTGAGATATTTTTATTTATTAATTATATATAAAAGGATATATTGCTACGTGGATAAAGTACATTTATAAAATTCAACTTCATCAAAAAAGGGATAAATTTGCAAAAATAAAATTGTATTCAATGTTTTAGAATATTTTAATTAATAATTAATATAAATTCCTTAGTAATGGGATTTTATATTCAGTTAACTATTATAGTTCTGAGAGAATCATTATAATAATATGGCGATTATTATAATCAGCTCATTATGATACTGAAAGAATCAAGATTCGCATGGACAGTGGTGATTATAAGGACTATATCCTTTACGTGACTCAAGGTTTAAAGTCCTAGAAATAAACATGCCTCTTTAGGAAGAGAATACTGATTTGCCCAATCAGAAAATAATAAAAGCTTAGTGAAACGACCGTTACTGAGAGGATACCCCTTTAGCCCCGGTTGGGAGTAGGTTTACCTAATGTACGCTACCCCAAACACTTAATACCATCCTCTGTTCGCAGGACCAGGGGGTGATTACGCCGTCTCTTTAGTTCTGCCTCATTTCATCGACTATTTTTACACGGGTGTACACTTCTTTAAGGCCCGATAGCAAGTAGGGTACTTCCATTAAATTACTCCACCCAGTGATATAAGTCTCCTCTATTCGCAGTGCGAGGGGATGATTACGCCGATTCTTAAGTCCTGCATAATTTCTTCGACTATTTTACAAGAGAGTATAACGGGTGTACGCTTCTTTATGGCCCCGATAGAAAATAGGGTACTTCCATTAAATTACTCCACCCAGTGATATAAGTCTCCTCTATTCGCAGTGCGAGGGGATGATTACGCCGTTTCTTAAGTCCTGCATAATTTCTTCGACTATTTTACAAGAGAGTATAACGGGTGTACGCTTCTTTATGGCCCCGATAGAAAATAGGGTACTTCCATTAAATTACTCCGCCCAGTGATATAAGTCTCCTCTATTCGCAGTGCGAGGGGATGATTACGCCGTTTCTTTAGTTCTGCCTCATTTCATCGACTCTTTTTACAAGGGAGTATAACGGGTGTACACTTCTTTATGGTCCCGATAGAAAGTAGGGTACTTCCATTAAATTACTCCGCCCAGTGATATAAGTCTCCTCTATTCGCAGTGCGAGGGGATGATTACGCCGTTTCTTTAGTTCTGCCTCATTTCATCGACTCTTTTTACAAGGGAGTATAACGGGTGTACACTTCTTTATGGCCCCGATAGAAAATAGGGTACTTCCATTAAATTACTCCGCCCAGTGATATAAGTCTCCTCTATTCGCAGTGCGAGGGGATGATTACGCCGTTTCTTTAGTTCTGCCTCATTTCATCGACTCTTTTTACAAGGGAGTATAACGGGTGTACACTTCTTTATGGCCCCGATAGAAAATAGGGTACTTCCATTAAATTACTCCACCCAGTGATATAAGTCTCCTCTGTTCGCAGGACCAGGGGATGATTACGCCGTTTCTTTAGTTCTGCCTCATTTCATCGACTCTTTTTACAAGGGAGTATAACGGGTGTACACTTCTTTATGGCCCCGATAGAAAATAGGGTACTTCCATTAAATTACTCCGCCCAGTGATATAAGTCTCCTCTATTCGCAGTACCAGGGGATGATTACGCCGTTTCTTTAGTTCTGCCTCATTTCATCGACTCTTTTTACAAGGGAGTATAACGGGTGTACACTTCTTTATGGCCCCGATAGAAAATAGGGTACTTCCATTAAATTACTCCACCCAGTGATATAAGTCTCCTATAGTCCTACTAACAAGAAACAGGGGCACGCCCAGCTTTTATTAGAGTCCAAGATCCTGGATCATAATGTATTCCTGATAAATACAAGAGAATTGTTTAACTGAAAACTAATGATGAAAATTAATTATCTTCTATGTGTAACATAATCACATGTTCATATATGATCATGTCACAGTACACGAGGTTATTTGACATTTCATAAATAATTAATTGAATAACAGAGTGAAAACCATTGACTTACTAGCTGACGTGTTTTGAAACCCGCTACTGAGAGCTCAAGGTTGCAAGCGATTTAGGGGCGTGGGATAGGCACAATGTACTGGATAAGGGTGTTTTGGAACAGAAATAGTACACACACCTCCATATCCGCAAATCATACGCTTGCAACCTTGAGCGATCGTCGCCAGTAGCGGGTTAGCTCGTTAATGAAGCGCTGGTTTCGAAACGCGCCAACAAGAAAATCCTTAGATATTCAAACAATTACTTGCGATTAATTCAGTGAATTCAAGATGATTACAACGAGCAACTTTGTTTAACATTTGTTGCGTTTTTAATATACACGGCTATTTATATAATAGAAGTAAAATTAGTTTGAAACTTATGTATGTTATTTTTTCTAAATTGCTCTGAGGGCATCCTCCGCTACCCACCTGGGCCTGTCACTGCCAATGAATCATTATGTTCTTACCTTAGCCCTACCCAATTCTGTCTTCTTTATCCATTATTCACAAGGGCTTGTAACGAACAGGCTCCTCTTAATGTCCCCGCCAGAGAGTAGGTATATTCAGGCACACAACTCTGTGCACGCGATACCTCCCCTACGTGGAGATTTTTCCTCTCTCTATATAAAATGTTTCCCTATATTTTGTAGGCGAAATAGTCTTAAAACTAGAAAAAAACTTCAACAGAACAAATTAATTAATTCTCTATTTTTTTATTATGAGCTTGACGAAAACCATAAAGACGTGAAATTTTACAGCGCTTCGCACTAATGCAAACCTATTGTTCCTCGCTACGAGTGCCTGAACACCTGTTCCTTATTGATTGGATAACCTAGGTGAGAGAAATACCGAAGTACAGCGCCTGGTAACCGAAATGTACATAACTGTTGTTTTATAATTATTAAATAAATGCGGACTTCCATTACGTTTCATTAAGTTAATTATTGTTAAATCATTTTAATTCCAATATTGGTTAGATAAAAAAAACGCCTACAACAAAAATAAAGTCACAGAACCACAAATTCCAACTACGAAGGCCTTGTAAATCAAACAATATTCTGTGAGTAATTTATTCCATTGATTATTCAGGAAGCACTGTAAAGCTTACAAAGTTTCCACTTTAACGCCAAGACAATGACGTGAAAGGTCAGCCTTCTCGGCCCCAAGGCTTCCCGTTAAATCGCTCCACTGGTTACGAGACTCATTAAAACCGAGCCTATCGCGTAATTGGATTAGAAGCGTAATTATTTACAATGCTGTATTGTGACACTGCCAGGATGCGCGTGAATGCCGGCAAGGATATCGTGTTGACATCGGAAGAACGCTTCATTCCACTCAGTCCGGTCTTCGGATAGGGGTTGTAGGCCTACCAGCAACAGCTGTCTGCTGGCATGCTATCAAGGACTCACGGGGTGGGTTAGGTCTCGAGTGACCAGCCCATAGGTAAGGCCAACCCAGAGTGTATAAAGTTTGATTGCACTACCTGGATCAAACAACCAGAAGGTGTACTGAGGTACGGAACACCCGACCGTTCGGAAGGTTCTATTGGTTCACAGTCATTCTGAAAAAGCAGTCGAAACTTTAATGTCTGATTGGAGTTCGTCTCGTCCCAGGGGCGGGCAGGTCATGAATTAAGAGGTATAGTGACGACCAGAGACTTTTAGAGAATGATACCATGAAACGTGGCACCAAACCACTGGTCCTGACTGATGCTTAACATCCGCGAAGGATCATGAGTTTGAGGTTAGATTCGTGAGGACAATGGTTTGAACGCTGAACTACAGATTCTCCTCATAAGCATCTATGATCGTGTTCTTTAAATATGAGGTAGAGACCATATTCTCCATGGCACCACTGTTTCTTCGCCATCTTTCTTTCTTCTTCCCTCTTTCCACAAAACATACTGACTGAATGTCTCCCGACATGATTTGTCAGTTGCAGACTAAAAACGAACAAAAAACAGCGTCAAATTGCCACAGTATCTGCATAAAATATTTCCCTTTGTAATGTAAAATATCTTTACGGTCTTTTAAGATTACTTCGCCACCGTACACCCATACTCACGGTAGCCAAGCTACCTGTACTCCCTTCGGCAAGTGTTCTGAGTTCCGGTGTAGCGAAAGAGCATTCAGGATATCCTTCTAGAGCTACAAAAAGAATCCAGCCCCTTGACTAAATTATGCCTCTGGATATTTCAACCATTAATTAGCTTCTGAACCCCACACACTTTATCCAAGCTTTCGACTGGTTAAATACTAAATAGTTATTAATGACATAGCCGTGTTTGGAATCAGCTTCGTCAATGTACCTATTTTACTACTTACATTCTTTTCTGATTTTGATTTTAGCTTGATAGAAAGCCTAGCTAAGTTTTTGTATGTATGATATTGTTCTTAACAGGCCTTGAAGTTGCATTTTTTCATACTTCTTCACTGTTCCATCTTCTTTATCATATTAGACCTACGTTTTCTTCCTCATTTCCTCGTCTAAATTCAGTTCTATCTTCATATACACAAAGGTAGGTTCTTCCGCTTCCCTCTTCACATAAAGTATGGCATCTCTGGTTTTAGGGTTGGTAATGTAACAGCTCCAGGTAATGTAGCAGCTCCAGGTAATGTAACAGCTCCAGGTAATGTAACACCTACCCTAAATGCTCGCATTAGCACTCGTTTATTTCCTGCATCTCTATGTGCACTTTTTACAGAGGCAGTAGCATATGAGGAACAAGAGGGGGTTGGGCACGTGAAAAGACCGGGACCTAAAAACAAATACCGTTCGAGAAAATTTGAAAAAATATTTTTTTAAAGATTAAGAGTGACAGAATTTAAACCAGAAAGTCTTGGTAAATAATTAAATCAATTACTTAAAGTATATAATTACTTAAATACTCACTATTAAGCTCCACAATTAGCTATATATACATATATATAATTAGTAATCACATAACTTGAAAATTTCACTTTTAATTGCTTGACCTTAAACTTAATTCGACAATAAAGTACCACCATGAAGGCTTAAAAATGCAGTAAATTTCCAGAACATGTCTCGGCGAAACGATTATGTTGATTGCTTAACCTCTTCATTGTTCATCGCGACATCCGAATTGCTAATAGTAGCAAGAGGCGCTAACGGCCGTGACGCGAGGCTAATTTACAGCCGTTCACCGCTTACAAGATATAATTGCTACTTCAGTCCTCCGCTGATAACTTTACTTTCGATGGAGAGTTGGGAAAAAACGGAAGAAAGTGATAGAGTCAGTATCCAGCCTGTACTAGAAATCGTTCCCACAATAACATTCGACAATACTAGCCGATACACAAACATGCAATACCCAACCCCAATAGTTGATGATTACCAAATGATTTTTAGTTTGGAGGTAGCCTAGCAGCGTGAAGAATGTAACTTACGTTTCTAAAGCCAATTTTCAACTTAGTTTGAATTTTCAATTTCAATAAAGTTTATATTCAATTCTGTAACTTTACATACAATTCTGTAACTTTACATTAATTCTGTAAGTTTAGATTCAATTCTGTAACTTTACACCCAATTCTGTAACTTTACATTAATTCTGTAAGTTTAGATTCAATTTTGTAAATTTACATTCAATCTTGTAAGTTTAGATTCAATTCTGTAACTTTACATTCAATTCTGTAAATTTACATTCAGTCGTGTAAGTTTAAATTCAATTCTGTAACTTGATTCCAATTCTGTAAATTTAGATTCAGTTCTGTAACTTTACATTCAATTCTGTAACTTTATCATCCAATTGTCTAAATTTACATTCAATTCTGGAAGTTTAGTTTCAATTATGTAACTTTACGTTCAATTCTGTAAATTTAGATTCGATTCTGTAACTTTATATTCAATTCTGTGAATTCACATTCAATTCTGTAAGTTTAGATTCAATTCTGTAACTTTACATTCAATTCTATAAATTTAGATTCAATTCTGTAACTTTACATCCAATGCTGTAAATTTAGATTCAATTCCGTAACTTTACATTCAATTCTGTAACTTTATCATCATCAATTGTCTAAATTTACATTCAATTCTGAAAGTTTAGTTTCAATTATGTAACTTTACGTTCAATTCTGTAAATTTACATTCAATTCTATAAATTTAGATTCGATTCTGTAACTTTATATTCAATTCTGTAAATTTACATTCAATTCTGTGAATTCACATTCAATTCTGTAAGTTTAGATTCAATTCTGTAACTTTAATCCAATTCTGTAAATTTAGATTCAGTTCTGTAACTTTACATTCAATTCTGTAACTTTATCATCCAATTGTCTAAATTTACATTCAATTCTGGAAGTTTAGTTTCAATTATGTAACTTTACGTTCAATTCTGTAAATTTAGATTCGATTCTGTAACTTTATATTCAATTCTATGAATTCACATTCAATTCTGTAAGTTTAGATTCAATTCTGTAACTTTACAATCAATTGTATAAATTTAGATTCAATTCTGTAACTTTACATCCAATTCTGTAAATTTAGATTCAATTCCGTAACTTTACATTCAATTCTGTAACTTTATCATCATCAATTGTCTAAATTTACATTCAATTCTGAAAGTTTAGTTTCAATTATGTAACTTTACGTTCAATTCTGTAAATTTACATTCAATTCTATAAATTTAGATTCGATTCTGTAACTTTATATTCAATTCTGTAAATTTACATTCAATTCTGTGAATTCACATTCAATTCTGTAAGTTTAGATTCAATTCTGTAACTTTATATTCAATTCTATAAATTTAGATTCAATTTTATAACTTTACATCCAATTCTGTAAGTTTAGATTCAAATCAAAGCATACATTTTTAGCTCCCTTTCATTTACTTTGCAATTCCCATGTAATATTTTGAATTAGTGGATATTGGTTATAGATGATTAATCATTAAGTACACAAACTGTGACGCAAAAAATACATTAATAAAAAAACCTACAAATATTACAAAATTTTTAATTAAATTTGTCTCTGAAGATTTTTTTTTTAAATCAACTTCAACTGTGTATTTATAAAGGCTGTAATTTAATAAAAAAGAACACTAGCTGTCTATCAATTACCTATTTTCTCGTACGGGTTTCATTGACTAAGTCACCATCATCAGCTGGTATAACTAGACAAACCCCAAACTATACCTATGGCTATACCTTATGATAATGAAGTTTAGAATTTGCTTAGTTATATCCACTGATAATGATACCTTCGTCAATAAAACGCTTTCGGGAAAAATAAATTATCGATTATGAGTTAACTCTTGTTTTTATTTAATTATTACCTATGCTCGCAGACTTAGCTCAAATTTTGACTTTAAAAGTAAAGACACGTTGAAAATATGACACAAAATAATAAGAATAACCCTTGAAAATTAATTTTACGTAGGCTATCATATACTAGAATTGCATTTCTTGTAAAGTTATCAAAAACATGATCACACTATTAAAGCGAACCGACGGAAATGAGTTGCGCAAATAGCGATATCGGCGGAAACACGCATTCGCGGTCAATTCGTCCTGCTAACAGCTGACAATCACGCCAGTAAGGTGGAATTATCACGGATATGTGACACTGCTTGTTCAGGATTCACGCAACCACTGCATGAAGGTTTGTGTTCAGCATACACGTCTCGGTCACGACACAAAACTGATAAATTCGTATTGCCTTTGTTTGCACTTAATGTTGTGTGTTCTAGCTTTCACATAAGAGAAACAGGAAGAAACGTCCTACAAGATACGAAGGAACACATAAGATACATCAAAAACAAACAACATAAGTCAAATTTCGCCATACACATACCAAGACACACTACACACATACATCAACATCGAAACAAACCTATAAATTCTACAATTCCTCAATAACAGAAATAAACTGAACACTACAGAAAATTTTGAAATTTGTATACACCAAAATGAACTAACACAAGACATAATAAACGATAAAACACACACGCAATAGAATACAATATAAGAACTCAAAAAAACTACACTCAGAAAAACAACGGATCACAACAAGTAATATAAACAAACAAAAAATTTACGCCAATTCCTATTTAGGTAAAGAAAAATTTATTCCAGTTACGTTTTATTAAATAATAATAATTACAATTAATATAAATAAAGTAACATAACCTATGCGTTAAAACAGCTGTTCTACCACATAATCAGCTGTTTTATGAAATCATATGTTATGACCTTTTTTAAGCCAAATGGGATGAAATATCTATATTGGATACCTTGCTCTTTTGTGAAAATTTTCTCCCACATAAAACTAAAATTATTTAATTATTAAAATTTAATTAACGAACTCTATTAACATCAAGTGTCATCCACTACAAGTTTTAAAAAATGTATTTGAACTTGAGTAGATCAATAAAACGTATTTTATTAACTGTTGTTCAAATATATATATATATATATATATATATATATATATATATATATATATATATATATATATATATATATAAATATATATATAAAGCGTGTGGACTAATAGAAGGAATTGAACAATAGCTTCTCTATTGTTCTCAATACAAACTCAAATACAAAATCGCCTTTAAAACAACTAACACACCCAAAAAAATACCTACTCAACACAAAAACACTCCAAAACAAACACGATAGCGCAGAATTAGGCCTATAATGAGATTACATTTAGGCTGCCCTAGCATCAATATAGGGCAAACAGGAAAAAAAAACTTCACCACGCAACACAAGTAACACGTAAAAGAAAGGTCCCAAATCAAATTCCTCTATACATTTACACCAACTCTACACATATACACCAACATCGACACAAATCTAAATTTCTATATTTTATCAAGAAAGGCAATAAACACATCAGAAAACTTCGAACTATACAAAAACACAATAACCAATACATTCTAAACGATAAAAATACACTCGCAACTGAACACTATATACGAATATATAAAAAGACTACACCCAGAAGAATAACACATCACAGAACACCAAAACCCACAGCTTCACAACAATACAACACTCCTGTGGAATCTTGTCTGTAGCTCGCAGCTTTGTACAATGCACTGACCAAGTGCGAAACGGGTCTGCTGAGAAATATCAATAGGTGGTGGTTTTGTACCAAATTCAACTGATAAATAATTGTTATTCAAAATCCACAAGATGTGCAACCCAACAATTGCAAGTTTTATGGACATTATTCACCCTATATCTAAATTCAAGTGAGATATCTAGTAAATATGCAATACATCTTAAGTTGCCAAGTATCCAACAAGTATTTAGAGTAGAACGTATATTTAACTGGTCTGATCTGGACCACCAGGCCTGCCTACTTGGACGGTTAATCCGAGTTCCCCGTGAAAAATAGAACCAATCAAAAAGCTTCTTAGATACAGCATATTTCATCAGATGTCAAGAATGAAATAAGAATAAAAAAACAAAATTAAATTACAGAACCTTATTTTTCTATCTATCCTCACATCAAAACATTGTTCTTTATTGACGCGTTTCGGATTTCCTCCATTATCAAAATTTTAAATTGTACTTACACATTATCATTTTGATAATTTAAGAGTACAATTTAAAGTTATAGTTTTTTTTTTGATTTTTTGAAAACTAGGTCTCTACACATCATCCACGTTTGTTTCTCCGCTATCGTCTTCGCACTCGTAGTTATCTTTCCGGGCGATATCAATTATTTCCTCGTTCGTCAAAATTTCGTTTCCAATTCTTTTGTCCCTTCTTTTCAACCATTTCTCCCCGTTCTTAACATTAATTTAGATCCATTCTAACGACTCCAAACCGCGTGAAATGGCTCGATTATATATTTCTCCGATCTCTGAATAGTTGTTACTCTCGACCAGTGATTCTAAATCTGCCAAACTTTTCTTCAAGTTTCTCGATGATAGAAATGGAATTTCCTCAGAATTACTACTAAACATAATAACTACATGCTTAATGTTTTACTTCTTCACTTTCTCCAGGAGAGGTAAACTTTCATCATTGGTCATGAGTAAAATTTCAGAAAGAAATGTCTGAAAAGCCGCTACCGTCTTATTAAACCATGAATCACTTTAAAACCTTTTTCACTAACACGTCTTACATCCTGAACTCCAGTTTTGAAAAAAAAGCCAGTACAGTAATCACATCTAATAATTTTGACCATTTTCACCATTCATATTTGTCCATTCATGAATTATCTATAATAATTAAATTCTAATATGACAATTAGTGCAATTAATTTAAGATAAACATAGTTTAGGCGACGATAATCTTGTGTTTATGATGCCCTGTCATGAAGCCCAGTCGCTCTATCGGGGTCATTTTTGACCACCCTATAATAAATAATATGCCATTTAATCTTAAGACCGGTTGATCCGTGGCCGGATAAGAGAGATTCTACTGTATATTTAAAAAAATATAAAACTTGATATACTCATTGTTGAAAAACCATAAAAAAACGAAAACTGTTACTGTCGAAAGTAAAGAAAGAAGAAATCGACAATCCTATTTATCTTGAATAAATCGAATTTGATTTAATCGAAATCGATTTACGCGTTCGACGGATAAATAACCTACTTCGCTACTGCCGGAAGTTACAAATGGCTCGGTGTTTGTTCTGTGATACGCCTAGAACGTGGAAATGAATAGGCTCCATAAAGAATGCATATGTAGGTTATTTGGACAAAGGAAGTGGATGATTGATATTTTACGCTCCAAAGAAGACAAATAGTATAGGTGCCATCTCACCATTAACTACAAGGAAAACATTAAGGCTCTAATAAAAATCCATAGAAAATTTTCTATTTCAATGTTTAAAAATTTAATATATATTATAACATAAACGTATGATGCTATAGAATAATTTTATTTAGAATCCATAATAATAATCTGTAGAAATATTAAGCAAGGAGTGACAAGAATAGTTTCCAAAGTACCGACGAAGAGGACTTGACCATTGTTCTATTTCGGGTGTAGTCATAAATGTGCTGTGGGAACCTATTGGTAAAGAGTCCAAGTATTTTAACATTGAAGTTTCCAAGTGACCAAAATAAAACCTTGGAAAATAACACTGTAGGAAGGTTATTTGTAAAAGCTGTGTGGGAATTACCGATTGAACTGAAATACGTAAGGGGGGAGATAATATGCAGCTTTTAAAAACTAAAATAATTGGGTAAAGGACTAAGTTTGTAGGGGACTTTAGAGGACTGCAGACGTATTAGGGGTAGGGGACAAAGTTGTAAGCAATATTTTTAAAAACAGGTAAATTTGTTAGAACAGGTAAGGGAATTGTTAGTTTTTTTTTGTGTTAATTTTTAAAGTGCTACGTAAAGTAATTAGGCAGATAGTAAAAAAATTAGGGAAGTAAGTCATTATGTGTAAAAGTGCAGTGAAGCAGTTAACGCAACGGTCTGGATTCCAGGAACTCAACGTAAGTACAATCTCTCTTACATTAGATTTAGCCAACAGAAATTTATAAATTAGTAAATTCAGAACAGATTTAAATTCATTGTACCTATAAAAAATTAATCTTGTTTTTTCCACCTCTTTCTAATTTATAAACGACCCCTTAATAACGACCCGCGAGAAAGAGCAACTTAACTGTGTAATTATTAAACCTTATTGTATTAAAAACTTAAAGACTCAAGAGTCCACCTTTTTTGTAATTGTAGCATTAGTTAAGAAATCAATCTTTGTCACTGCATCGTATTAGTGTAATTTTGGTATAATTTGTAACAATTGGATGTTAGCGGAATAAATGTAGGTGATGTTAAATTTATATGATTGTTAATTATTTAGAAACCTGAAGGTGTGACTATAGAAAGGTAAGGTAATCAAATATAACCTAAAGGTAAACTAATTCTAAATAACATAGGTTATAATATGTATATGTGTTTTTTTAACTTGATGACCTTTAAATAGGTGATAACATATGATTTTTATAAAACAGCTGATTTTATGTTTTAGCTTATGTTATGGAACAGCTGTTTTAACACATAGATTGTTACTTTATTTATTGTACATTACTGTGTTAAAATGTTAATATTCAAATTTTCAATCTGTTATAATCGAATGAATGTAATAATTTATATTTAAATAAAACTTGCTACACTTAGTTAAACTATTTATTTTTAATCTACGCGTACCATTGTTATTAAAAGGTGAGATAATTGGTAATCTTTAAGTGAATGCTTTGGTACGCCCGAACAGAAACTTTTAACAGGAAGGTCTTCGGGTTGGTACCGCTGTAACACATACAGTTGTATGTATGAGCTGTATACAACTATTTCAGCTTATATTGAGTGATAACATATGATTTAATACAACAGGTGGTTTTAGGTTTTAGTTTATGTTTTGGAAGAACTGCTTTAACGGGATTTTATGATAATTTTTTATTGTACATTAAAATTATATTATTCAATATGTTTTACCACTTAGTATACGTATCAATTTATATTTCTTAATATGATTAATTCAATATAACTATATTGAGTTATACATTTTTCCAACTTTTGAAATAAAAAATTCCCTAAGCGCGTCTGACACTTTTGAAGAACAGATTTTAATTAAATTCGTTCAATATTTTATTCAAACAATTTTTAACGTCTAATAAAGGTTCCCTATTAACTATATTCTTCACACAAAGTAATCTCTACATCCCATTAATTGCCACATTGTAGTTTTAAAAGTTTACTTGTAAAATTTTATTGTATAAAAGAGCTTTTCAAACGTTGATTCTGCCGAAGTCTATTTATTTTATGTACGCCGGACTAGCTACTGGACTGTATGAGATCGCTTCCCATGTAAGACACACAGAATATATCCCCGTTCATAATCACTTATTTAAAATTTTAAATAATTAAGTCAATTAAACCAAGTAAACGGGTATTTAATAAATAAATATGTTATTCGGTGAATTACATAAAAAATATAACACGAGAATTAACAGAAATATATTGCATAATGCATCGGAACGCCTTCAAAATAATTCAAGCGATTAAAATGACCTAGTGCATAATTCTCAAGTGTGAAGCGTTGTCAATTTGTTCATTTTAGAATATTGTTCTACCTTTTCCCAGTCTAGCGCAACTGTCGAAAGTAACGAATGTGGTAAGGCGTAGGAAATAAAAGTTATTTTTCAAATTCTGTTATAATTTTCGTTCATGCATCACGCATTGATATGTTGCACCCCCCCCCCCACCACCAATACCCCTGACTGTAGAGTGTAGAGGTAACACGCTACTACGTATAGTTATTCTACCTCACCTACAGTTCTGCAATATGTCAGGCTTGTTAATAAATATTACACCAATACTGCTGTAGTAAATTTCCAAGAACACGAGTGAAAGTGTGAAAACTTAGGGCACGCCTGACTACACCGCCACTTTGCAGACGAGTTGCTTGTTCCCCCGCTCGATACTTTATTGATTCCCCCTTGGAGTGTAATGAGCCCCTGACACGCTATCACCGGCGGTTAAAGCCATAACGTAATTTTATTGTAATTGCTTTAAGCGCGTTATATGAGGTTTTATGAAGCGATTATTAACATTATCAACGCGTACAGACTACCTGTAGTTAAATGCTTAATGTAAAGCCGGAGCTAGATACCGACACTTCTGTCGAAGATTAACCGTTCTTGTACGTCGATGCCAACTTTCTTATAATACCATGTTAAAAAAATTTTCATTTTAATAATAACTAAAATTATAAAGGTATTTAGTAGTCTTCAGAGAATTTGGCAGTCGTAGCGGTGTCTTTTCTAGTTAAGAAATAACTACTCACGTCA
This sequence comes from Prosapia bicincta, assembly GCA_036971475.1. Lineage (NCBI taxonomy): Eukaryota > Metazoa > Arthropoda > Insecta > Hemiptera > Cercopidae > Prosapia > Prosapia bicincta. The sequence goes on along the minus strand of JBAIZL010000003.1, from coordinate 86,986,458 downwards.
AAGCAACATTTAACTTCTTTTTTAATCTCATAAGACAATTAAAATTATAAAGGTATTTGGTAGTCTCCAGAGTATTTGGCACTTGTAGCGCTATCGTTGCCACTTGAAGATTACCTACTCAAGTAAAACGAACATCAACCTACTTTTAATACCATAGTACAATTAAAATTATAAAGGTATTTCGAGGTTTCCAGAGTATTTGCTACTGTAGCACTATTGTTGCTAGTTGAACACTAACTACTAGACGCTATCGTTGCTAGTTCAAGACTACGTCAAACGAATGTCAGTCTTTTTTTAATACCATAGTACAATTAAAATTATAAAGGTATATAGATCTTTCCAGAGTACTTGCCACTATCGTTGCCAGTTGAAGATAGCTATTCACGAAAAAGGAACGTACCTTCTTTTAATACTAAAGGTTAATTAAAATTATAAAGGTATTTAGAAGTTTCCATTGAATTTGTTAATTTGTAATAGGTACTATCGTTTCTGGTTAACCCTCGGGGAGGCGCCCGGGTTACCAGAGTTTTTGTTTAGGCTGCAACGCATCTCCTAATACTAGTCGAGAAAACCCTACACCACTAGCTGTTGTTTGTCATCTACCCTACTCACTGAGCCGGTGATTGTCACTCAAAGTGTGTGCGTTTTGTAATTGTTTACGACTAAAGTTGTTTGGGCTACGCCTGTAGCCCGTGCGACCTTTTGTGTTATGAGTGAACCAAAGCGTGCCCGGTATCATGTGCATGATTGTTTGTCAGATGAAGAGAAAATCCTCATATCTTACTGCACTAAACCTAAGAATTCAGTAGTACTTCTGTCCACGATGCATGAATGCCACAAGATTGACGAAGATTCAAGGTGTTTACAGAAACCCGAAATAATTACTTTTTATAACAAGACAAAAATTGCAGTTGACGTATTAGACCAAATGTGCGGCAAATACGATGAAGCAAGAAATACGAAACGATGGCCTATGGTTCTATTTTATCTTCTAAATAAAGCAGCCATCAATGCGTTCAGAATTTACATTGCTAACAAACCTGGAGGTCACCATTGTCAAGAAACGAGATTATAACAAACATTGATTGTGATTTAATTGTTCTTAAAGTAAGAGAAAGTGTTAATGTTACTATGCTACCTGTAGAACTAAAGACGCGAGTATGAAACCTTCTTGGAATAGATGAACCCCAGCCTGGACATCAACCTATTGACAACAAGGTTAGCGCTGATACACGTGCGGTAGAGGAAGGGATAGATCAACCTGGAAGTGCTGCAACCAATGTGAAGATATAGACCACGCCCTGCTATTATGTGACAATCCTATGGAAGCTACGTACCAATAAAACATTGGGAAGAACAATACTAACATCTTTGTTTGTAAGTCCTATCTTTTAACCTAAAATGTATTTATTTGGTGAAAAACACTTTTTTACACGTAACAATGTATTTTTAATCTTTTTAAAATCTGTATACTATTTCTGATTAATTATATTTTAAAATAAATGAGTTTTATGGTATCATTATCCTCATTTGTTCTTAGTTTTATGCACCTAAAGTTGGGAGTAATTTGAGGCGTAAAATTAATATAATCAGATTACAATGTTTATAACCAATTTAAAATTGAAATCTAACATTAATTTTTTTTACGAATATATTAAAAAGTATATTAGGAAATAGTTACAACAGTAACAAATCAAACAAATATTTTTTAGTAATAAATTTTAATAAAAAGAGAGCTTAGCTCATGCGCCTCAATGTATTACTTTTAACCACGCGCCTACCGAAGGGTTAAAGATTGACAGCTTAAATAAAACGAACGTCAACCTTATTTTAATATCACAAAGTGTTAACTCCACAAGACGCCAAAGTGCGCTGTTCTTCTGTGGAGATAAACTCGTGCTAATTCAAATCTCATTCCCGCTACGGAAATACGAAACAAGTCATTACAAAAATGAGTAAATTAGAGAACAAATGTTAGTCTTACATAGGAAGCGTCAAACTGCATCCGTTCACTAAGTATTCTGTATCCTCTAATGCCTTTCTTAAACATTATCTGATGTTCGTGTGGTTTTCTCTCATGACGTCACGAAGATAATACCAATTCCTAGTACGTTTGTCATTCTTTTTTTTACGAGAGATAAATTGAAGTCACCGTATACACGTGTCCGTTCCACTGAGTTTGCACAACGCTTTAACCTCCTGCTAAAATTAGACGGTTACGCAATTTGAATAAAACCATTGCCTTGAACGGCTGTTTTAACACGTTTCGGTTAACGCTTATGCAGTCGCATTAGATGGTATAATGTACTGGTTCACAGAGATTAGAAACCAAACACAGTGCGTCGTAGTCACGGTATTAAAATGTATTGACGCTTGTTCACCGGTTAGATTTTAGTATCGCCGCTGTCGGGGCGGCGCCCAAAACAGTAAATGTGGCTCCCAAATACTCATCCCCCAAAGATAAGTGCGCAGTCAACTGTACAACTTGGCATTTAACTGTTTCGGTGATACCTTGACAGTAGCGATCCTAGGATCTAGTAGTTGAACTAGAGCTAAAACGACTGCCTTCGTGTAGTCTTCAAATGACCAAAATTCAACTAACCAAAACGTATGCAACTTTCAACTAACCAAAATATGTGACGTTCAACTAAATGAAAGTGCACGGACTTCAACTAACCAAAGTACACAGACTTCAACTGAAAGAAATGTTGCGGGTTATCTTATTGCCGTTCCGACTTGATGAATATGACATTATACGATTTTAAGTTTTCAAGGATTTGCTTAGAAGTCTTGTAACTGTTGATAGAAGTGGAACTTCAAATACTGTTATTTACCAAATAAAATAGTTTAAGTTTTCAAGACGTTGATAACAATATAACAAAGCATAAAAAAGTCCTTAATAGTTTTTTTTTCCAGACATGTATGTTACATTCTATAGGCACATGAAACCCATACATCACAGATCATAACTCTATTTATTATTATAAACTTATATTTTCAAATCATAATATAAATTATAATTTCTTTTTCTTTTATATATATATAACTCTTTAATGTACCTAAACAAGAATCTAACTTAGTATATATACGAGTTGACTTTCGAGATCTTTAATTACGTGTCCTCATTGTCAAGCATTTTCTGAGATTGAGAGTCTACACATCTAAATCAGTATAATACATTGTAGTGAGTTAGACAGACTAATGTACTCGTACTTTACAGAAAGTAACAACCATCGAGTAACACGATATATTTCTAAATATGTAGAAAATTGCATTTAAACATAACCTGGAAATTACCAGTATATAATGACAAACACCTGTTAGCCTTAACCGCCATGCTTGACTTTAGACACTCTCCGGCACAATTCGTTGATTTCCGGATTGTTACGCATCCTCGTAATAATTCTTAATTGATGACGTCACATTCTACCGACATAAATTTACTCAGATGCAAATTTTTGTTTTACATGCTGCTCGATAAAATCTTTCAAAGGTTATTTTCAATTCCTACCATTAGTTCACATGCCCTATAGGCCTATATTTAGCCTATATATCTTGTTCAAATTTTCGATCGTTGGTAAAATTCTTTTTATTCAACGACTCAAGTTCAAAACTACCAACTATACTACGATTCGATAAATCTTTTCAACAACTTTACACTCATTTTGTTCTCATCTTCTTTATGAAACGCTCTTTGCTTTATTTCTTCTTTTGAAAGATTTAGGCCTTAATATTCGAAATCCTTCCTGCAGAATTTCCCTTTGAATGTAGTTCTGATCAACATTTACCTTTTCATGTGCTTTTTTAAATTTAAAAACTTTTCGTGTTCTTTGTAACAGGCTACACTGAGCTCTTGCTAAAACTTAACTTCTTTATTTTATAGGACGAGAGACTTTTCAAGACGTTTCTTTTTTATGTAACCCTTTCTCTTATCAGATTGTACAAAGATCATATATTTCAAACCTAACCTCTTTTATTAGGAACAGCGTGTGTTGTGTTGCCAGTTGTTATGCTAGGCCGTTTCACTAAACATTCTTGTCTAGCCAATCAACTTGAATTAAATTGTCTGAAAGATATTTGTATTCAACCATCCTGTTGTCATTATATTGTTCTCTTGATAATAACTGTGGCTTTGTCATTGCCAAACGTTTTCTCAATTTTCTCTACAATTTAACTTTAAATAGTTATTAGGTCCAATACAGTTTGCGTACATTCAGACAAAATCATAATTTCGTCTGCAAAATCCAATTTATAACCTCTTGGTTTTCTATGATTATTCAATACAATGTATTATATGGTATTGTTTATTCAAGCGCAGCAGTTTCAAACGATGAAACGTTCTGCTCTACTTTGGTCCGCAAACCCCTTCAACTTTATGTGCCTTTTGTAGCCTTCGTTTTTAATTCCTCCTATTAGATCATACCCTTCTTACACACACGGGCACCCACACGCACACGCATACACACACACACACACACACACACACACACACTCACGCACGCATTAATAAAATACTTCTTATTCATCCACTCAAGTAAAAAAACTTTTTTTAACTTGTAGTGGATGACACTTGATGTTAATACACTTTTTTACATATTAATTCATAAATAAATTTTAACAATGAATTAATTTTAGATTTATATGAGAGAAAAAAATTTCACAAAAGGTATGCAATATAATTATAACATCCCATTTGTCTTAAAATAAGTGGTAACTAATGATATGATAAAACAACTGATTTTATGTTATAGATTATTTGGTCGAACAGCTGTTCAAACGTTGCTGTCATGTTACGTTATTTATAATAATTGTAATTATTTAATAAAAAGTAACTAAAATAAAATTTGTCTTTATTGACCTAAGGGGGAATTTGTTTTAAAAATGTGTCTTTATATTGCTTGTTACCCTACCACGCCCTGAAATAATAATAATAATCGAATAAATACATAAAATGTACATATTATTTGTTTTGTAAATCATTTTGTTTCAAATCGCCTTAAAGGATACCAATCAGTTTACGGATTGCATTACTGCTTATGAAACAAAGTACACAGCTATCAAGGGCTTAGATAAGGATGTGTTAAATGCGGTTAAATTTAAACGCAAAGTGATTCAACAAGTTACAGATATCAGCTGAGAGTGCACCGATATAGAAACAGCTGATTAGTCTACCTATAGACAAAATTATACCCGGACTCAATTTCCTATGTGTTATTGTGACATCTATTTGTCTTTATGTTGCGACACTCGGATTATATTGTAACATCAAACAGATTGGTTTATATTTATAACATTTCAAACCCGATGAATGTTTTAGAGGTTAGTTAAAGATTCATTATAAAATATTAATAAAATAATGCATGAATTGTGTTTTAGTAGGGGCCTGAGCTCCAAGCTTTTTTATCTGAATTATAAAAGAATTGTATACCTCTTAAAAATTATGTTCTCTCTCTCTCTGTGCGTACGTGTACGAATATGGACAGGATATGGACGGTGTACGAAGGTTTTGAAAATATCAACAGGTCTTTTTGATGAAAGGCTGCTGGCATATTGTTAATAATTAACTTTTGTTAGTGAACTGATATTTAGGCCTACGTTGATAAATAAATACATACATATATATATATGTGTGTGTGTGTGTGTGTGTGTGTGTGTGTGTGTGTGTGTGTGTGTTACGTCAAAGATGTTCTGTTTGAACGTAATGCGTTGACCAAGTCTCATTTGCGAACAAATCTTCCGTAAAGGTTAAATATGGTGTTAAGAAACGACGGCGCCCCGGCTGTAGGATATGTCAGAGTCTTCTTAAGTCTTATTAATTTATTTATTAAAATATATTAAATGTTTTAATTACATTTACTTTTATAATTACTTTAGTTTCAAATATTCAAATGATTTAGTTAGCATTTAAATAATTAATAGGCCTATTAGTTTGTTACTTTTTAGTATATAGTTACTAGGCTAGTTATCAATTCATAGTAAGTATTTGGAACCTAAGTTTCGTATTTATTAAATCTAGTTTAGTCGTAGGTATTAATTTTGAATTCCTCAGTTTAGCTGTGTAACAATTAGTAATGGAGGTGATAACTAGATTTGGGTACTTATATCGCCGGAAAAAAGTACATTTTATATACTACTATATATATATATATATATATATATATATATATATATATATATATATATATATATATATATATATATGCTGATACGTATTCCTTCACGGATGGAAAAATATGATGAATAGTTACTATCTGGAGTACATCCGTTCATTCTGCAGTGCATAAATTCGCAGTTCCGAAGTTTCGCTAGTATCTCATCCAGCATTGACGAGGTGAACCCAACAACAGTAGAAGAGCGAGTCACACACACACACACACACACACACACACACACACACACACACACACACACACACACACACACACACACACACACACACACACACACACACACACACACACACACACACACACACACAAACACACACACACACACACACACACACAAACACACACACACATATATATATATATATATATATATATATATATATATATATATATATATATATATGCTGATACGTATTCCTTCACGGATGGAAAAATATGATGAATAGTTACTATCTGGAGTACATCCGTTCATTCTGCAGTGCATAAATTCGCAGTTCCGACGTTTCGCTAGAATCTCATCCAGCATTGACGAGGTGAACCCAACAAAAGTAGAAGAGTGACTAAGTACTGTTGACTAAGACTCGCTCTTCTACTTTTGTTGGGTTCACCTCGTCAATGCTGGATGAGATTCTAGCGAAACGTCGGAACTGCGAATTTATGGACTGCTGAATGGACGGATGTATTCCAGATAATAACTATTCATCATATATATATATATATATATATATATATATATATATATATATATATATATATATATATATATATAACAGAAAATACAAAAATAATTTGTATTATTACACAAGAAAACATATTATATACATATATACATACATACATTTACTTATTGTATGTGTATATTTTCTGGCACTTAATCTTGTATAACTATAACTTATTACTTATTATTTGACTATTACTTTTTTATTGTTTGTTTTGGTTACTTATCCAATGTATCTATCTATACAACATGAGTTGGCAAATTTAAGGCTTTTATAATTTATATATAAATATATATAAGGTTTTTACCTTAACCCCATCTATATTTAAAACCCTTTTCAAAACTTTCCCAGGTACTAACAGACATAAAATAACGTAAAAAGAATAATAAATAATAAAAAAAATTCACAGACCCCCCACACACATTGCAACCCTCTGTTCAACAAGGCCTTGCAGAATTAAACTTAACAAACACCCTGTAGCTAAGTCCATGGACAGAATCAATCACGGTAGATAATAAAAACATATAGCCCACTAGCTTTGATCTAGAGTTCCATGCAGACATACAGTAATGTATACACGGAGTTTTAGCAGACAGCCGTCAGACTTCGCCCCGGTCAGTTTATGTTTAACAAGACTTTCCGGAAAAGAATTTCACCAGTCCGTTAAAAATTCCGTTTGTTGTTTCTCCTAAGTCCCTTAACGGAAGCAACGTTAAGAAGATTTTTACTGCTCGAAACATAAACACCTAGAATGAGTGAGACTTTCAGTGGATGTAATTTAAATAACCTCTTAGTCCGAAAATAACTGACATTCTTTGAAAGTGAATGTGAATCCTCGAACTTTTATACCTGATAGTGAAACAGAGGCCGCCTTCTATAGTCACATACTTTTACCGTTATATCCCGAAATACAGTATAACCTCAATATACGGACTGTATTAAACCGGACGTCACTTATAACGGGCTCTATTATCCGGACGTCGCTTGTAACGGACCCCCTTTTTCCGGACGTAGCTTATAACGGACCCTATTAATCCGTCAGTCGCTTATAACTGACCCTATTAATCCGGGCGTCACGTCGCTTATAACGGATCTTATTAATCCAGACGTCGCATATAACGGATCTTATTGTCCGAAAGTAGCTTATAAAGGACCCCCTTAATCCGGAAGTAGCTTATAACGGACCCTATTAATCCGGCAGTCACTTATAACGGACCCTATTAATCCGGACGACGCTTAAAATGGATCCTATTTATCCAACCGTCGCATATAACAGATCCTATTATCCGGAAGTAGCTTATAACTGGGATCCCATCTATCCGGACGTCGCATATAACGGACCCTGTTATTCCGGACAACATTTACAAGGAAAAGTGTGTTGAAGTTAGTACATCACTGACTTATCACGTGCTGACAAATATTTCGTAAACAAATATACACCCTGCCTATCTGAGCCAGCCACTAAATCTTCTCTTCCTTAGAACAAAAAGCTTTCAAACTGAAGACTTTTAATACTTAAAACCCTTTTCTTAGTACTGTCGCTAAATTTTACTGCAGTGGATGAATTGATTCATTTTTAACCGCTCTACATAAAAACTACACATCTTTTAATCGAGTTTTTATTTATTTTTTTTATTAATTCACAATTTCAATTTATTTTCATTTTAACCACTTTGCGAGGACACTTTTCTTTATAACGTACTTTTATAAAAGAGGACAACCCTCAGCCCCAATGTGTCTTTTAAAATGGGATATATTTAAAAGCTTTTATTGTTAATTATATTATTACACTATAATAATTACTGTATACAAAGCGATTATAGAACAAAGTACATTTTTTTAATATTTTTTCTGGGTCTCCTGCTGCCCCTCTTACTAAAAGTGGCCCTATTTTCAAACCCTCATTTCCCTTGTCGATGTATTTGTAGGCTAGTAAACTAAAAAAAAGTCTAAAAATAAATACTTACTAGTAGGCCTATTTGTTTAATCTTTTTTTTATTAAAAAGTAAAACTATTGAAGGTAGTAGCACACGTGCACTCGGCTCTCACAAATATAAATGTATTTAATGCCATACATGTTTCGACGGCCAAGCTGTCATTATCACTGACGGTTGAACACTAAATCCCAGTATTAACTACTCCGTATTCACCCTTACATAAGATGAAAGCTAGGCTGCTGAAACACGCATGACAATAAAGACATTTTTCAAAACATATTTGTGAGTTTCGAATTATTTTGTATGTTTGCTGCTTATGTCATTCTCGTAAGCATAATTCAAAAGGGAATTATTGAGAAAAGTATAATTTGTTTGACATTTCGTCATAGGGTTCAGACGAGCTCCTGGTATCTCTTTTACTGTGGGCTATTTCGGACCCCAGATTCCCCCCGATGTACGCCCCTATGCACACATCTCAAAACATTAACGACTCATCAAAGAACAAAATAGTAACCTGATCTCTATTGGCGTCGAAGATATGTATCTACCTTTATACTAATACTCGTCACGTGGTGCTGAGGGCAAAGTGATCACACAGTTTGTATAAAATACTTTAACGCAACGTGATCCAAACAATACAATTAATTTTAAAGTTAATTTTAAAGTTATCTTTCACTAAAAATTCCAATATTTTTCCACTGGTCACGTTTTTCTTTAAATCAGTCGCAACAACAAACAATGGGTTGATATTAAGAGGTGCTATCTTATACAGCCAGTATTGTCAGCAAACAACCGCTTGTTCCCACGTCTACGAGCCCATTGTTTGTTCATGACTGTCTTTGTCTTTCACACAGGTAGAAAATGTTAATTGTATACGTTTCTTATACAGAGAAAGTTAACAGTCTTTGTAAACAAAAAACCCTTAAAAATGAAACAAAAAACGAAATTGATTTAATTATTTCGAAATATTAGAAAGTTAAATTTCAATGGCTGGGATATAAAAGGGGGATATAATGCCCGTTCTTAAAACTAAAATCATCGGGCAAAGTGAGCTAAGTTTTGGGAGCTTCGGAAAGGAGCAGACGTATTTGGGCGAAAACCAGTTGTAAGAAATGTTTAAAAAGGAGTAAATAAATTTAGAAGAGTTAAGGGAATTGTAAACGGAATTTATTAGTTATTTATGTAAAGAAATTCTAAAAGTGCGACGAGTAATGATTTAAGCAGATATTAAAGAAAATAGGGAAGTAAGGTTAGGTATTGTGTAAGCATAAAGTTAAGAAGTAACTCCAGCAGCAGTGAATTCCAGGAGCGCAAACAATAAGTACAAACTTTATCATATTAGATTCAGCCAACAGAGATTTTATAATTTAGTAAATTCAGAAACAATTTAAATTCACTGTCTTTATAAAAATTAATCTAGTTTTTTTTTCAGAATTTTCAAATTTATAGAAGATCCCGTAATAAAAACCCGAGAAGAAGAGCAATCTAACACTGTATTTATTAAAGTTTATTACTCGTATATAAAAACCTAGAGCCTTAAGAGTCAACCTTTATAGCAATTGTAGCATTAGTTATGCAATCAATCTTTGTCACTGCATCAAATTAACGTATGTTTGGTATAATTTGTAAGACTTGGAGGTCAGTTGAATAAATATAGGTGATATTAAATTTATGTGATTGTTTAATTATTTATAAACCCAAAGGTGTGACTGTTAGAAAGGTAAGGTAATTATAATATAATATAAAGGTAAAACATTTAAACAACGTTTGTAATATATATATATATATATATATATATATATATATATATATATATATATATATATATATATATATAATTCACTCCTTATAGTCAATATAATTAATTTGTTATTTATAATAATTAAGTTATATTAATTTTTAGCCGACTTTAGGTTAAGCAAATATTATTGCAATATTTATACATAACCTACTCTTAATAAAAATGCTTGTTGAATGAAATCATACGTTATTAATTAGCTTAAATATAAAGTCAAAGTGAATTGTCGCCATGTTGTTTTGCATAACATAAATCATGCCAGACAGTAGTATTGCAAAAACGGCCGCGCTCAGCGCCCGTGACGCTTTCCCTAAACACGTCCCAAACTCACTCATTTTCCATTCGATCAGCTGCAGAAAAAATGTACAATATAATTTATTTTGGACGACGCAAGTAAACAGCTTTCGAATTCACATTGTAATGTGACCGTTTATTTTTTTGCTTACCTGGGTATGTTTTTGGCATAACGGATTTACCTTAGACTACATACACTATATGCCGCATAACTACTATTGCTAGGAAAACTACATAATAAAATAAATAAGATAAAAGTGAATTAAAACCTAACGAGACACTAATATAGCGGCAGAGTGCTTAATATATATATATATATATATATATATAGGAAATTATATGGAATACAATGATAAATTCTAGATATTGTCCTCAAATTCTCTAAATATTATTCATAAGTTGTTAATAACAATCATTTTTCAAATTTTGAAAGTAAGCAAATAAAATTTGCAGTGGTAAATTTTTACAATGTAAATTTTTTATAAGGTCCGGAATTTAGTTCTTTATAAACAATTATAAAAGTTTTTTGGAAGTTTTAAAAAGTATATTTTTTGGTAACAATTTTCCTCAAAATTACAAGGAAACTTTAGAACCGCACTATAAAACAAAATTATTATATATCCTCATAGAAAAATTTAAAAAAATAATGAAAACAAATGTGGGAGCTTATGATATATAATCATACAATATAAGAAATATTATATATATATATATATATATATATATATATATATATATAGACACACACACACACACACACACACACACACACACATATATATATATATATATATATATATATATCAAACTTCATTTATTTTTTCTACAATTTATTCTACGAAAAATCCAAAGTATCTGCTACATTTTGTAGGGTATTTTTTCTAAGACCAATACGTTATAAGTTTACATAAAAAATATATATTTGCTGCAAAAGAAATAAAACAAAGGAATATGAAAATTGTATCCCAGTTGTTGTAACAAGCAACTTCATTGCATTCTGTACACATGAATATTCTGCAGGACATTTTGTAATATAAAAAAGGTTCTAAATAACGAATAAATAATTTTTTCCACCACTAAGTGCAATAATTTTACCTTATGTGATGAGGTACCTTTCGTTCACTTGACCATTGTCGAATCACTGATTTTTTTCTCTATTTTTCTGATGTGAATGTTCGGTCCGTGATGTTGGTACTTGTTGGTCATACATATTTCTTCTTGAGCCTCGTGTATAATGTTTTTAAATAGTAAATCGGCTGCGTATGTTGTCTGTAGGTTCATTAAATTGTGTATGTTTTTATAAATATGGTATTTTTCTAGTGAGTTTAGTCCTATTGGGTCATTATTTATTTCAAGTATGGTTAGGTTATTTTCGTACTTTGTTATTTCATGTTTATGTGATATTAGGTGTTCTGCAACATTTGATGTTTTTGTATTTTTATTTTTGAATGCTCTGTAATGGTCTTCAAATCTTATCTTAAATGATCTGGTTGTTTTCCCTAAGTAAAATGCGTTGTAGTCGTTACATGTAATTTTGTAAATTCCTGATAGGTTATGTTTTTCTGTATTTGTTTTGTGGTTTGTGTTATTAACATATTTTGTTATTTGGTTTGTATGTTGTAGAGTAGTATTCTTTGTTGCATATATTTGTGAATTTTTCTATTTTGTTATTGGTGTATTTATATTTAAGGTAGATTTTTTTATTTTTATTATTTTTGTATTCAGGTTGTAGTGTTGTGTTGAGGTTAGGATTTTTTGTAAATTTATTGTATATGTTTTTTATAACGTGTTTGTTGTATCCATTTTCTATTCCTATTTTTGTAATGTTATCTAATTCTTCATATAATTTTTGTTTGTTATCTTGTATTTATTTTATTGCTTTATTTATCATGTTACTGTAAGTGTTAATTTTGTGTGTCCAGGGGTGGTTAGATTCGTAGTGTTTTGTGATGTTGTTGGAAGTGGGTTTTCTGTGTATTGTAGTTTCTATTTTATTATCATTTATATTTAATGTAATGTCAAGATAGTTAATTGTTCTGTTTGTTTCTGTTTCGACGGTGAATTTTATGTTTTCGTTGTATGTATTTAGTTTGTTTAGTTATGTTTAGTATGTTTAGTAAATATGTATGACGTCAACAAATACCAATATCACGGACAGAACATTCATATCAGAAAAATAGAGAAAAATATTCAATGATTCGACAATGGTCTTGTGACCGAAGGGTACCTCATCACACATGGTAAAATTATTGCACTTAGTGGTGGAAAAAATTAGTTACAAGTAATAATAATAACTTCATACAGTCAGTGCAACGGAAAAATAATGGACGGCGTGAAATATATAAATATATATATATATATATATATATATATATATATATATATATATATATGATATATATAAAGAACCAAGTCAAAATACAAATACAAGAATTATAATTGAATTTACAATTCAAAGCTTTTCGTTGGCTAACAGTACCAACAACATACAAATACATATTGCGATATTTATATATATATAAACAAAAGTTTGAAATTTTAGATTTTACTGATATATTCATATAATTTTTCCCATTTAACAAAGGACATAATTGTATTTTTTAACTAAAGATGAAAATGTTTAGAAGCGATAAAAAACGCCCTGATATGAAACGGGATATCGAGCCGATATAATATCTGCTGGTCAGATATAAAGTTATAGTCCAAAAGTGCTAGAACATTTCCAAGAACTGTTTAGTGAAGGTTTCTAGTATTTGTTGTGGGTGAACAACGGCAGGGCAAGTGCCAAACGTAAAATCCATACAACGAGGTGAATCGTTTTGTTACTTAGTAACTGGGACCCCTAACTACCTAGGCACCAAATACAGGAGTGTCGCCCTTAGAGGATACGCTGCCACGCAACACCGCCAAAAGTTGTATACAGGCGTAGTTACGTGTGCAAAGTTTCAGCACGTACAAGTATGCGTGATCCGACTTTGTACAGGCACAGGGAATTTCACTTCCATACCTCACAACACAGGTAAGCTTCATAAACGCTGATGTGCTCATATTAGCCTTTACTCACAACAGGGGAACACGGAGTAAGAGATGTTAAGTATCCTAAATTTTAGATTTGTACAGCCATTACTTTATAAATTATGAAAATTCAAAAACGTGAAAAAAGACGGCATTTTTACTTCACTCATCTGCATTTAAAAATAATATATCGAAACACTGACTTGAAATTTAAATGATTTTAATTATTTAAAAGTTGCGTTTATAATTTAATGTTAATTATATTTTATTTTCTTAAAATGATATTTGTTTAGTAGTTGACTTTGTTTACAATTATTTGTTCAGAATTGTTACCAATTTTACAAAGTTATTGTACATAAGTTATAAACAAGTATAAATAAAAAAAAAATTAAAGTAAATTCTTACTCAAGTCAATAAATAAAATTTTAATTTTTGTTAATTTGTAATAAATATTTAATAAATATAAATAAAGTAACATATCCTATGCATTAAAACCGCTGTTCAACGACATAAAATCAGCTGTTTTTATGAAATCGTATGTTATAACTTATTATAAGCCAAATGGGACGAAATAACTTTATTGCATATCTTGCCCCTTTTGTGAAAAGTTTTTCTCCGTATAGACTCAAATTAATTCATTAATAAATGTAATTCATGAATTAATATTAGAAAAACCTGTATTAACATCAAGTGTCGTTCCCTACAAGTTTAAAAAAATTTATTTGAACTTGAGAGAATAAATAAAATGTATTTGATTAATGATTGAAAATTTGAACAAGATATAGGCCTACTAATATATAAATAAGAAAACTGTGAACTAATGGAAGAAATTGAAAAAGGAAGTTTTATAGTATTTTTCCGTTTCAACACTAATATCTCAAAAACTATTTGAAATACTAATCTGTGACAAATTGTCTGGGCTTCACTGGTCAAAAATCACGATTTTCACCCCTTATTTCTCCGAAAGTTTTAGTACGTCTTATCTCATGGAAGGAGTTTAAATACGGGCGAAAACATTCTCTAACCGTAACTCGCTAAAGAAGCATTTAGGGACCTTTTTTTCGATGTAAAATCATATCCCGAAGTGTTCAATTCGTGAATCTCTGTATTATTTATGACAGAACCGTACATTTATGATGATACAAGTGGGTTCCCCTTTCGGTACGTCATGAAAACGACCATCTGAAACCTTGTAACAACTGTTAAAGTCAAACTTCAAATCACACGCAGCTTTGAAATAATAGATGTAAAATACCCCTTTATGGTATAATGCTCAGACACCTAAAAGTAATAACATTTCACTCAACCCCTTTCTTTCGTAAAACGAATTATTTTAAAAAACCAATCCAAACACACTACTTGTAACGTCACTTCTGATGCTGGTAAACTGTGGAAAGAGCAACGACTTTGGAGAATCAGTGGCCCCGTTGTGCGCTAAGAGCATCGTTTAATAATATTTTACCATTTTAACCCACGGTTTTAGATCGGCATAAATGAAGGAAGCCGGAGAATTATTAATAAAAAATGTTTTAAACTCGAAAATGAGAAACATGTCTAAACTCATTTCATTAGAGCTAGAAAACCTGAACTTAAGTGTGCTTTATATTATAAGTTAATGATGGCAGGATGATTAAATGATGAATTATTCTGATGCGATAGGCCT
The DNA here is from genome assembly GCA_036971475.1 of Prosapia bicincta. Classification (NCBI taxonomy): domain Eukaryota; kingdom Metazoa; phylum Arthropoda; class Insecta; order Hemiptera; family Cercopidae; genus Prosapia; species Prosapia bicincta. The sequence goes on along the minus strand of JBAIZL010000003.1, from coordinate 86,970,862 downwards.
AAACAAGGTATAGAAAACAAACTCCTGGTTAATTGTGGAATATTATTTAAATTTATAACATTTTATCCAGCGATTCACAAAGTGATACTCTGGGGTACCACGAATGGTTGTCAGGGGCGTCACGGCATGACTCACAACTTGCCGTTTAGGTTACAAATATCGTGAAATGAGTCACAATTTGTGACAGTACGCAATGCTGTAATTAGCAGTACAATTTTTAGTTAAACAGTTTTTTTAAGAGATAACAGCTGCTACGCTATATATTAATAGTCTGTCTATTTTTTACCCACTTCATACATTTTTAAATAAATAAGTAAAATTCTTACGGTGACTCACCTACACAACCTAGATCCAAACCATAGACTACTGATCTATTTTTACAGTTTTAAAACAATTTCTAAAATACTTACCAGTATTAATACCTTGGAGTAGCTATAGTATGATTTTTAGTTATAAATAAATAAAACCACAAACACTTTTTATTTATATCCTGATGGACATTTCCCTTGCAAAGCAATCATCTTCAGAGGAAATTAGTCAGTTACATAAACATCAGGACATAAATAAAAGGTTCCAGCGGTTTTATATATTTATAATATACCGGTACGTTTTTGTACTGTACTAACAACATTATTAAAAAATAATAATACATAAAAATTTACTTAAAACATTACTACCAACAAAATGGTGACCAATTAACCCTACAGGCGACGCCAAAAGGAAATATTTTTCCTTTTAGAGAATCTAGAATAAAAACGTTTAGGTTCCACTGATTAATCTGTGCTCTATACCCGCCTTTACCTATGTCTCTCGTTGCACTAACAATACATACTACAATTAGAACTAATGCTGACAATGTACCGAAATAGTAGTCGGAAACATGATAAGCAGTTGAAAAATATAAATATTCACCTTACTTATTTTTATTTGTTCTAGAAAATACAATTTTTGTTAATATTTTTCACCTATCAAGTCAAATAGCATCTTTTTCAAACAGCGAATTATTTTCTTATCACTATTATAATTTTGGTAAAAAAAAACTCGCTGTTTTGTTATGTTTAAAAATCTTTACGATTAATAAAAACATATTACTGTTTACATTAGCAAAAAATAGTGTTACTTTTAATAGCTACTACATTTCGAAAAATATACTACTTTACTCCTAGAAACGTTTAACACCAGGTACTATATGTTAAGTCTATACAACTGTTGTTTTTATTTAGTTTTAATGTATTACCTTGTGATTTGAAGTAGCTAAACAACAGCTGGCATGAAGTAAAATAGGCAGTTTGATATGTTCATGCTTTTTACCATATTACCTCCTAACGACGCGTTTCGGAGAATCTACATCCTCAGAACGTTCTATATACTCCTTTCTAGTACTTTCTGGTATATAGAGCGTTATGATTGATAAACGTCAGAACTTTCAAGTACTGATGATGGAGGTTCTCCGAAACGCGTCGTCAAGAGATATTATAACAATGCTAGGATTATCAGAGCTATTACGATATTCATCATAATACCGCACAACGTAGCAGAGACTATTACAACAAGAAGCGGTTTAGCATTAAACAAAGTCAAATTTACTTATATATGTACAGATAACTCACCTTACAAGAAGTTTTAGAAAACAGCCAAAACCTCTACAAGTGGCGACTTCAGCAGTGTAGGTGACCGTCATGTTAAAGCAGGTACTATCTCAACAGCATCACTCCTCCGCTGTAACACAACATAACCTTAGATAAAGTGACGTCATAGTCTAAAGATAGGCAACAGTCACCTCGCCTTTATTGTTACCTCACTGATAACGCATATCAAAGAGACCGACGTGTCACACCACGCCATTTTGTTAGCAGCACATTGTTAACGTAAGGCGTCCATACTTCCAGTTTACGAGGAAACACGCCTAGTATACTATTATAGTAGACAATCGATATTCTCTACCTTTTGTTCAATGCAAATGATTCCGTCATTCAGGATAAAATCTCGATACAATCGAAGCACAGTATCGATACTCTACATCACTGGTCAAACTGCGGCCCGACCAAGACTTTTAAGTGTCCCATAAGTATCCTCTTATGCTTACGATGAAAAATAAAACAAAAAAACGACAAAAGTTTAGTCGTATATTGTTAGTTGTACGTCTGTAGTAATATTGTACACAACGACAGCCAGTGGCGCACCGAAGGGAGGGGTCAAGGGGAAAAAAAGAAGCCATCCCTATAAAGAAAAAGAAACTACTCCCGTAGTCCTTCATTGGAAATTGTATAGTGCGCAGGCACCGTATATAAATTCAACTACCAAGATTTACCAATAAATAAGTGTTATTAAAAATTAATACATTTTTTAGTTTTATTTGTGCCTGAAGTATTAGGAGCATTAGTTAATTAGCAAATTAAATTGTTAATAATATTTAAATGCATCAATAATTAAAATCTTTAGGAATATCCCTTAATATTACACAGTTCTTTAGTTTGCGCCCTAAAGTAAAATAAAGTATGCATTTAGGTAACTTGACTGATTTGGGGGATTATTACGACCGAGTTGATGCCCCCCCTTTTTGTTGATGCCCTTGGCCCCCACCCTGACGCTTCCGACAGCACTTAGGAGCTGTTATTCAATATTTTTGTACTTCTAAGATACAATTTCGAGTAATACGTGTAGGATAGGATAAGTGGTATGGATAGTAATGTTGAAGCCCTCCCCCTCTCTCTTTCTCTCCCCATCTCTCTCTCTCCCTATCTATCTCTCTTCTTCCCCAAGCTCAGGTATAGCACTCTTTTTAGTGCCTATAGGATAATGTTGGAACATCCCCTCTCTCCCTCTCCCCTCTCTCTATCCAGGATCAGGAATGGTACTCTTTCTTTGTCCAAGCATGATATGTTACCCTCACCTTTTTCCTATCGCTCTTCACCGTCCTTTTTCAGTTCTATGTCTTGTGTTTGAAACTTGTTAAAAAAAGCTTGTTTGTTCTTAAAAGGCGTAAAACTTTTTCCAAACGGTGCAAAGCTGATAGAGAGTGTAAGCGGTTTGATGATTCGTGGTTGGGAAATTATTTCGTAAAAAACACAAAAGTAAAATTATATATACAGTGATAATATAAAAGACGTGTCTAAGCGTTATATCCCTTGCTAGAAGGATAAGAGGTATAAGAGGACTAAGGGAATACTCACTGATCCTCTGGTTCTGGCACCTTGTGGGCAAGGTCACATCCTGAAGAGAGATGAGTCTGATATTTATATTTAGCTTAGGATATATAAGATACGTTTTAATCTAATTCAAAAACTTTTTAATTTTCTAATGTTACCAATTATTTTGATAAACCTATTCTTATAGCTTGCTTTCATTTTATATTAATACCCTTGTAATACATGAACATCGTTTTGAAGAAATTTCTTTTAAGGTTATGGTACACAATAATCTAGAAAAACATTACGAAAAAATCTGACCAACACAAACTCAAATATAATTCAGGCTTTCTATAAATTTATGGCAAGACACTATCTCCATGACATTCAAGGCAATTACTATTGGATAGTCCGCGCGCAAGGTTACATCTGGTTTTTCGTTACGACACTTTATAGCTCCCAAATAGGGTCAAGCTATAAACACTATCTAGAGACGGTCTGTTTGACGCCAGATAGATCCAATGTGATGCCACATTCGGCACAATATTAACTTTCGTGTAATTTCTGTCCTTGTTAGTGAACTATAAACAGACGAAAGGACAATGGCCGCAACATAGAATGCTTGAGATAGTGAAATTCGTTTCTGGATGCCCATTTCGTTTGTGAGCTTATAACTATAGAAAAAGTCATATTTTGGTAGTTCTGTAACATTCTCTCTCTCTCTCTCTCTCTCTCTCTCTCTCTCTCTCTCTCTCTCTCTCTCGTGTGCGTGCGTATGTGTGTGTGTGTGTGTGTGTGTGTGTGTGTGTGTGTGTGTGTGTGTGTGTGTGTGTGTGTGTGTATGTGTGTGTGTGTGTGTGTGTGTGTGTGTGTGTGTGTGTGTGTGTGTGTGTGTGTGTGTGTGTGTGTGTGTGTGTGTGTGTGTGTGTGTGTGTGTGTGTGTGTGTGTGCGTGTGCGTGTGTGTGTGTGTGTGTGCGTGCGTGCGTGCGCGCGCGCGCGCGTGCGTGCGTGCGCGCGCGCGTGTGTGTGTGTGTGTGTGTGTGTGTGTGTGTGTGCGTGCGTGTGTGTGTGTGTGTGCGCGTGTGTGTGTGTGCGTGTGTATGTGTGTGTGTGTGTGTGTGTGTGTGTGTGTTTTGTCAGTGGAGTTAAGATCGATTGGTGTACCGCGAGTAACGCTAAACCAAGAGTTACAATTCATTAATACGAGTATGTATTTGTCCTGATTAGTCATAAATATCACTTTGCATTGTAACAAAGTATACCAACTTCACCTGAAACGGATGCCACAAATAAATCCGTTTTTTACAAATTCAAGTAATAAATCTTCCCTTATAAAAACAAGAACACTAAAAGTTTAACTTCTAATCAGAAAACAAACGTTAAATCCGTCATTGTAGGCTACTGACCTAACTAACTTGTATGAAGTTAATACATCACAGTTTTCAACATACCGGAAGCAGTGAACTTTTTGACAAGACTGTACCTCAGTGGCCTAATAAGGAAAACGTAATGCAAATGCAGATAGCGCTATATCTACCGCACTTTGCATGTCGGACTGTTTATCACATTTGTTCAGTAAAACTTTATTTAGCGACTTCAAACTTTTACTACAATGCAAGTCTGGGAAATGAAGCAAATCGAGTATAACTTGAATTAAGAACTTTCGGGCCGATGTGCTATTTTGATTAGGCGAGCGTTTTTTTAAATGTTTGAAATTAATATTAATGAAGACATTTTTGTAGTTTCAAGACGATCGCTTCCAAAGGGTAGGAAACTGTTCACTCCCAAAATATATAAAAACTTGTATTTTTAATAACACATTTTAATTAATGCATGAAAGATGAAACTAAAATTATAATCTATAATAATCTCTATGGTAACATTTGTAATATTAATATTATTATAAAGTAGAAATTATTATTCTTTGTTTTGAAAAAAATCCTGTAATTTCACGAGAAGTACATAGTTTTTATTGTTTTTTATCTCATAAATTATAATATTCTCTAATATATCTTACTTATTATTTACTCCACTTGTATATGTTTTTATATATTCGCCAATTTAAAAACGGTTTTCTAAAAATCAAAACTTATATGGATCCTTTTTTGTGGTAAAAGTGTAGGATTAGAACCCCCATCCGAAAACACACACACACACACACACACACACACACACACACACATATATATATATATATATGTGTGTGTGTGTGTGTGTGTGTGTGTGTGTGTGTGTGTGTATGTATGTATGTATGTATGTAAAATATCAAATAGGTTTTCCTGTTAGAATTATTTTCACGATTAAATAATATACACTAATTACAGGAATTAATTTATTGAATAATACATTCAAAACTTTTCGTTGGTTGACATTACCAACAACCTCAGGAATTACTATGAGTAATTCCTGAGGTTGTTGGTAATGTCAACCAACGAAAAGTTTTGAATGTATTATTCAATAAATTAATTCATGTAATTAGTGTATATTATTTAATCTTGAATATATATATATATATATATATATATATATATATATATGCCCATTACACCCCCAACCCACACACACACATATAATATATAAATAAAATATTTTGTCTTTGCCATATATTCAGTTACATTTTACCTGATGTAATCTAAGTGATGAATACGACTTGATTACTGAAACGCGTTAAATATAGGCCTTAATGACGTATTTATTGTAATTACACTAAATGTTATGCTTAACTAATTACCTTACGCCACAGATAAAACAGATCAACAACACAAATTAACTCCGTGCTTTCTTATGTTTATCCAAAACCTATATTAAACTTTATGTCTTTTACGAAACCTTGTAGTACATAAATATAATAAATTTTCCCTGTAGTTTTATTGCGATCAGGCAGAATGACTTTTGTCACCTAAAATGGATAAAAATGGGAAACAATTAGGTAAGGTTAAATAAGAGTCATATAATGCCCAGGTAGGGGACAGGCATCAAGTAGGGCCTATGCTGTATGAACATTTTCTTTGAGGATCTTTCCAAAAGACGTGACACTTTATTAATTTGCTCAGCAAGATTTTAATATTGTATTGCTTTTTACACTCTTAAAACAGTTGAGCTTTGTTGGTCAAACAATATAATCGTAACGTTACAATTCTTTAAACCACACTCAAGCTATCAGAGAGCGCAGTGAAAGGACCAAATTATACGCGAAAGTTGCAAAAGCCACTCGGTAAAACCACTCCAGGGCGATACGTAACCTACAATCCCAGGGAATTACCCGACTTTACTGATATTTCGTAAAAACGACATTCAGACACTCATAACACTCTCGTATTCTAAAACCATAAACTAAGCTTCTACAAGTACAAAATTACCACTCGTGGGACTAATTTCCTACAAATATAAACTCACTATTCGCGGAACTAAGCTCCTACAAATACAAACTCACCATTCACGATACTAAGCTGCTATAAATATAAACTCAAAATTCACTGTTCTAAGCTCCTACAAATATAAACTCACATGCATGATACTAGGCTGCTACAAATATAAACTCACCATTCGCGATACTAAGCTCCTACAAATATAAACTCACCTTTCGCTGTACTAAGCTCCTCCAATATAAACTCACATGCATGATACTAGGCTGCTACAAATATAAACTCACCATTCGCGATACTAAGCTCCTACAAATATAAACTCACCATTCGCGATACTAAGCTCCTACAAATATAAACTCACCATTCGCGATACTAAGCTCCTACAAATACAAACTCACCATTCACGATACTAAGCTGCTATAAATATAAACTCAAAATTCACTGTACTAAGCTCCTACAAATATAAACTCACATGCATGATACTAGGCTGCTACAAATTTAAACTCACCATTCGCGATACTAAACTCCTACAAATATAAACTCACCATTCGCGATACTAAGCTGCTACAAATATAAACTCACCATTCGCGATACTAAGCTCCTACAAATATAAACTAACTGAAGTTTCTTGATGTAATAATCTTGAATTCACTGATTAAACTAATTTTACACTACTTAACTAAGTAAATACGTAATTGCATTCTTGCTGGCGCGTTTCAAAACGATCGTTTCTTTTTCGAAGCTAACCTCCTACTAGCGGTTTCTGGCTCTTTACAAACGGTATGACAGGGTTGGATTTATGACATTGAGTGAGGTGTCGGCGTCTTGTGTGATGTATTTGAAAAGACTATTGGCTTCGAAGTTCGGTTATTTTACATTATTAAACAAAGGCCTAAAACACAACCTACACCCCAAAAAATACAACCCCAAACAAATATCAAACATCCTTTTAGACACTGAAACTGCAATACAATACACAGATCCGACACACCACGAATGCATTAGACAAGACATTAAACATAAAATGCCTAACATAAATAACCTAAACAATAAACCTACCATAAGTAACGAACATTTAACCCTTAAATCAATCATACAAAAACGCGACCAAACATAACCTAAATTTCTTAAAAGCAGACAAAGGTAACTCAATCGTAATTATGCACCAACAAGACATCGACATGAAAGTCAACAGTTTCATTACTGAAAACAATATAACCGAACTCCGATCAGACCCCACACCAAAATTCCAAACAGAAATTAAAAATTCTTTAAAACAAATGCACCGAAATCATGAAAAGTGAACAAAAGAAATATTATAAACAAACAAAACCCCAAGCCCCCATATTAAATGCATTACCTAAAATCCACAAGGAAAACACACCCATCCGTCCACTAATCAATCACACACATGCACCATCACATAAATTAGCCAAATACATAGACAAACTTATCAGAGACAACATAAACTTTCACAATCACACATCCATACACAATAACATAGACCTCATACACAAAATACAAGACATCCACATACCACACAACTCCATTCGACATAAAAAACCTTTACACTAATGTGCCAATAGAAAAAACACTGAATATACTACAAAATATACTCACAGCAAAAAAAAAACACGCCACATAAACTCACACATGAAATAATCACACTCACCAAACTCATCACATCATTAAACTACTTCACATACCAACAGAAATACTACACACAGAAAGATGGCCTCCCAATGGGTTCCCCTATCTCAGGCATCCTAGCAGAAATATTCCTACACCACATCGAACAATATATTCTACAGAACAATAACCACACACATAAAATAATTTACTACCATAGATATGTAGATGACATTTTAATATTATACATCAGCAACAAAAGGCAAATCAAACAATTACATAATTACATTAATACCATGCACCAAAACCTCACATTTACTCTCGAGTTAGAAGAAAACAATAGAATAAACTTTCTAGATCTTACTATCACCAAACACAACACTAGACACAATTTCAAAATATACAGAAAACCAACAACTACAAATATGGTCATACATAATACACCTAATCACCCCACACAACACAAACACACTGCATTTAATCATATGTTACACCGCCTAGTCAATATACCAATGCTACAGAAAGACTAAGACGAAGAACTTAATACCATTATATACATCGCCCAACAAAACGGCTACCAACACATACTCATAGACAACATACTCAGGAAACATAAACACCATCAAACACCCACTCAAACAAACCACACAAAAAATAACAAATACATATCCCTCACCTACCACAATAAAAACACATACAAAATCGTCTCCACATCTAAAAAAACTCCATTGCCAAATATCCTACAAAACAACAAACACGCTAAGAAAACATACAACCTTTTCAAAAAGAAACTGACTTATACAAACTCTCAGGTATTTACAAATTAACTTGCAACGATTGTCCCAACTATTACATAGGTCAAACCGGCAAGTCATTCTATACACGTTTCGATGAACACATTACCCAAACAAACCCTAAATCCAGCTACGCAAAACACCTAAATACCACCCAACACACACATACCGACATACACACTAATTTAAATATTCTACACACATTAAAACAGAGTAAAAAACTAACAACCTTAGAAAAATATGAAATCTACAAACACTACGCAACATACAGGGAAAATATACTTAGACCACACACACTTCGAAGCCAATAAATAGTCTTTTCAAATACATCATACAAGACGCCGACACCTCACCCAATGTCATATATCCAACCCTGTCATAAATCCAACCCTGTCATAAATCCAACCCTGTCATACCGTTTGTAAAGAGCCAGAAGCCGCTAGTAGAAGGTTAGCTTCGAAAAAGAAACGATCGTTTTGAAATGCGTCAGCAAGTAAGCAATTGCGTATTCACTTAGTTAAGTAGTGTAAAATTAGGATAAACTAACTATTCGCGATACTAAGCTCCTACAAATATAAACTCGCCACTTGCTGTACTAAGCTCCTACAAATATAAACTCACCATTCGCGACACTAAGCTGCTACAAGTAGAAACTCATCATACGTTGAACTAAGCTCCTACAAATATAAACTCACCATTCGTGGTATTATGGTCCTACAAATACAAAGTCACCGTTCGCGATACTAAGCTTCTACAAATATAAACTCAATATACGTGATACTAGGCTGCTACAAATACAAACTCACCATTCGCGGTACTAAGGTCCTACAAATAATAGCTAGCCTTTTGCGGTACTAAGCTCCTATAAATATAAACTCACCGTTCGTAACACTTAGCTGCTACAAAAATAAACTCACAATTCGTGATACTAAGCTTCTACAAATATAAAGTCACCATTCGCGATACTTAACTCTACAAATATAGACACACCTTCCGCTGTACTAAGCTCCTACAAATATAAACTCAACATGCGTGATACTAGGCTGCTACAAATAAAAACTCACCATTCACTGTACTAAGCTTCTACAAATACAAACTCACCTGTCGCTGTACTAAGCTGCTACAAATATAAACTCACCATTCATTGTACTACGCTGCTACAAATATAAATTCACCATTAACTGTACTAAGCTTCTACAAATATAAACATACCTTTCGCTGTACTAAGCTCATACAAATATAAACTCAACATGCGTGATACTGGGCTGCTACAAATATAAACTCACCATTCGCTGTACTAAGCTCCTACAAATATAAACTCAACATGCGTGATACTGGGCTGCTACAAATATAAACTCACCATTCGCTGTACTAAGCTCCTACAAATATAAACTCAACATGCGTGATACTGGGCTGGTACAAATATAAACACACCTTTCGCTGTACTAAGCTCCTACAAATATAAACTCAACATGCGTGATACTGGGCTGCTACAAATATAAACTCGCCATTCGCTGTACTAAGGTTCTACAAATATAAACTCACCATTTACTGTACTAAGCTTCTACAAATATAAACACACCTTTCGTTGTACTAAGCTCCTACAAATATAAACTCAACATGCGTGATACTGGGCTGCTACAAATATAAACTCACCATTCGCTGAACTAAGTTCCTACAAATATAAACTCAACATGCGTGATACTGGGCTGCTACAAATATAAACACACCTTTCGCTGTACTAAGCTCTTACAAATATAAACTCAACATGCGTGATACTGGGCTGCTACAAATATAAACTCACCATTCGCTGTACTAAGCTCCTACAAATATAAACTCAACATGCGTGATACTGGGCTGCTACAAATATAAACACACCTTTCGCTGTACTAAGCTCCTACAAATATAAACTCAACATGCGTGATACTGGGCTGCTACAAATATAAACACACCTTTCGCTGTACTAAGCTCCTACAAATATAAACTCAACATGCGTGATACTGGGCTGCTACAAATATAAACACACCTTTCGCTGTACTAAGCTCCTACAAATATAAACTCAACATGCGTGATACTGGGCTGCTACAAATATAAACACACCTTTCGCTGTACTAAGCTCCTACAAATATAAACTCAACATGCGTGATACTGGGCTGCTACAAATATAAACTCACCATTCGCTGAACTAAGTTCCTACAAATATAAACTCAACATGCGTGATACTGGGCTGCTACAAATATAAACACACCTTTCGCTGTACTAAGCTCCTACAAATATAAACTCAACATGCGTGATACTGGGCTGCTACAAATATAAACTCAACATGCGTGATACTGGGCTGCTACAAATATAAACTCACCATTCGCTGTACTAAGGTTCTACAAATATAAACTCACCATTTACTGTACTAAGCTTCTACAAATATAAACACACCTTTCGTTGTACTAAGCTCCTACAAATATAAACTCAACATGCGTGATACTGGGCTGCTACAAATATAAACTCACCATTCGCTGAACTAAGTTCCTACAAACATAAACTAACCCTGAGGCACCGACCTTCTAAGCCACGAGACATTTATTTAGGCTATTTATTTGTAGATTTTGGACGATCAGCCAGCAAGACTTTACCCGCCTTTAGAGGATAGGAAAGGATTCTGAATATACGAATGGTTGAGGAAAGCAATAAATACCCTGGCGATGGGGACATCCACGAATAGAAAGATTCTCCCAAATGTTTCTCCTCTTCGAAAGAATCGAGGATAAGGATGGAAAAAGAAAATATGGCATTGTCCCTGGTACTCGGAAAAGGAGAGAATTGCGGCATTGAATGGGAAGGATCACTTATTTGAGTGCATATATATATATATATATATATATATATATATATATATATATATATATATACATATATATTTCTCGATAGAGGTGTCTATCCTGTGATAGATTAAAACAAAACCTGTGTCATACCTGTGTTATATTCATGGCAGGCATGGCCAGAGTCACTTCAAAGAAGTATTCAGAATCTTATTTTGTCATGGCACGGTAAAAGATAATATTATTCTTACACATACTATAAATATATTCGCGATTATTCCAGATCCTAGTTAATTACAAGTTCTTTATTTATTCAGGAATTATTGTTTATATTGGTCTAACTACATTTTCAACCAGAACATTTCCGATCGCAGCTCAACTTCCCAAAAGAAATCATTGCTACTACAATATGAACGGACGGCTAAAATTCATAACTGTGTCAGGTATTTATTAACAACCCAAACATAGCAGTCAATATACATCTGGTATCGTGACCCGGTTTACTAGGGGTTATCGACTATACATCTCTTTATCGGCTGTTAAAGTTTCCCGTGTCAGGTGTCACTGCTGTCTTTGGATACCCAAGGCTCTGACGAACCGGCTACTGTCGTGTTATCGCCTCTATAAACCTGAACCTTTTCACCAAATCTCAAATATAAATTTACGTTTCAATAAACAAGGCCTTATAATAATAGATTTATGACTGACACTTGACCCAACTGCAAGTAATATAAATAAAAATAATACGGTAATTCCTACTTAGGTAACAAAAAAAAATTTCGAGTTACTTTTTCTTAAATAATTGCAATTAATATATATATATGTATAAACATATAACTGAATCATAACTAAATTACAAAATATCAAGAGAAATAATTATTATTAATCAATTAAATTTAATGAATTTATATTTGAAAAAACTGGAACAACATCAAGTGTCATCCACTACAAGTTTTAAAAAAATGTATTTGAACTCGATTAAATGAATAAAAAATATTTTACTAACGATTGAAAATTAGAACAAGATATATAGATAAATATAGGGTGAGTGTGAACTGGTAATATTATTAGGGTGAGTGTGAATAATATTTGAAAAAAAAACTGTATTCGCGTCAAGTGTCATCCATTACAAGTTTTAAAAAAATGTATTTGAACTCGATTAAATGAATAAAAAATATTTTACTAACGATTGAAAATTAGAACAAGATATATAGATAAATATAGGGTGAGTGTGAACTGGTAATATTATTAGGGTGAGTGTGAATAATGTTTGAAAAAAAACTGTATTCGCGTCAAGTGTCATCCATTACAAGTTTTAAAAAAATTATTTGAATTTGAGTGGATGAATAAAATGTATTTTATTAAAGATTAAATATCTGAACAAGACAGACTGTATGACTATAGACCTATATAGAGAGAGTGTGAACTAATGGGAGGAACTGAACAATTTAAGTTCTTAGTCGGTGAGAACCTACAGAAGTGAATACCTTGTTTGAAGAAAGTAGTTATTACAGGTTTAGTGGAACGCAGTTAATAGAAAACTTTTAATAGATATTGAAACAATTCTTGAATAAAAACTTTATTTAACGAATTTAGCGTGATCCCAACTCTTGGATCTTTCACACAAAAACTGATTCACTTCAAAAAGTTAATTTTCTTTTGCAGCATAAATAATTTTTCTAAATACCTTAGCTTGAACAAAATAATATCTAAAGCATTAGAAAAAAATATAACTTATCATGCTTATGTTTCCAATTTAAAAAACAGCGCCCAACAAGACAGGGCTGTTATTATCGCTACGAAGTTTAGAAACAGAATGTGAATAAAGGATTAATGAAGAGATATAAAAAAGGATATGTAGCATTAAGGTGTAGGATATATAAAATATATTATGACATCACGTGTACAGGGTCGCGTACATTCAACAGCCTCCTCTCTATCCGGGTATAAACCGGTGTCTATTGTTATAAATTACCTATATAAACAAAATCTGAGGTGTAAATTTAGTTTTAAATTTTGATAAATTGTGTACTTAAATTTTAACTAAATGAGATTTTATCTTACTATTTTCCAATTGGTCTCACACCCCCTGATTTGCCTTCACGCCCCCTAGTTTGGGAACCCATGTGCTAGACGGAATATAGACAAGACAATATCATTTAAAGGAGATATAAGTAGCTTCATAGTCATAGACAATCTCGAGGAACAGAAAGATGTATCCATTACACCATACTCTTTGAAAAATACATTTTAACGTTGAAAAAACAAATTAACACACCAACCGAATCATAAATGTATTATTAAATGTGTGCGGTAATTATTGGATTGTTTTCCACAAACAATTCGCCAAAACTTTAATAAAAACCTACTGAGGCCTATTTTATAAGTGTATTTTCTGCTTTACATGTTGCTATTTGTATTTGCGTTATTAAAGTGTCTGCACAAAGTAAATGAAACAATCAGCTGATCGTTCTAATTGAGATGCTTTGTAACAGCTATCCCGAACAGTGTTCTCAGCCAAGGTCGTTGCAGTACTCTTATACTGACATATGCACTTCGTTACGTCACTCGCCACAATACGGAATACATCTATTTATTGTCTCGCACACAGACAGATTTGCAAGACAATCCCGACAATATTTCAGACAGTTTAAACCTTTAACGAACGTTAAACAGAAGAGTCTGATGCAAGTGCATATTTCAGGAGTGGAAAAAGGCTATTTGAAGAAATATAATCTGAGTATATTAGTACTAAAAAATCCAGTGAATAAAAACATACTGTTACTTTGTAAACATTTTAGTTTTGCCTAAGTAGGCCCCCTACTTTCTTTATTTATCTTTCCTAGCTATGTCATTTCATCGTCAAAGAAAACGTTTCGGAATGACGATTCAGCCATCATCTCCTTTTGTTTAACTACATTTAGAGCATTGTAATACTACACAGCAATACTAAAATCACAAAGCTGTGAACGATGGGTTAAGAAAGTACTTCCTATTAGTGACCTCCAAAATAATGAAATTAATTTTCTCCCTTTCTTAAAAGCTTTCATCTGGCAACCATTAATTTTAAAATTAATTTTACTCAGCCAACCCCGTCCGTGACAACTCTGTTACAGAACGCCGTGCCAGCCAGAAGAGTATCGCCCGTTCCTACAAAGTGTTATCATCATGGTAGTGATCCAAAGGGCTGTTTATGGCCAGAAAATCAGCTATGCCTTCATATTCTAGGCAGAGAGGACAGGTGGAGGAGTCCTCGATGCCTATTCAGTGTAGATGGCTCTGAAGATTATCATGACAAGTTACCAAGCGCAGCGTCCCTTGGTAGGCTACTGGTCATGGCTGTTGATCTTACGATCAGCTCCAACATTTTACCCGAAGCTACTGCTTCCCATTTGACTAATAATCCGTTTTATAAGGCTGCACTAAACTGGATAACTTAAGAGGGGATCCGCTTCAGGAAGGTCACAACCAGCTCTAGCGAGCTTGTCAGGACGCTCGCTGCAGCCAAGGCCACAGTGTCCAGGTATCCATAGAACTATATTTTTCTGGGCTAATATTGGAGTAGGGCTTCTTTGCACCGTGTGATAACATCGCCCTTTTTGTGATATTGCACAGGTAATAGCCTGCAAAGCTGAGGTTTTGTAAGAAAGAATGTTAAACACAAAACTAAGATATAAAAACGTGGCAGTCAGTGGTACTGGCCGACAGAAGGTGAAACTTTAATGAGGAATGCAGTTAATACAGGTTTTAATGGAATCTAATTAATAGTGTTAATAATAAAAGCGTGCAGTGAATAGGAAATATTTACTAGATGTTGAATAATTTAATGATTACACATTTCATTTAACGAGTTTAACAGTTTTATTGAAATCGGTTCTTAAAAAGTGTCAGACTTGCCTAAGGAAAACTTCGTTTGAATAATTCGAATAAAAATATATAAATTAATATAATTTTAATAAACTCATTTTAGTAATAATTGTAGAAATATAAATAAACAGCTGGTTGAGACATAACCTAAAATAACGTAAAAATCTTGGCGCTACTAGCGATCCATAAAAAAATCGAATAATAAAAACAAAAAATATTAATATAGTGTTTAACAATTAAGAAAACATTTATAAATATAAACAATAGAATGCGTATTTTGGCGCTAGATAAATACGTCTAATAGAATTATATAAGGATTTTCTGTGGTTTAATTTGAACTGAATAGAACAGCCCCAGTCAAAGAAACTGCCTCTGGGAATTCATGATATGTCTTCAGCAAACTCAATGCTTTTTTGTTTTTCTTCTGTCGGGGAAGGGGGACATCCCGTCCTGAAGGCCATAAGAGCAGACCTTTTTCCAATGCTACCGAAATATCTAATCTCCTTTTGGAAAGTCCGAAAAGACTTTTGGATCATCTTTGTTTGAGGAAGGTGAATGTGGCATTAATAAAACCTTAAACAGGGTCACAATTGCATTCAGAATTTTCACATACAATTAGTTAGTATTTATAACGGTATTACTTTGTTGGTCACTTTAATTCTTTTAAATTCATTTTTTTTATTAAAATCTAAGTGATTTGTTTTACAAGCTTTATATCGAAATAATATATGTCTATATTTTTCTGTTATTATGTATGTAGTTTTGGAAGACTGCAAAGTAAACATGTTTAGCAGTGTTGCGTATGTGACGCTTTTCTCCTGGCCCAAAAGAGTATCTATCGGCTGTATTTGTAATTTTAATGCAATCAGGGAGTGTGACTACTAGCTGTCTTTAAAAACATATCTGGTTATTATTTATAACTGTAGTTGTTCTAACGAGCACGGAAAAAATGTACGTGTATATTTATAAAAAGTTGCAAAATATTAATATTTAATATATGAACTAATATTGGGTATAAGAATATGAGACCAATTGGCGTAGCCATGCTCATGAGATGTAACAACATATGACAAGTGGGCGTGGTCATTCTTATATGGTATATAACAATACGAGCCTAGTGGGCGTAGCCATGCTGATGGGATGTAACAATATGTGACCGGTGGGCGTGGCCACGTTATATAGATGTGACTGTATTTTCATTGAATAAAATAATTATGTTTTTGTAATTTTATATCTCACTGAAGATGACATTGTCATTGGAACGTCATTTTTCTAAATAAACTAATAATTGTAAATGTACATATATTTTTATAACCCACACATACACACACACACACACACACACACACACGTATATATATAGTTTTATTATCTAAATATTATATTCAAGTTTATAATACAGTTATGTTAGCCAAGTGAGCATGATTTTGGATAAAGAAAAAATTATTGCCTTTTGTAATACAGGATTCTATTGAAAGCTATTGTTTTTTTGAAAGTTAATATCCCACATTTTTATGGTCTTTCCTTAACCTTAACTAATTCCATCTACCCTTCTATATCCTTCGCATTACAAAGGGTTCAACTAGTAGACACCTTTTGATGACCGTCAATAATATGTCCACTTCAGGTATGCGACCATTGCCAGGCAGGGCCAAAATATAGGCTATCAATAATAATTTTATTTAGACTTACCAAACTCTTTCCTTGTCCTTCTTACAAAAGAAGTGTTAATAGGATGACACGTCTTAATGACCCCGATAAAGAGGAAGTCTCTTCTGCAAACATGTGTGATTCTTCCTGGAACCTTTACTCTAAAAGCTGTGAACTGTTTGTTTCTTTGTTGGCAGTAAAACATTTTATTGTATGTACGTATATATGTATATCCGAACATCATGGCAGTGACGTTGCTAAAGGAGTGTCTGCACACAGTTTCCAGAACACAGTTGCAACACTATTCCTAGAAACAATGCGTCGTCACTCTTTAATTGTACTAATAGGTTGTGCCTAAAGTTGACTTATTAGAACTGCACTGTTATCTTTAAACAAAATTTAAACGCGTTCTGTAGAAATATGTAGCCATAAGGTACATAACTTGTTATTTACCTTATGTGAGATAACTCGTACGAGTTCAACCTCGTACCTGATAACTCGTAAAACGAGATATAAATAACTCTTGTTTTATAGCTCTTCCCCTAAAAGTGCATTACAAAAACGTAAGTTTTACATATATGCTTCACTCTTGAAGAGCTCCAGAGAAAAAAATATGACTAATCCTTCAAGAAAGTTTTATAATAGGATTTAGGTTAGTTTATTATGGGGGAGATCACAGTAGATCTTGGCTATTAGACTTAAGCTGTGAACAAGCAATCTCCCGCACATCTGTGGCTGAACTTGACTGTCTCTGTAAACAGTCCAACACTTTATCCCTCTGTGTTTGACATTTAATTAACCTACATTTATGCCTGGTGTGCCCTCCAGTCCGCACTTCTATATTAATGCTTTGCCCATTATAATTTCTTTTAAAAAGGCTCTTATTTGCCTTTAGAACAGCACTTGTCCATTAAACACTGAAGAGTCGGCTAGAGCTTTCGGCTATCGGCTGCTTTATCTATGCTGAAAACTTACTAACGATTTCGTAATCCGAACATATATTAGAAGATGTATATATTTTCACCTATTCTGAAATATATTAATTGTATTATGAAAAATAACGCTTGTATCAAAATGCGTTTAAATAATGCAAAACAAAAGCTAGCTGAGGCATCTGTAAAGTCGATGACATTCTGTAATGTCTGGTCATGCTGACAAGGAAAAAAGTAGCAATGCTAGTTTGGTCAACCGACAAATAACGTATTGGATGCATACATGGAAAACCATATCTCCCAAGTATCTGTATCAGGTGCGCTCTCTATAAACTAGTTTAACTCACGAGCTATAGCAAGAGACTTGATGTACGGACGAGGTGAGTTCGCAGCAGACTAGTGGAGGTGGAAGCAGAGCAGCTACCCACCCTTCTCTTGCATCTAGGCACAGTGGTTATGGCGGACCGGTATGTATAGCAGCGAGATACTGAGTAAGCAGGACCATATCAGTCTAAATGTCAAGTAGGCCACTGCGCATAGGCTGGCCTAGTCTCTTGCTATATCTCGCGACTTACAGACTGTAAGAATGATGGAGGAACACACTAGGCCTGCGCATTACTAATATGAGTACCGACGCTAAGGTTACTGCCTCCCTAAATTATGACCGAGGTTTGAGGTCGCGCACGTCCGCGCGTGTGTGTGTCCCTCGTGATGTTACTTCACCAGAATGTTTCGGCCTGTAGTAATTTTTCCAATAATTTTTGTTACTTTGTATCGGAAGTTTGATGCCTTTCTGACAGTTTTGTGGCACCCACGTTAACCTTCTGTCAGATGACAAATAGGGTCATAGGAGCGAACAATGAATATACTGTCATTATGAGCAAAACAGGTAATACATGTTGTAATGGGCCAGACACTTGAAAAATGTCACATTTACAACTGTGTCAAGCTGTGGTATCTTAAACGTGGCAATAACACTACAATAAAAATTTAAGATATCTAGCCAGTCGAGATCGAAGAGATTTTGAAAACATCAGGGACCGTATTGCAGCCATGACACATTTGTCAGTACACTTGTTACCCCCCCCCCCTGACATTACGTTTCCTCTTCAGCCTTCCCAAATGATAAACGTGAAAAACAGAGTGACGAAAAGGCAACGCAGCCCAAACCGTTCCCCCACTCTGCCGACTTTCAAATACCTTTCTAATTTTAATTTTTGTTGTAAACAAAAAAAGAAAACTTATAATTTACTTAATGTAGCGAAAACACCTGATTAATCTACCTTTAACAGAATAGAAACTTTTATGTAAAGAAACAATTCTTTTCTGTCTGTTTCTGATTTGGCTCAACCTTATATGACGTTTAGAATAGTTCTGTACAAACGCGGACAGGTAAATACACTATTTACGCAAAGTATATTTTACTACCTCGTAAAACGTTGAAGCGTTCATATGAAGCATAAATCAACCATTTACTTTCAGAACTGCCTTATTACACCAATAAGTATCACATTATCACGCACTCTTCAAAGGCTTACTTCCTTCGGAATTATACTGTTACAGCTTGTCTCAGGGAAGCTAAACAGCCTTATATCGCCCCTACATTTAATATAATGTTACACCCACTTATCTCAGTTCAAGTTAGCAAGCAAACAGCCCTTCTGGTACTGGATGCTGACCTTCAAAGTGCATGGCTTATTAATAATCAATTATTAGGAAAGAATGAGTAATTTGGGAAAAAAAACGTTTTATTTTATTTTTTAACGCCATCTTGTTGTTTATGAATTAAAATTATTAATTATTATTTCAATTAAAGAATTTTTGAGTAACTGAGATAACTTTTTCCTTGTAGTTACCACGATTTTGTTTAATGTTTCTTAGAATTACGATGTTTGGTTAGGTATCGAAAAGTTTTACTATAATTTTCCCTTTTTAAATTCCTTCTATTAGCTCACACTCTCCTGATATAGGCCTATATCTTGTACAAATTTTCAACCGTTAATAAAATACGATTTTATTCATACAATCAAGTTTAAATACATTTTTTAAACCTATATTGGATAACAATTGGCGTTAATAAAATTTGTTCAAATATTTATTCAATAATTAAATTATAAAAATTTGGGGCCCATCCGGATTCGAACTATGAATCGTCATGCTCAAAGTCCAGCGCGTTTTGGCACTGCACCAACTTTCCAATACCTAGAAATCAATTTCTTAAAGACGTGTATGAATTTTTTCCTCCATCTGTTTGTCGTCGAAACCTCCATTGGACAACCTTAAACTGTTGCCATGGTTACTACAAAATACCATAAATAGTCCTTTAAGGTTAAAAATGAATGAAACGAATAAAATAAGCAAACTGGAAATAATCAAACAATGGATAAAATATTTTTTTCTTAACCTCTGTAAGAATTTACTTTTTTAAAAAATTGTTTTGTATGTCTTGTTTTAAGGCAAAACACACATAAGAAAAAAACTAATGAAAACGCAAATATGCAACAATGTATTCTTCAGACAGGTACAATCTGTGACAAAATACATCACAATATAATGAACTAGGACAAAATAAAGTATTATCTAACTTTAAACATATATAGCTACAACTTGGGCATAGTGGTCTTGATATACTCATATTGCAAGGTGCGAGTATCTCATGGAAATATACTCTTTTTGCTATAATACACGTTCAATATCTTGTTATTCTGTAAATATATATATGGCTTGAAGTTTTATCATTTTCCCTCGTTAGTTTTATTAAAATCATTCTTTGAT
Organism: Prosapia bicincta; assembly: GCA_036971475.1. Taxonomy (NCBI): domain Eukaryota; kingdom Metazoa; phylum Arthropoda; class Insecta; order Hemiptera; family Cercopidae; genus Prosapia; species Prosapia bicincta. The sequence goes on along the minus strand of JBAIZL010000003.1, from coordinate 86,949,905 downwards.
TTTAAATGCTTTTGATTTACTTTGTTCGTCTTCTTCTTCTTCTTATTTTTTTTTAATTACGAGTAGGATACTATATTACTTCACACTTGGGCATGCGCACAGCGGCCAAAATACTGGCAGAAGAGTAACACAATTCGATTCCGGTGCGGTCACCTGCGCGAGGTCGATCTCAAAATTCAAGAACTACCCTAACTAATTGGTCGAAATGCGCAGGTGGTTAACTCGATGGAAGTATAGAACACCTTAGCCTACAAATCGTATTGTATGGTAAAAATGTGAAGGAAAACTACAATTTTAACTTACAATGAACGTTAGATTCTAGATTATAATGAAAATAAAAATACTTGAAAAGAAAAGCGGCCAATCAAAATTCAAATATAGTTATAAAATTATATTAAATATTTTTAGTAGATTACGATGGTTAAATGTTTTTTTACGTAATATAGGGTTGTTAGAATTGCAAGTAATTTCCAAAGTAATTCTCAATGAAATTGTAACATACAACTTATGACCAAATTCCTTCTCGTCATAACAGATAGCCTAAACTGACGGCTAATAGCAAACTTGTTATTAACGTGTGAAATACAAATCCTTGCAGACCTTACCATTTACAATCTAATACTCTCTTCCTCAGAGTTGGCTAAAAGACGTCTAGTAGGCCTACGATAAGAGGTGGGATCAACCGTGCATAATTGACCTAGGCTCGATCATAGCCCCGGGGTCCCAGAAGTAATCCGCTAATTTCTTGACCACTTGCGCAGTTTCACTCTGACCTTCGATTCAAAGTTATAAACATTTTTTCAAAATATAATTACCATAGGTAATTAACATCACGGCGCACGCACGCACGCACCTACTCACGCATCAACACACACACAAGTGTATTTTTAAATCTAACAAACCTAAGAGTAGCACGATCTTGAGGCACAAAAGACAATGATGTAGACCTACAGCAAAAATGAAGAAGAATCAAACTCTTCAAAGTGGACAAAGATAAGTAAGAAATGCAGTTTTCATCCTTGATGTCTGATATTATACACAAATTAATACAAAGACCTCACTGTAACGCTTGGACTGGTGACAGGCCCGCCCGGGAACGAGACGAACTCCAACCAGACACCACAGTCTCGACAGCTTTTCAAGAACTATTCGTGACCAATAGAACTTTCCGAACGGGCAGGTTCTTGCGTCCTATATGATTGGTTATGAATTGCAATCCGACTTTTACTCACCCTTGGTTGGCCTTACCTGAGAGTCGGATCTTCAGACTCGGGCCTTGGTCACGATTCTTTCATGGATTTAAACCAAAGCTAGTCCATTTAAGTTTTGTTTTAAATGGAGGTTTTATGTCTCAAATATGCGACATAGCCAAAGATGTTATTGATGTTTTTACAAACACTGTATGGGTTTATTTATTAAAAGCTCTTAGTTCACTAACTTGCGTTATAGGAACTCTATCATGAAATTGTAATATTTGATTCTTCTTCTGTAAGTTTAAATTTAATATAAAATGTAGTCTATTATTAAACGTTAAAATATTTGTAGTTGTATTTGTGGTTAAAAGATTTGTTTAATATTATAATCCTTAAAGCCCCTCGCCGAGTCCCTACAAAAATTAGAAGCTACATTTGTCAATTCCATTTTCGTTAAAGCAAATAGTAAATTTAAGCCTTATGAAGCCAACGACAAGTTCTGTTTACAACATATGACTAACACAAGTTTGTGACTAAGACAAATTGTTAGCGAAATTTAAAAACAAAAATGGCAGTAAAGTCCCTATCAGACACGAATGATAAGACACTTTGTGAGTGCTTCTCCCAAGAAGAGGAGGGCTTAATATCACGACCCGTGGTACCAGTAGGCTATTCGAGAATCTTGCTACCTTATTGTAAAGCCTAGACTGGGTGACCGGCTCGCCAATCGGACGAGACGAACTCTAACCAGACACTGCGGTTTGGCCGCTTTTCCAGCAGGGATGGTCGATATTTTTTGTCACGGTGACTAATCACTGATCGTTTATCGCTGGTAGTACCAGTGACAAAATGTAGAAAATGCCAGTTCCAGTGACAATGGATCGATCGAAAATTGTCTCTATTGTAATTAAGTAAAATATCGCAGTCGCTGGATGAAATGTTACTGGCATTGGTTGATTTTTCGCTGCCACTGGTTCTGCTCTTAACGCTCGGCTCACGGCGCTGATCATCGTGCAGTGTCGTTGGATGTACGAGAGAAGGGGATGTCTCTGGTAAAATATCTTCGGCGATGACGAAAAAGTTACTGATATTTTTTTACCACGACCGTCATTCGTTGATATGTCACCGTCACTACTCATTTACGTCGTGTCTGAGTGGACGGTTTGTGTCAGATTACACGACAGTGACAGTGTTGTGTACAATAGACGCAATATCGCACTCGGTAGTTTGTTCTTAATTTCGTAGGCGTTTATTTTTAGAAAAATGAAACTTTCAAAAAACGAAAAGCGCGAGATGTGGAATCATTTAACCAGTGCGGTATGCCTGCCTGTTATTGGCACATACAGAGCTGTCTTAGTACCCCTAGTCACCGGTAGTAAAGTCACCGGTAAAAGTCACTGATCCAAGTCTGTCGCTGTCATTAAAATCACCGATCCGTTTAAGTCACTGGATCGACCATCCCTATTCCCCAGAACTACTCGGAACCAGTAGAATGTTCCAAACAGCCACGTTTGCGTGAGTACCTCTATATCCACTGTCTCATCAGTTCGCTCCAGGTAGTGCAACACACCGTGAGACCTTAAGAGCCCCATACTACGACAGCCTGAAGAACACACAATATCGCTAATATTGGCATAAAGTTGAGATTTTCTAAAACTGTAGATCATGCATATTACAATTAGCGCCATATTAGTACTTAAAGACATTTATTTCAGTAATATAACAAGTTAAAGTGAAGTGGTTATTTTTTAAACACGCTGTATTTTTACTACACTAATGACGGCGAGAAACGCTTAAGGCCACTGTTAATAAGTATTTAAGAATTCTCGATACATCGGACCGCTCCTTCGCCTTCAGTTTTATTATAAACCTGCTACATATTGTTACAAGTATAACCAGATTCTTAACGAGACCTAGCCTTCTTCATTACATAATACATACACAACGAAAGTGACTGCTATTACATACCTATGTCATTGTGGCCCGTATATTGGTAGAACGAGATGGTAAATATGAGGATCATGATTTTTGAAAATTTACCGTTAGGGTGTGGAAGATGCTAGGGTTTAATAATGACGTTTGGTAAATGGTTTAGAAAATAAAACTATGAGTATTTCTTAAACACCTTGTTGCTGCCTACGAGCCCGCCCATAAGAGCTAGGTTAGGGTAGCTTAGATACCGTGTTCAACATTTATCGTGTTTTAAGATTTACGGATTTCGAATTTTTACTCTTGAAAGTTGGCAAACCTTAGGTTTTTACTGAAATATCTCAATATACAGGCTCCTCCAAGTCAATTCCCTCACGTTACAACGCAACCACAACCTACAACATGGGCTTTAAACCTTTTTTTAACACACGTTTCCTTTTTTGAATTTTAATAATCAAGACGTATAGGTCAAATTACATAAGCTGGCACTTGACTCTTAGGTAGAAATTGTGTATTCGTCATCTATAGAACATCAGGCACTGTAGTCTTCCCTCATCGGGGGCATAAATCGCGGCCTACCAGTCCCAACCCTTTGACAATCCTATTAGCTTTCGTGAACTCCCTGTTTTCTTTTGTTGTTATTTTTACAATACATTAAAAAGTATTATCAAGTTATAAAGTCAACCCTAAGAACAGCAAAATTCCAAGGGTCAATGTTATTGAAAACGATCTGCGAACACCTCCACCCTCCCCTCGTCCTCGACCTCTTGCCAACGACCGCAGCCTCCAAGTGCCAGCTTATAAAGTTTTACCTATAAATTTACAGAAGCGCAACCAGAAATTCCTTCTCGACAGAGGGTTGCTAGCTGAGTGAGTGCATTGGGCGCGACAGGACTGATATAAAAAAGACCAATAAATTATAGCTAATTTATTCCCACAAGACCAAATTTTAAAACTTTGTCATTTTATGCTACCCTAACCTTAAAATTAAGCACACAATAATAAAGTAATTGACTTCAACAATGACATGTGATTGGCCTACCACGTTGTAAGTCATCTTCCGACTATTATTGTTAATCAATACACGACAGCTAATTCTATGATTTGACAGCTGATTGAAAATAAACTTGGCATGGCAGATAATTGTACCGAAGTGAATTTATGTTAAAACTAAACTAAGCCAACAATGCACAAACATCAGCCAGATGTAAAAAGGCAATAGAAGCCAGGTTTGTGTATTTTCTAAAAGATATTAAAATACTCGACAAAATATCACTTTAGTTCAGACTGTGTTCCTTCTATAAGCAGCTTCAAGGACAATTGACCGTTACATAATAACCGTTTAAACGTCTCGGCATCTAAACGAGTGTTAGGACAATTGTGGACAGGTTTTTTCATTACAAAAAACATGGTTTCAAAAAAATCCTATGATTGGCACATTGTTTATAAAAAATTTCTGTAACATGTTCGAAGTCACCTTTTAAGCCGAAAATGAGAAAACTGTAGGTTTTCGTGTAAAAGTCTAGAAAACTAGATATTTTCATTTCAACTTTTATCTGGTTTCTATTTAGCTATTCGTCAAAAAATCACGCCATTTAACCATTAATAAATGCTTAAGGTTTTCCCTGTTGTTCCTGTTCTTTTCCAAAGATTTTCCTATCGTTGTCATGATTGGCAACATCACTATGAAATGATTATAATTTTCTACATTTTTGTTCTACATTAGGAGGGACACATTTCTGTTCCAGAAGGGACACGAGGGCCAGGAGCCCATCTCAGATAATAGAAATGTACACTAGATACAATTGGATTACTCTTTCAAAATAAGGGAATATTTAAAAAAAAGTTTGTATTTACTTTCGAAGATGATTGTTCAAAGACAGGGTATTTCTTTAAAAATTACCATATTTCGTTAAATTATTGTTGTGTTAACCAACCGCCACCGCAACGCCTTGTGAGCCTCGCTAGACCCTGCCCCTAACACACGATGAAATTCTAGATCTGCCCCTATATTAGTATATTGACTATCACATTTCTTGCCATTCCTAGCATTGGCATATTAACTTTTAACTCGTTTCGAATTGTTTCCGTCGGTTAGAAATTTCTATGTACAGTATAGACATAGAAAGGAGGAGAGATGTTTGACTGGAGGAGGTTCTTCGAAACAAGTTTTTAACAATTATAACAATACTATAAAAGGCAAAAAAATATTGTATTCAACAAAAAAGGTTGAGTGACGAACTTTCAACAATTCCCTCAAAACCAATACATTTTAACCCTATATCTGGCCAGTCGATATTTCATCTGCTCGAAAACCCGTTTTACAGTGGCCAGGACATACTTTATTGTTACCAGACGTTATCTTTATATTAAAATACGATACTTTATCATTCAAATGCCAATGAAGGCAGAGATCTCAATGTTTGTTCATATAGAATAAATCCTTAACTATAGAAACCCTGTTGTCCTGTATTCACTTATCATTTACACTTTAATGTACTTAAACATACCAATATTTTTGCGAGTTGACTTTCGAGGGCTATATTACAGTGCCCTCATTTTCAATTAAAAAACCCATGAAAGCAAAGCTCATGCATTAGAAGCAAATATACTAAGTAAGATTCTTGTTTAACTACGTAAACGTGTGATATATTTGTTAAGGGTATTTTATTACCCTCCCAAATATTGATGACCAGTGAGTATCACGAGTTAGTTGTTAAATCTGGAACATGAGCACCTCTTCGATATTTCTTTTATTTTATCTCTCTTTGTACATATTTATCAAATTAAACTTTTTGCTTTATGAGTCTATATTAATTCCCTACAGAATGTAGTCTAAGCCGTGTAATTTTCATAAAATAGGTTTCAGAACACACAACTTGCTAATATACATTTGAGGGCGTTGGCAGGTATAGGGTTCTTACTTCTTCAGATCGTTTTACACCAGTTTTAGACTTTTCAAATTATTCGGAGGTCTTCTATATTAATTTTTGAAGTAATACTAGTCAATTACCCTATTTGAAAGTACGAGGTCGAAATGTTTAAGTTTAAGGGAATCTCTATCCAGCTGTATTTTATTGGTGCCTTATATTTCATTTCACTAAACGTATATAAATGTATCCTATATTTCTTACACAGTTGGATATATTTTTTTACACAGAGTAGGCTATATTTCTTACACAGAGTAGGCTATAATTCTTACACAGAGTAGGCTATACTTCTTACACAGAGTAGGCTATGTTTCTTACACAGGGTAGGCTATAATTCTTACACAGAGTAGGCTATAATTCTTACACAGAGTAGGCTATACTTCTTACACAGAGTAGGCTATGTTTCTTACACAGGGTAGGCTATATTTCTTACACAAATTAGGCTATATTTCTTACACAGAGTAGGATATATTTCTTACACAACTAGGCTATATTTTGTTGTAACTATGCTTCCTCTTAGGTGCTTCAGTTTTCCCAATATCTAATACTTTCCCATACAAAAATTGGTGATTTTGGAAAAAAAAATTCAAACTTTTTTATCAATCAAGTTTTTTAATTAGGTTTTTTTACTTCTATTGTTCTATACCATAAAATATTGAATATAACATTAGTATTATTTTTACTCGACTCGACATATTATCATTGTTACCAAATTTTTTTTATTAATTTCTTGTTCTAATTTTGTGAATTATGTCTCACTTATATGTGAAAAATCTAAAGCATTTAGCAATATTTATAATTTATTTAAACGATAAAAAATGTTGAGTCTTCTATTACAACATTGTAAAGGTCGCTGTTATAAGAATTCACAACGTAGGTTGTAAAATGTTAGTATAGTAGGAAATAAAATCTGTTCCATATTTGTATGGCTCATTAAATAACAATTATCGAATAAACAAATGTAAACATTTAGTCTGGCAAAGCGAGGTGCGTTTACAGCCGGCATAGACGTATAAACAATTGCACAAACCTCAGGTAAACTGTTGTGTTTATTACGAAACGATGTCGAAAGAAACCACTTCTCTGGCGATCGCAACTGTGCGTGCAATGGAAAAGTACAACATACAGGAAACAGTTAGGTTATGTTCTTATAGGCGGGGACATATGACAGATGAAAGAAACAACTGACTTCCACCATCCGCCCAGTACTTGGCTCGTTGCCACAGTCCCGTCTTCCCACAACAGTATGTAGTATTAAGAGTGTGCGTTAACTCAGTGATGCCCCTCTCTTGCACACAATGCACACATATTAGAGGCAGAGTTATGACGAAAATAATATGATTAGCGTGAAGCATTAGAGTGAATACAAGGGCCTTGTGGTTGTTCTCAAAACGGTACAGTAAAGTTGGTAGAATAAGAAAGTAGATTTCACATAGAACCATAAATCTTCCTTATTGCCAGTACTAGGGGGTCACTAAGTACCCTAATGTCTTCTACCTTTTCTTCCAAGTAGATGTGACTGGTGGATACGTCTTTCTGAGCCCGATAGAGAAACTACCTTACCAATACGATATCATGGGACTTTCCAGTACCAAGAGTGGTGTTAGGTTAGGTTAGATCACATCGTGTCCTTAGTCCTATATAATTCCATCTAATCTTCTACTTAGAACGGATGTAACGTATAGAAACCTCTTTATGGCCCTATAGGCAGTAGATCTACTACCAGCTACACACGTGATACCATGACCCCCTCTCCTATAAACTCTACCAAGAAGTATATGTACCAACCTTAATCCTACCTATATTCACAATATTTTCCTTCTTCCGTAGACGGCTGGATGATCTAGAAAAGCGTTTTGGCATTCGGTGAGCTCCCGGAAACGGGTGAACTTGTTTAGAGAAATATAAAACAGTTAGAACGAAAGTAATACCGGTGAAATATTATATGTCTAGTAGGTGATTATATGTCTAGTAGGTGATTATATGTCTAGTAGGTGATTATATGTCTAGTAGGTGATTATATGTCTAGTAGGTGATTATATGTCTAGTAGGTGATTATATGTCTAGTAGGTGATTATATGTCTAGTAGGTGATTATGTCTAGTATGTGATTATATGTCTAGTAGGTGATTATATGTCTAGTAGGTGATTATATGTCTAGTAGGTGATTATATGTCTAGTAGGTGATTATGTCTAGTATGTGATCACATGTCTAGTAGAGATGATCATATGTCTGGTAGGTGATCATATGTCTAGTAGCTGAGCATATGTGTAGTAGGTGATAATATGTCTATTAGGTGATCATATGTCTAGTAGGTGACCATATCTCTACTAGGTGGGTATATGTCTAGTGGGTGAGCATACGTCTAGTAGGTAGGCATATGTCGGTAGGTTATCATATGTCTAGTAGGGGATTATATGTCTAGTAAGTGATAATATGTCTAGTAGGTGAGCATATGACTAGTAAGTGAGCATATGTCTAGTAAGTGAGCATATGTCTAGTAGGTGAGCATATGTCTAGCAAGTGAGCAAATGTCTATTAGATGAGCATATGTCTAGTAAGTAAATGATCATATGTCTAGTAGTTAGCATATGTCTAGTAATTGAATATATGTCTAGTAGTTGAGTATATGTTTAGTAGGTGAGCATATGTCTAGTAGGTGAATATATGTCTAGTAGTTGATCATATGTCTAGTAGGTGAGCATATGCCTAATAGGTGAGCATAGTTCTAGTAGGTGAGCATATCTCTAGTAGGTGGGTATTATGTCTAATAGGTAAGCATATGTCTAGTAGGTGGGTATATGTCTAGTAGGTAATCATATGTCTAGTAGGTGAGCATATGTTCTGTAGGTGGGTACATGTCTAGTATGTGAGCATATGTCTAGTACGTGAGCATATGACTAGTAGGTGATCACATGTCTAGTAGGTGAGCATGTGTCCAGTAGGTGGGTATATGTCTAGTATGTGAGCATTTGTCTAGTAGGTGGGTATATGTGTAGTATGTGAGCATATGTCTAGTAGGTGAGCATATGACTAGTAGGTGATCACATGTCTAGTAGGTGAGCATATGTCTAGTAGGTGGGTATATGTGTAGTATGTGAGCATATGTCTAGTAGGTGAGCATATGACTAGTAGGTGATCACATGTCTAGTACGGGAGCATATGTCTAGTAGGTGAGCATATGCCTATTAGGGGCTCACATGTCTAATAGTTGAGAATGTGTCTAGTATGTGAGCATATGTCTAGTAGATGAGCGAATGTATAATAGTTGAGCATAATATGTGTAGTATGTGACCACAAGTCAAATAGCTGAGCATATGTCTAGTAAGTGAGGATAAATGAAGTAGATGACTATATGCCTAGCAGGTGAGCACATAACATATATTTGATCACAAAGGCCTGGGGACACTCTCCACAGCCCGTAGCCTGCATATGTTCTGACTGTAAGTTCTAAGAAATTCTCGTCAGACATGTTAATTAACACTGAAGTTGTTTTACATTTTAGCCACACCGGTGATAATAAACTTTAAAATGTCTCTATTTCTTCTCGAGACTTGTTCATTGCAAACATTGGCTATTGTGAGACAGATTTAAAGAGTTGTGTAGGTAATAATCTGAAACATTGGTCATGTCGGAGGTGGTAGGCCTATTTATTCGTGACTCTGAACTCTAAGAACAATTAAGTTAGGTTAGGTTTGGTTAATTTAAAAACTAAAAAATATGAACATGTAAAATAAAATACGACGGCAGCTTTAGGTGTTTTTAAACACGCTAAAAGGTAGAAAACAATTTTTCCAAAACCTGGATAATGTGCGATTCCTTTGTCTACACTCATCACTGATATAGTAACGGCAAACATAGGGCCTACATGGCAAGATCCAACTTCAACTTGTCCCAAATGTCGTCTCTAGTAGTTAGTTGCAGCCGGCAGTCCCTGACGAAATAATATGTATCTACCATAGGCAGGTTTGGGATAGCTTCTACAGTTACTTTTATCACCTATTCGAAACGATTATACAAGTTATGGAACCCAGAGTACTTCCACCGAGTTCCCTGTTGAAGATGTTGCCCTGAATGTTTAGCTGAAGCATTCTATTTTACCTTGCCTCATGATATGATCTAAATATTCCAGCTTTCTTCTCTGAATATGTCAAATTAATTAGTTATGAATCAATTTCAAAGCCAGTGAAAACCTCACCGCATTTCCTCACGCCCCGACATTCCCGTCCAGTAAATCAGCTGGGCAACATCCATAGTGTTCAGCAAACTTGCAACATACATCTACCAAATATATTTTTAATTTGACTATAATGTCACACATGTTTCAACAGCAAATCTGTCATCATCAGTAACGGGTAAACGCCTGAATATAATACTTACACTATGAAATAGTCAGTTGACCACGAAATATTTACACTAAGAGCAATCTAATAAAAAAAAACAAAATAATTTTACTAGACAACGTAATATAAATCAACGCTACTTGAGTAAACTAAACATTTGGGTTTTAAGGTCAAAATACTACTGAAATTTGCTTTAAAAATTTCTATCAGTTCCTTTTTTTTCAAAGCAAGTGTAGATTGACCTTAAGACTCAAATGTTTAGTTTAAATTGATTTATTTCATGTTATCTAGACAACTATTTTGATAATTTCACTGTTCTTTGTGTACATATTGTGGTATCTAAATACCAGTATTTACTACTCCGTTGTTTACCCGCCACTTTATACTACGAGAAACTGAATGATCAAATTGTTCATTTTCAGATGGAAAGTAATTTCCAACTTTTTCCTTATTTTCAAAGGATTTTTTCACTATTTTGCTATTTGTTGACTTTTGAGTTCATTATCTTAATCACTTTTCAGTTTAAGCAGTAATTCAGAAGTTCTCAGGACCACTGCTGCAGCAAACATATTTTTAAAAAATTATTTGCTTGGTAATTGAAATTGTAAAGATCATATTCACATAATTGATTATACTTATAAACTTTATTAGATTTTTCAACCTGATGATGACAGATTTGGGATTGAAACATGTAAGATAACGTTTGCTGCTTATGCGACTCTTGCAAGTTTAGATTCAAATTGAGCTATTAATAGAGATACAGATTTTTTCAAACGGTTCATTCTCTGTTGAGCAACTCAACTTCTAATGGACAGGCTTGAATGATACGTTATCACTTCCAAATATATTTCAACAACGCACTCCTTTTTATTGTTAGTAACAAAACGTCCCCCTGTCTAAAAACGTAAGAAGAGGTGTCCATTTGAGGCAGTGAACAAAAGGGATCCTGGTCATAATTCGAATTTTCATAAATGAAAGAGAAACTAAATGGATACGAGTCATAAAAAACTGTTCATAAATGAAAATACGCAAGTAAAAAAAATTTTCTGTTTTTTATTTACGATACAGGAAAATGACCCAAACAAATTATGTTAAACAAAAAAAGTAATAAATGTTCTACCACAATTTAATTTTATGCTTCAATAACATTTTCACAACACAAATTAAAAACTAACGAGAATAAACCAGGCGATAGTAAAAATGCACACACGTGTAGCGAACTTTAAATGATTTTAAAAGAATTTATATTAGTTAACGCATTACCTTCTACATATTTTGCGCGTACTCTCAAAAGGTCTCGTACAGACTGAGAAACACTGCACTGGATTCTCAGAATATGCAAAAGAACCGGCCAACTCTTATGCTATACCTCACGTGTTACAAGTTTTATCAACAGTTGCTTACAGCGAACTAGAAAAGCACTGCACAGACCTGCAGGATCATATTGTAAACCTGAAAATGACGTTTTTGAAAAGCAACAAATCAAGTGACACTCCCACACCTTTACGGCCGGGTCCTTTGGTACTCGAGCGTAAAATTTCGGGAGGTGAAAAATTCTAAATACCATCAAATGCCAACTCCAGCATAGTCACTCAGCTTATTCCTATTAATGCTTCCCTTCAGAGTTATCTGCCTCAGACCCAGCAGGAGATATGTATCTTGACGGACTCCAAGTCAGCGTTATTAGCCCTCAACAGACCATCTCCAGGTGCATATGAATATATAACGAAAGTAATAAAAGATATGATAAAAATGAAAACCCTTAACAGTGCAGTAGGTACATGCTCACAGTGAGGCAATTGAAAACGAATTGGTTGACCAGACAACCAGGGATGCGGCAGAAATGGGACACGTGTAACAACCTTTATTCTCTCTCAGTGTCTGCAAAGTAAGGTCGAGTGATTCCTTCAAAAAGAATGGTTAGACACATGGAGGTCTGCCTCTACTAGGAGAACTTATGTAATATTCAGCCAAAACCAGGTGACTTTGCGCTATAACGAAAGGTGCCTACAGAGGTTGCATCATTTGCCACCAGAGTGCATATAGTGCACATTACCTCAATGGAATACCTACACAGGTTCTTCCTCGCTAACTCGCCATTGTGCCGAGCATGTGGCTTATATGGTGAAACACTCTAGCACATCCTCCTACATACCCCAGCTCCAAACAAAAAAAGAGAAACTACAGAATCAAGTAGAGAACCGAGAAAAAATCCTCTCGCCACCATTTTGGGCACTGGCATGCAAACATTCCTGCGACCGTCGGCATAACCTAGTGCTGGAAGGCTAGCACCAAGAAATAAGTAAATAAAAAAATTAATGATTCTATATCGATAAAAACAAGTGTTATTTGCGACTATCAACCCAAAAATAAATAAATGTTACGCAATTAAATATCGGACACTTAATTGCAGTAATTATTAGATAATTAAATAAAAACAAAACGTCACTATAGTATTCAACTAGAAAATCTAACATACTTTTCTCCACTGGAACTGCTCAGCTTGCCTACCCGCATATTTCAAGAACAGGTTTTTAAACTCTAGATTATGTTCTGATAACATTCTATGTTTGTGCTGGGTTGTACATTAATATTTTAGAGGAGTAAAAATTCAATAGAAGAAAGATTACAATTTTGTCAAGTACAGTACTACCTAACCTGTACCTTACCATATCAGGTTTTACATTTATAACATTCAACAACTGAAGGTCTTGTGTAAGGATGCCACTTTATTCTAAACACCGTGGCCAGGTTTACAAATGTGGCGTTGAGTAATGTTTACATTTAGCCACAGATCAGGCAACAGGATACGGTTAATCTGTGTTCCTTCCGGCGAGCTTGAGAGGCGTCGCAACTACGGATCGATGCTCTCCAGACAGAATGTCTCCTAAACGGAAAACGTCCAGTGAATGTACGGGCTGAAAGCGATTTACTGTTCAAAATAAAGTCGACAAAGTATTACAGGACAAAAGATAAACTAGTCACGTTGTCTAGCGACAAAGCTTCTCCTTTCCATCAGGTAATTTAGAAAGATAAAACGAAAGGGTTATATTTTATTCCGCAAAAGGTTTTGTTACCGCAAAAAGATGAACAAATAACAAAGTATTTTTGTAACATATTAAACATATTTTTTACACTGTGACAAAACTTTACTTCTCCAGAACAAAGTAAGAAATATGTGGGGCGAAAAACAAAGAAACTGTGAACATTTTTTTTTAATAATTACCATACAATTAACTAACATCTGTCATTTTCCCGGCTCCACAACCCCCTCTCAGCTCTCGTGATGGCTGTTTTACTTTTACACATCCTCATGCGGGTTCGTCCCCTGCAGTGGCGTAGTGATAAAGGCTAATTAATTTTTTTTATAAAAATGTAAATAAAATATATCACTATATTACACTTTTTAATAAATGTTCATAGAGTTTATGAATATCTAAGGGAGAATTTTCAATACTTATATTAATAAGAAGTTTGTATTAACTTCTATCACAATAACCTGTCTCCAATAAATTATACAGATATACTGTTACTTTTTTAGAAGGTTCAATAAATTATAAGGCAATTTTAGTATAAAAAACTATATATTAAATTTTATTGCTACAACTATACACACTTAACATTTATAAAAGAGTTCAAACACTGCTTTAATTAGGGCTAATAATAACTACTGACTTCGCTAAACGTCTGTTTATACTTAATCTGCACTGTCACCGCCTGCTGGCACTCTGTCACTAAGGCCTTACTCTCTTCATTATATTACAAAACACTGATCTCCCTCCACGCTTAACAAAACGTTTACATATCGAATCGACTGGCCGCTTCTAACAATTTCACGTACTTTTTAGCCGCTTCACTTCGTAGAAGGTTCTAGACTTTACCAGAGAGTGTGCTGTTGTACCCGCATCAAGCGTGAAATGACTTTTAATTGTCAAACTGCGTGCCATAAATCACCGTTACAATACTGAATATAGATTTTTGTAATATTGCCCAGCAAAAAAAGTTTCTTAAAAAATTTCAAAATTAAAAATTACTAGTTGTTTGGCTTCCTAGTGGAAGAGTAGAGTTAAACCCTTCAAAATCAAATTCTATATACCGACACCAGAATTGCCCCAATCACAATCTTTCAGTATGAAATCGAAAGATAATTAAATCAAACAGAACTGAAGTGACGAAATCTTTTGGGATCAAGGTTATCTAGTCGAATAAAAACAAAGGAACCAACCCATGAAGAGGTGAGTATAGCATACAACTACAATACAGCAAATGCTATATTTTTGCTATGAACTACTGTTGTTCCTATTTATTTATCTTCTTTATGTTTCTCTGGGATTAAGAGTAATAAACTATGGGTAAGTTTTCACAACGTACTTCTACTGCCTCTTCGTTCCTCTATCGTTCGGTCTTAATAATCCCGAAGTATCTTCTAAACCATTTTTAATTTCACTGCAAATAGCAATTATTTCGGCGTTGAATGATTAATTTAATTTATACTGTAAAAGTCTGTAGATTGGTAAATCTTTAGATTTACTAACATGAGTTGGTAAATGTAAAAAGTTGGATTTTATAAAATAAAAGAGGTTTTCAGGCTTTTACAATCTAGAGTTTGGAAGATATACTAGGTTTTACACCCGGCAAGCTGGCCTGAGCAACCGGGCGGGTCCACAGGTGGCGGATAGTGGGACGGCCTACAGAAATGTAGGTTACCTGTGAATAAGGATTCCGGAAGGTTTCTGAATATGCAGGCCTAGACCAAGGCTATGGTTCAAAGGTGAGGAATTATCCCTCCTCGTCAGTCAACCGGTTGGGTGTGGTAGAAATAACTGCTCTGACCGGGGAGACTGGGGTAGTTGGGAATTAATTAAGTCCTCACAATGCTACTCTCACCTCCCAGGTGAACCAAGGGCAATGCGACAGTGAAGTATGGGCGGGAAACTACCCTAACGACACAGTTGTAAAAAAGAGAGTAAAGCAGGCTGTTCGCTCCATGAGCAACAGTTAATAATGTCCTGAACTTGGGGTGTGCTTCAAGGTCAGTGACTGAATACCCAACCAAGGTGGAAGGCATCGTGCCGAAGGATGAATGGCTGCAGGGTATAAAATGCAGTTGCACACGATCCCCTTGAGGAACCAGACAAAACCTCATTGTATGTTGTCTTGCCAGGGCAGTGGGGGCTCTGCTCTGGTCGACCGTTATTTCCCCCATACTCGTGGGACGTTAATGGACCAAGTAAGTAAAAGAATTGATTTCGAGACTGCACAGACAGTGGGAGCCAATGAGACGGCAAACCGTGAGTCTGTAGCAGATGTGTCAACGGCAACCATCACTGGGGGTGAGGGGGCGGCTGTCAAGCTGCCGACTGCAGAAACCGGTGAAGTGGCTGTAGAGTTGAGCACGCTGTCTAGTCCTGGGACTGCTCTGCGGACCCAGGCGACTGCAAATTAAGCAGAACAATGATCAAGATCCTCCAAGTGAACCTACAGCATAGCAGGGCGGTGAGTGCTGTCGTGTGTAGGATGCTGGACAGGGGAGAGGTGGACTTGGTTCTCATCCAGGAGCCATGGATTTCTGGAGGACGAATATGCGGGCTGGCGACATCTGGAGGTAAGTTGTACGATAAGGACTCCGGTGTTCCCAGGACGTGTATCCTGGTTAGGAGGGGGTTGAGTGCTTTTTTACTAACGGTCTTCTTCTGCAGGGACTTAATAGCAGTGACGGTGGAGCTGTGGGCGGAGGGGAGGATGAAGAGGCTGAACCTTGCCACGGCATATCTCCCCTTTGACTACGCGGGGGCTCTTACCAACACAAAAGCTGAGGAGGCTGGTCGAGCACTGCGGGGCTGTAGATGAGGAGCTGCTGGTGGGGATGGATGCTAACTCCCATCACACTTCGTGGGGAAGTACAGGTACCAACACTAGAGGTGAGGAACTTTTAGCTTATCTTAGCTCTAAGAATTTACTAGTCTTATATCAGGGGGAAGAGCCGACGTTTGTCACTAGGGCCAGACAGGAGGTCCTGGACATTACGGTGGCATCGAAACAGACGGCTAGATATGTACTAAACTGGCATGTGTCGGATGAACCATCTTCTTCTGACCACAGACATATTAGGTATGATATCTCTCTAAATCCAGCCATGCTTCGGCCAACCAGGGATCCAAGAAGAACAGACTGGGACTCCTACAGGAGGGACCTGGGAGTTCGGATTGAGGAGGCTGGATTGGAGAATGGTGGGAGGAGAGAGCTAGAAGACTCTGCCGCATTGGTTGGCGAGGCTATAGTAGAATCCTTTACTGATAACTGCCCTCTCAGTGAGGGGAGAAAAGTAGGGGATCCGTCATGGTGGAACAAGAAGCTAGCCAAACTTCGGAAGACCACCAGGAGACTCTTTAATAGAGCAAAAAAGAACGGGGAGTGGGACCAGTATAGGAAAACACTAACCGAATACAACAGGGCAATTAGAGAAGCACGCAGGAAGTCCTGGAAGGAGTTTTGTCAAGAGATTGACAAAACTCGGGAAGGGGCACGACTGCATAAAGTGCTCTCTAAGGACCCAGTTAACCCGGTGGGGATGCTAAGAACCCCACTGGGAAATATAACAAAAACTGCAGGGGAAACTGTGGAAGAATTAATCAGAACACATTTCCCTTCCAGTACTCTGAGGAAACTTGGGGGAGCAGACACTGAACCAGTTGCCAAACTCTCCACAAGACGTGGTAAGAGGGAGGACTGGGAAGTGGCAAGGAGGATAGTAACTCCACAAAGGGTAAGATGGGCTATTGGCACATTTAAACCCTACAAATCTCCAGGTCCAGATGGGATCTATCCTGTGCTGCTGCAGCAGGGAATGGATTTGCTGGTACTGGTACTTACTAAATTATACAGGCTAAGCATTGCTCTAGGGCATGTGCCGGCAGCCTGGAAATCTAGTAAGGTGGTCTTTATACCTAAGCCCACCGGTAACAAATCGGAAGGGAAAGGATACAGACCTATTACACTCATGTCCTTTGTTCTTAAGGGACTTGAAAAACTGGTTGATAGGCATATTAGGGGGGGGGTTGCTTTGGCCATAAAACCACTGCATTGGAACCAGTATGCTTATCAACCGGGGAAATCCTGCGAGGGAGCTCTCCATCAAGTGGTTGGTAGGATTGAGCAAATGATCGCCAAGAAAGGTTGTGCCATAGGAGCCTTCCTCGACATTGAAGGGGCTTTCAATAACCCCTCAGTGGAGACGATGGTAAGTGGTGCAAGACGTCATGGAGTGGATGCAACCACTTGTGGTTGGATAAGTTCCATGTTAACAAACAGAAGCATTTCTGTATAGGTGGCAGGGGAGGTCAGAAGGGCGGAGACAAGTCTGGGCTGTGCACAGGGGGGGGGGGGGGTTCTCTCTCCTCTGTTGTGGTGCCTAGTGGTTGACAACCTTATTGAACTCCTGAATGAACAGGGGTACTTCTGTCTAGGATATGCGGACGACATAGTTGTTCTGATCCTGGGCAGATTCCCTGATACAGTTCTTGAGGTAATCAGAAATCCTCTACGACTGATTGAAGAGTGGTGTAAAAAGGAGAACCTTAGGGTAAATCCAAAAAAGACTGCTCTCATTAACTTCGCCAGACAGCGAAAAGATCTGACGACCAGGATGCCCCGCTTGTTTGGTGAATACCTTGAGTTTGTGGGGGAGGTGAAGTACCTGGGAGTTACTCTGGACAGGAAACTCACCTGGAACCCACATCTTGAGAGGACAGTTAACAGGGCCAAAAGGGCACTGATGACTGTGAGAAGAATGGTGGGTAAGAAATGGGGACTGAAGCCATCAATGATGCACTGGATGTATCTGAGGGTGATAAGACCTATGATTACCTATGGAGCTCTGGTATGGTGGACAAAGGCCAGCCAGGCACAGACAAGAGCTAAACTGAGCTCTATCCAGAGATTGGCCTGTCTGTGCACACTGGGAGCGATGTCAACTACACCAGGTGCAGCAATGGAAGTAATGCTCAACCTCCCTCCCTTTGAGCTTGTGCTTAGGGGAGAGGCGAGGCTGGCGGCATGGAGATTGCGCAACTCGAGCAACTGGGCTAACCTCCCAGATGTCTCGGGACATATGAGTATCGAATGCGTGGTCAAAGAACCCGTCTTGGAAATGGGCAGCGACCACATTACTCGAATGTTTGCCCCTGATCAGGTCCACCAAACTATGATGGAATGGTCGGGGACATTAACATCGGGAGCTCAGATCTGGTACACAGATGGCTCCAAGATGGACTTCGGCACTGGAGCGGGGGTGTATTGTAAAAACCCAAGGGTAGAACTAGTTTTTTCCTTGGGGAGGCATACCTCTGTCTTTCAGGCCGAAGTATATGCTATAAATGCCTGTCTGGGAGAGATAGCGAGAAGGGAAACACACGGGACCCGGATTGCTATTTTCTCCGACAGTCAGGCAGCAATTAAGGCACTAAACGGACACGTGGTCACCTCGGCCATAGTCAGGGAGTGCCTAATTAACCTACAAGCTCTGGCAAGGCACAATCAAATCAAGTTAGGTTGGGTGCCAGGGCATAGGGGAATACTTGGAAATGAAGTCGCAGATGCGCTGGCCAGGGAGGGGTCTTCGACTCCCCTGATTGGACCGGAGCCTGCGGTAGGTATTTCCAAATCCATGGTCAAGATGACAGTGCGAAGGTGGATAGCTGAAAGACACTGTGAGCACTGGATCAGGGCCGAAGGGATGAGACACAGTAAGCTAATCCTTAGGAAACCATCCTTGGGGCTGCAGAAGAATCTCATCTATCTGTCTAGGCAGGAATTGAGGATAGTCACAGGTCTACTCACGGGACACTGTGGACTAAGGAAACATTTGCATAAAATGGGTATCTATAAAGATGAACCAGTGTGCAGATTATACGGGCAGGAACTGGAGACTGCCACACACATTATTTACAGATGTGAAGTACTTGCTGAGAGGCGCTTCAACCTTTTTGGTGATGGAACGGCTTCGGTGGATGCTGAAGGTAAAACTCTAGTCAGGAAACTCCTAAACCTGCTAAGAGGGAAGGGGTTATTTGACTAGATCAGGGAGATAAGTACAATATACCTTAAGGTAGCAGTGCTTCGGGCAATTTAAAAAAAAGTTAAAAAAAAAATAGGTTTTACAAATGACGGTTGGTAAATTTTGCTTATGGAAATAAAACAATTAGTATTTCTTAACCATATTTTCTTGATAGCGACGGGTGGGTCCAGTATTTCATAAAATCTCTGTTTAACACGTATTTTTAATAATAAAAAACCGAGTTATGTTTGTTTATCCTGACCTAACCTACAGACAGCACACAAGTACGAGACGATGAATTGAGAGTCTAGTCATCCCTATTTATCAACATTTACAGCCTCTCTGTGCTAAATAAAACCTTACTAGCTGAATGTATAATAGTAAACCTACAGACAGCACACAAGTACGAGACGATGACTTGAGAAAGTCTAGTCATCCCTATTTATCAACATTTACAGCCTCTCTGTGCTAAATAAAACCTTACTAGCTGAATGTATAGTACTAAACCTACAGACAGCACACAAGTACGAGACGATGAATTGAGAGTCTAGTCATCCCTATTTATCAACATTTACAGCCTCTCTGTGCTAAATAAAACCTTACTAGCTGAATGTATAGTACTAAACCTACAGACAGCACACAAGTACGAGACGATGAATTGAGAGTCTAGTCATCCCTATTTATCAACATTTACAGCCTCTCTGTGCTAAATAAAACCTTACTAGCTGAATGTATAATAGTAAACCTACAGACAGCACACAAGTACGAGACGATGAATTGAGAGTCTAGTCATCCCTATTTATCAACATTTACAGCCTCTCTGTGCTAAATAAAACCTTACTAGCTGAATGTATAATAGTAAACCTACAGACAGCACACAAG
Source organism: Prosapia bicincta (assembly GCA_036971475.1). NCBI lineage: Eukaryota > Metazoa > Arthropoda > Insecta > Hemiptera > Cercopidae > Prosapia > Prosapia bicincta. Next base: position 86,929,573 of record JBAIZL010000003.1, on the reverse strand, counting down.
TACGAGACGATGAATTGAGAGTCTAGTCATCCCTATTTATCAACATTTACAGCCTCTCTGTGCTAAATAAAACCTTACTAGCTGAATGTATAATAGTAAACCTACAGACAGCACACAAGTACGAGACGATGAGTTGAGAGTCTAGTCATCCCTATTTATCAACATTTACAGCCTCTCTGTGCTAAATAAAACCTTACTAGCTGAATGTATAGTACTAAACCTACAGACAGCACACAAGTACGAGACGATGAATTGAGAGTCTAGTCATCCCTATTTATCAACATTTACAGCCTCTCTGTGCTAAATAAAACCTTACTAGCTGAATGTATAATAGTAAACCTACAGACAGCACACAAGTACGAGACGATGAATTGAGAGTCTAGTCATCCCTATTTATCAACATTTACAGCCTCTCTGTGCTAAATAAAACCTTACTAGCTGAATGTATAATAGTAAACCTACAGACAGCACACAAGTACGAGACGATGAATTGAGAGTCTAGTCATCCCTATTTATCAACATTTACAGCCTCTCTGTGCTAAATTAAACCTTACTAGCTGAATGTATAATAGTAAACCTACAGACAGAACACAAGTACGAGACGATGAGTTGAGAGTCTAGTCATCCCTATTTATCAACATTTACAGCCTCTCTGTGCTAAATAAAACCTTACTAGCTGAATGTATAATAGTAAACCTACAGACAGCACACAAGTACGAGACGATGAATTGAGAGTCTAGTCATCCCTATTTATCAACATTTACAGCCTCTCTGTGCTAAATAAAACCTTACTAGCTGAATGTATAATAGTAAACCTACAGACAGCACACAAGTACGAGACGATGAATTGAGAGTCTAGTCATCCCTATTTATCAACATTTACAGCCTCTCTGTGCTAAATAAAACCTTACTAGCTGAATGTATAATAGTAAACCTACAGACAGCACACAAGTACGAGACGATGAATTGAGAGTCTAGTCATCCCTATTTATCAACATTTACAGCCTCTCTGTGCTAAATAAAACCTTACTAGCTGAATGTATAATAGTAAACCTACAGACAGCACACAAGTACGAGACGATGAATTGAGAGTCTAGTCATCCCTATTTATCAACATTTACAGCCTCTCTGTGCTAAATTAAACCTTACTAGCTGAATGTATAATAGTAAACCTACAGACAGAACACAAGTACGAGACGATGAGTTGAGAGTCTAGTCATCCCTATTTATCAACATTTACAGCCTCTCTGTGCTAAATAAAACCTTACTAGCTGAATGTATAATAGTAAACCTACAGACAGCACACAAGTACGAGACGATGAGTTGAGAGTCTAGTCATCCCTATTTATCAACATTTACAGCCTCTCTGTGCTAAATAAAACCTTACTAGCTGAATGTATAATAGTACAAGTTCGAAACGAACGATGATCTTACCATTAAGAGATGGTAAATTTTAGGTTTATTATTAATAAAAAACGGTTGATACATGAGTCAATAACATTTATTTTCAAAATAGCGGCGACGTTTCGACAGCTAGTTTACCCATCTTCATCAAGTCAACAATACTGCGTTTAGTGTATTCCGAGCGTACTGATGTAGACTACGTTTAGTATTATTGGCCTGATGAAGATGGCAATCTAGCTGTCGAAACATCGCCGCTTTTTTAAAAATAAAAGTTACTGACTTACATATCAACCTTCTTTTATTAATATTAAGACTTGTGAGTGTATATATACAAACTTAAGTTTTATTGGTACTTCGTGAAAATTGGCAATATATGAAGTTTTAAGGTAACCGACACTCTTAATTCTTTTGTTTCATATTGATTGACAAAACGAATCAGTTAGTACTGTATTAGAAAAAAAGATAAAAAAGAAAAACTATTACGTAATAGAGGTCATTATAATATTTTAAATAATAAACCCAATAACCACAAATTAAAATATTATAACATATGCCACAGTTGCTTAAGAAATCATTATAGAGGTCATTATGTTAACATTAGAAAAAAATATTTTTTTTACTACTTTGTGATGAATTCATTTGTAGATAAGATTTAATTGAACATGTTAAGTTTTATTTTTATGACCTACCCACGTCAGTGATTATAATAGAAAGCAAATTTCCTGAAAGAAAAATGTCCTATGTTTATTATAAATGAAAATGTACTAATTTTCTAGCATTTAACAGTAAATACTGTACAAGCAAAATATTTAAAATTTATTCTTAGTGGAAATATTATTGTATTAATATTTTTTGTTTAAATAGAGCCACAACAAACTATTACAATTTGCCACGGTAGGCCCACCTGTTTTTATTTACAATGGTCTGACAGTCCCAAAGCCAAAAGCAAGTTAATTACACGGTGATAGTAGAACGCCTGCTCCGAAAGCTTCAAGGTCATTAACAAGTAGGCCGCGCGGAGAAAAGGAAGGCCAAATTTGATAAGATACGCCTGTGTCTAGTGTTTTATGTTCATTTAATGACTGATTAGGCCTGTTTCATTCCGCTGGCTACAAAATATTTAAATGGGATAGCTCACTCAAAATCTCACTACTCTCTAGTTAATTGATACAGACTAGTTTCGACGACGATGTCGCCTTCATCAGTGATTAACTACTACTAACTTCTTGCTGTTAGTAACAGAGTCAACTACTAATGAAGACAACATCGTCGTCGAAACTTGTCAGTTTATATTAATAAACTAGTGTTTAGTGAGATTTTGAGTGAACTATTTTAATATTTACCGTTGAGAAGAAAAACTTACTTGGATGGCCACAACGATTTCGAAACTTTTAAATTTAAAGTTAATAAAATTACGACTTGGTGAAGTTAGAATTAAATTAATTAAAAACCTATCGACAAATAACGTTTTCGATCCAATAAAGCCATCTTCTTCAACTGCCCTCCACGCGGTGCATCCTGGGTAACGCTATAACTGGTCACACATTAGCTGGCGCGTGACCTCGAAGTGTTAAGACATTCGGGGGGGGGGGAGATAGTAGGGGAAGTAAAAGCCAGTTCCGCAGACATTATAATATGAGGTATAGTATTTAGTACAATAATGTAGATTTGACAAGGCCGCTATAAATATTATTTTATTTGATTTGTCATATTAACCAGATCATTTACAAAAAGTTTTAAACAAATTTATTTATATCAGATTTCTAAACGACCGCAACGCCTGCAATTTCTTAGCGATGACCTTTGATGCAACACGCACTACAAAAAACCAATGTTTTTTAATAGGGCTCTTTGTTTTCTATCGTTTGCTAGACAAAACTCGTCATGTAGCAGCAAGTGGATTCGACCGTCATTGTAAGCTCTTAAGCAGGCTGTACTTTTAAAATCTGTCCTGTCACTCATGATTCTGAAATCTGTTTAAACATGATTTTCACTCATAAGAGACATTTAAACACCGCTCAATATAATCGAACGATGCAATCGGTATTTTATTTGTAACTGTTGATACTTTTTCGCTCTGGTGAAGATAATAACCAACAGGAACATGATGACATAAAATTAACCGACAATATTTCCGCTGATAATCCCCGACAAGCACGCGCTAGAACGTGTCACGCACTTATTCCAGTTGGGTAACAACAATTTCCAGAATGGTCTACAGTGTTTGAATGATATACTTTATTTCCATGGCATGTTTTCACTCACACTGTTGGCATTATCAGGATGCATAATAACCTATCGAAGCTTCCATTACAACGTATGCAGAAATAGCATCGAATACAAGGTAGATCAAGAGAACGTTCTGAGTGGTCTCGCTAGGTAATGATTACAGCTAAGACTGGCAAAAGAGACCGAGTAGTGCCTAAGCGCAGTTAGGGACGTACCCTCGATTGAATTTCGGGGGAGGGATGTCTGTGGGGGAAATTAGGGGCCTGAAATAGGCCCGCTACAAGTTTTAACAAATGTATTTGAACTTGAGTGGATAATTGAAAACTATTTTATCAACGATTAAAAATTTGAAATATATATACACCTATGTCTATATATTTATATATATTAATAAAATATAAAAATATATATATAATATATTAAATATAAAAACATTATTAATATATATATATATATATATATATATATATATATATTTGTAGCTTTGCAACACTGTTTTCTTGTATTCACTTATCACTTTCACTATATGTACCTAAACAAGAATCTTACTTGGTATTTATGCCAGTTTACTTACAAAGACTGGTCTTGTCTGAAAGTGATTAAAACAACATAGGTTATTCAAATACAAGAATATTTATTAATTATTATTCAAAGCTTTTCGTTGGTAAACAGTACCAACATCATCAGGAATGAAAATTACAATAATGTAAGCTATAGGCCTAAAACATTATTATATATAATTATTGTATTTTTCATTCCTGATGATGTTGGTACTGTTTACCAACGAAAAGCTTTGAATATAAATAAATAATATTCTTGTATTTGAATAACCTATGTTGTTTAAAATATATATATACTCTTCTCGCTCTTCTACTGTTGTTGGGTTCACTTCGTCAATGCTGGATGAGATTCTAGCGAAACGTCGGACCTGCGATTTTATGCACTGCAGAATGAACGAATGTACTCCAGATATAACTATTCATGATATATAGATGTCTAATGTTTTATATACATTCATACATATATATATATATATATATATATATATATATATGTATAAGAATTGACTTTATTTTTTTCCTGTTACTTATTTAAGATATATGTTGTGCAAGGCCCGAATCAGGCCTATCACTGTAATATTACAGCCATATCGGTTGTAGCTTTAAGTAATTTTATGTTACATAAATAACAAGTCATATAAACAAAATATAAATTTTACATATTAAAAGTTAATTCCTACTGAGTTTAACAACAACACAAAACACATCTAGTTACCCAAGAACACTATTTAAGATATTGTGTGGTAACCATGGTAACAGTTTAAGGTTGTACAATGGAGGTTTCAACAATTACCAGATGGGGGACAAAAATTCATATACATCTTTGAGAAATATATTTCCAAGTATGGGAAAGAAGGCGCAGTGCCAAGGTCCGCTAAACTTCGAACATGAAGATTCTCAGTTCGACTCCGGCTGGATTCTACAAATTTTATATAATTAATTATTGAATAAATATTTTTAAAAAAACTGCATTAACATCAATTGTCATCCACTATAGGTTAAAAAAAATGTATTTGAAAATTATTGGATGGATAAAAACTTATTTTATTAACGATTGGAAATTTGTACAAGATATATATCACGAGAGTGTGAGCTAATAGAAGGAATTTAACAATAGAAGTAACTTTTAAAAATAAAGTAAACATTTATATTATACAAAAGTGAACACAATTATCTTATTTTTAATTAACCTAACTCGCTTTAATTGCAAACTCAGATTGTAATTCCTGAGCAAATTAAAATAGGAGGGGGCGCTACAACGTATCAGTGTTATAAAGGGCGGGGGCAGAGCCTGAAAGTTTGAGATTCCCAGCTTCAACAGTAGAACAAAATTTTAAGCGTTTTCTGTTTTTGTTTTCATTGAAAACTATACACGAGTATTAATATTACAAAAAAACATGGCTTTATAAAACTGTTAATTATAATTATGCACATTGTATGGCGTGCTGAATAATTATTGTAGCCTACAACAAACGTAACATACATGCAGTCACGTCTTTACCCGAGGTTAAACTTGGGCTGTAAGTGGTGAATATAAATTAGAATTTCAAAATACACCAGTAAGCAATAATTTAACAAAAAACAAATTCAAATCGTGAGACTTATGATTGCATAAAAGCACAATCTATTGATTAAGAAACGTCTTTATCTTGTAAACAAAGAAGCCGCGATGCTTTTTTTTAAGACAACATTTCGTCAATAAGCCTATAAATAGGCATGCGTTAATGTGTGGTGCAAGTCCCAAGGCCGATACGGTGATTCAACGCTCTACACTGCCTACGAAACCAATACATATCAAACCTAGCTCATCACAAAGTGCACAGTAATTTGGTCGCGAAAGACCTTACCCCAATCCTTGACCAGTTTAAATTTGTTCTCATGCAGCCGTCTAAGCTTTCCAACATTGAATTGAAGACGATTTGCATCTATATCTAAGCCTTTATTAGAAACTTGTAAGGGCTTAGTTAAGAATATTAATAGAGGTTATTTTTTCCCGATAGAGTAGACGAAATGGAAACAATTTCTAAGCGAACAAGAAGCAGTACCTCTCTTTGATATCTGTGGCGTATGTAGAGGCCCCGGCTTCCTCTAGAAATATATAAAATTATTCCAATTACACATTTTAATAAAGTTTATTAAAGATTAAACCAAAATCGTGAGGTATATCAATATCAAACATAGAGTGTTTAACACTAATTATAATAATCCAATGTATAAATAATTACAGTAGAGTTTTGAAAACTCGACATGTGGATTTAAAGGGGGTCGATTTTCAAGACCCTCTTGAAAGGGTTTGCCGGAATTTAAGTTGAAAATGAAACAAAACACAAACTTCTTTGCTAAATTGTGTAGCATTTACAACTTAAACTATTTACAACGATATACAAAACCTGTTTTTTTTTTAATTTTTCATAATTTAATGGTGCATAAAGTAGGCTACGTATTAAATAAAAGCTTACAAAATTTTGTCTTGTTTGACAAAATGGAATAATCAAAACATTAATGACTGTCAATGAAATAAAATTAACAAATAATAATATAAATTAACGTAGACCAAGTAATAGGCTGTAATAAATAAATAATGCACTGACACTAACAATAAAGAGCCCATCGCTCTCTTTGCACACCTCGTTTTCACACGACACCCGCCGACGGTCGGGGAGAGACTGAAATTTACCGTCAGACGTGTCGGGTTGTACGGAATATCGAGTTTTCGAGGCTCTACTGTATATTTTGTTTTGAAAAAACAAGTGATTTCATAAAAAGTAATTAATTTGTAATTCTTTCTAATAATTAGTATCTAAAACTTGTGACTGATTAATTACACATTTTATTTACTACAGTTATATACGAATTGTAATATTATAAAAAAAAACCTTTTCTAAAAAATCAAAAGTCAGTATTTTTTTTTTAAATTTTTGTCAGAAGAGTAGAGTTGGGGCCCTCCCGAAATCAAATCTTATAAACGCCAGCGCTCGACATTTTGGTTTGCCACCGATAAATTCCCGGCACAAACAATTTTTTTGAATTTATTTGAATATAATCTCCTACAATTTTCCTTAGTGAATGAAACTCCGGTTGATCGGTTTCAATATATTGTGCCCGGCCAAGGTAATTATTTAATGAACGTGATTTCAAAGGAACGTATTTTATCGAACTTGTACAATATGAAGTAAGCTTCCCTTTGCTAACTGTAGATATTACCATGGGTCTACAATATTTATATTCTACTCAACATATGTGTATCTATTCTATTACAATGTTAGTATTTATCTGAACATCTTTTACGAAAAACACTGGAATAAATGCATCCTCCAAGAGAGTAAATAAAGAAAAAAATATATATGTTTGACCTAATACTATACAAATTAGATTTTTCCACAAATATACTTAGGGGACCAGGTAGTTATTTCATAAGATCAAATAAACACGAGTTCACTATAACATTAACTTTATTTGTGTACTTATTTAAAGAATAGTTAGGCTAAGCACGGATACTTAAGAGTTTCAATTTATACCGAAACACGTTTACACTAACAGTTCTGACCTTACTGAGGACATTTTTGGCTCCCGCCAGTCACAGATCGCCCAAAATCACCTGTATCCACGGGGCAGCTCGCCCGGGTCCCAGTACAGTAGCAAGGCAAGTGTGTAAAGGATTCGTATAGGCATCGGCGAAAAAGGATTGCCGGCGATGGGCGAAAGGATGTACAGTGTACAACGAATCAGCGCTCTAAAATATCACCCCACGTGTCCGCACCCTTACCCAATTTTTCAGTACCACCGGGTCAGTTCACATCGACATCATCGTTATGCCTTACTCCTCGGGATATCGGTAGCCTATTACCTCACATGAATATACAGATTTACGCGTTGGTCCGAAACATTTCCCATGGAGAACATGGAGACAAAGGGTGCAAACAGAACAAGTAGGTCACGGTAGAAGTGTATCTCGCGGTCGCGTCGATGTCGACATCCATGTAAATCGAATGCACTGTAACATATGGAGACGAACACAACGGGTAGGTCGAGGTGGAGGTACTGCTTGATGCCTTGCAGGATGCTTTACATCGCTGCTTTCGAAAACACACTGATTAGATTCTACACGGATGTTCACCAGGATGTCTAGCACGTTGCTTCGCTCTGATTGGTCTGTTCAGGTAGCCCACCCTTCCACGCCATATCACGCCATGCGAGGGAAATTTGACTGTCGCGAGGACATTCTTCAACGGTTGGATCACACGTTTCTGCTGCCCCTAGCAAATAACAACCTCTATCAAGGGAGACACTTTGTATCAAGCCGTTTTCAGTCGCTAGCTCAACTGACAGGCACGGACCACTTACTGACCACATCTTATCACTCTTAAGCCACCGGGATAGTAAGACGGTTTCACAGCCAGTTGAAACCATCAATAAAATGTCATCAAACTACAAAATACAAAACCCCAAAATACATTCTAAACAAGAAACTTGAATTGTGCAAGACGGAAATAAAGAAATAGTCTACTGGTTGAAACTTGGAAAGGTTTTATCGTCTTGGAAACATAACCTCACTTTACAAACAATCCTTTATGAATACTTGAGTAATAATAGCACTATGTTATACAACGTTGCCATAATCTATTGTACAATATCTACACACAAAGTAACCAGTTAGCTTTTGATTATAAAAAAAAGCAATAACTTGACACGAAAAATTAACAGTTTGTAAAGTTAAACCGATATTTACTTTGAGTCCATTGTCGTACTATGTAAATAAATGTCGAGTCTATAAATTGTAAATTCAAGTTAGCAGTGACGAAATTCTGTACAATCAAGATTTCTCTTGATATTATTTTTATAACTTCTAAGATGTGTGTTAAATTTTAATTTTTTTTCTGTACTTATGAACATTACAACTGTCTTCAAAATTTATAATTACTGTACCTCAAATTTCGACTTCCTACATAGCGTTATAAAATGTATGAAAACATGAAAATACAATGTAAGTTTGAACACGTTTTTCACATCTTCATTCAGTTAAATCATCAAGTAATAACCCGATATCGTAAAAATATAATTGATTTTAATACGAAAGTTCTATATTTGTAAAACTTGTTCTCTACGAATACGTGTGTCACAGAAAGAATAGTAACAGCATCACAAAAAAAAACATTAAAAAAATTTTTGACTTTTAGGCCATCCTTAACTGTTGCTTTTTGTTTTTTATAAAGTCTTAGGAAGTTATATTTTATAACTAAGGTTTCGTTTATGACAAAATTATAAATTATTATATAACCCAGTCATCATTTCTATAATCTACTAATTACAAAATAAACAAGAAAGAATTTTAAAAGGTTTCTTTGTACAATAGACTAATGTTATCTAACTATCATTCTAGGCTTACTAAAATTTATCTAGCGGAACAAGACTAATGTTTTAGCCCCTCCCAGCGCTATTTTGTAAACACGGCGTGGAACAGAGACATCTGCTGGAGGGCGGCGGAAATTGTTGACCAAGGTTACACTGCTGTCGAGGTCACGGTCATATGTTTTGGCAGTGGTGTTCACTTGTCGCCCATATAAAACAGAATAACTACATAATACCGATAGCAATCGTTTTAAAGGTTTCTCTACATAATTTGAAAGTTTCTTCTACTTTTTAAAGCCATATTCATTCATATCCTTTTCTAATTTAACTTTTAGTTTTAGAAATACTACAAATTTCGGAACTCCGACATTAATTTCTCTTCTAAACGTAAATATGCCAATTTCTAAACAAAGAAGCCTTACTTCCGGTAGAAAGCAATACAAATAAACATTTACACGGTTTAATCATCGACAATAAATTCAAAAGGAAATACAGTACATTATTGAGTTTAAATGTTATTAAATATTTTTTATGAGTTAGAAAATATTTGAATTTTATAGTCTATTACGTTCGGTGAATCTTATTAATCACTTAAACAATAGTTTATGACTATCCGAACTTGTTAAAACTTACTGAAACAGAACGTTTTCGATCGCTTATGCCGATCTTCATCAGTGTCTTCTGCTTGTAGATGTTGGGTTTAGCGGGGACGGTTTTAAACGTAGGTTTTCGATTGTGTCAAAGAGTATTTGTGTGATTTGTATTGTGTTTGTTCGTTTAATATGTTTGTACTTTGTGTTTTTGTGTGTCTGTAAATTTCATATTGTTTTAGTGTGTTGAGATGTGGTATTTTTTTGTTGATGTGTAGGATTTCTAGGTTATGGTAAATGTCTGTGTATTTGTGTCCTGTATCTTTTATGTGGTTTTAAAATGTTGAGTTGGTGTTATGTTTGTGTTCCTCGATTCTTTGTTTAAAGCTGCGACCAGTTTGTCAAATGTAAAATTTGTTACATTCGTCGCAGTTCAGTTTGTATACGCTTGGTGCTTGTAGTTTATCCAAAATACAACACAACACCAACAACAAGGATAAACTACAAGCACCAGGCGTATACAAACTGAACTGCGACGAATGTAACAAATTCTACATTGGACAAACTGGTCGTAGCTTTAAACAAAGAATCGAGGAACACAAACAGAACACCAACTCAACATTTTACAACGACGTAAAAGATACAGGACACAAATACACAGACATTTACCATAACCTAGAAATCCTACACATCAACAAAAAAAGACCACATCTCAACACACTAGAACAATATGAAATTTACAGACACACAAAAACACAAAGTCTAATCATATTAAACGAACAAGCACAATACAAATCACACATACTATTTGATAATATCGAAAACCTACCTTTAAAACCGTCATCGCTTGAGCCAACATCTCCAAGCAGAAGACATTGAAGATCGGCACATAGCGATCGAAAACGTGTCTTAGTAAGTTTTAACAAATTTACTAAATTTAAAGTTTGGATAGTCATAAACTGTTGTTTAAGTGATTATTAATAAATATATTAATATACTTATATTTCGAAACATCTTACTATAATAAATTGAATATAATGACAATAATGAGTTTTACATTTTATTTCTATTTTTTTTCCAAAACATTATAGGCTCGTCTGACTAAGAATTTCAATTAAATTCGTTAAATAAAATTTTTATTCAGTAAATGTATTGACATCGATGTCAATGTATTACTGTCATGTATTACTGTATACATGACAGTAAATGTATTAAGACTTTTATATTAACTGCATTCTTTTATTATTACCTACATTAAATATATTCTATCAGAATCTCTATTGAGTACGTTCAGCAATTAAACTTTTTACCTCAATAGGTCAGCTCCACTGACTAATTTTTTCGGTATGGTTTGTTGGCCATTGCATTTAACGAAACTTTTATGATGACAGTAATTTTAATCTTGCATAAAATTATACTGTATTTAAAGTGTAATTTGTTCAAACTTACTTAGACTTACCGTTTTCTACCGCACCTAGCGAAATGGGAAATGAAGTTCATTTCCTTACTCATTTGATACAGGTAACATGCATATTTTAGGTTATGATAGACGGGTCATTCCATGTCAAATCGACTGTCATTTTACCTCACCATTTCAGATTTTAATGAAATTTGGTATACTGATACACCCTATAAAGACTAAGAAAAATATAGAATTTCAACTTTATATCGAAACTGGTTTCAAAATTACGCCTTGGTCTAGTTTTCAAAAACCGCTCAAAATTGACCTCTTCCCGAAACTTTAAAACTTGTCTAGCGCTTCTCTGAATCGAGATAGACAGTTGAGGGAGGTGTCACTGTGCAGCATTATTCAATGCCTTTCCAAAAATATATAAAACTACAAGGGTAATAATAAAATTTGTTTGTCGATTTCAAAATACAGTAAATTCTATTTTAGATTTTTTTAAATGCGTCCATTGAAAATTCACAAATTGGCTTAATACAATTGCTAATAATTGATAGTATATGTTTCTAATTGTCATTATGATGGGTTGTTACGGGAAAATGCATCAGAAAACTTCGTTACCTTAAAATATTCCTTTTATTTATTACTCATTGTTCCCGAGAGGTCTAAAATTAACCTTAAATCCTAGAAAAAGGAGTGAAATTTATACGATACACTAACCAATAGAAATATCTCTATAAACATGATCAAAGATATCATAATTTTCTCAACTACAGTAAACTCCCGACTATCCGTGGGCGGATTAACCGGTTTGAGGATTATCCGGCGTCTGCTATTGTTTTACAAATATCCTATTTTTAATCCAATCAGAGGCATGTGTTTAAATTTCCAAACGGTAAATTACGACGTAAATACATATAAGGCTTAATAGAAGTTACGATGAAGGGAATAGATATGTAAATATGTACGTACTAATTTTTACATTGAAAGGGAAGCATCCCGAAGCGGGCCAGCGAAATAAAAGGGGCGAGCAGACTACTGTATATAAGAGACAATGACAAAATGCTTGGACGCCCGAAAACCTAATGTATATCATAAGATTGTAAATAAATGTCAGCTAATCTCCGCTATAAATAGTCTAGGACGTGACATATGCATTATCCATGTCTGTCATATACATTATCGATCTTTATGGCTTTATGACAAACGTGACACAAGTAGACACTGTGCGACAAAATGTTTTTTAAGAAACTTAGATCCTACATTAAAGCTAAATCAATGCTCACAAAAAAACAGACGAAAGTGACAGATTTTTTTGTTAAAAAGTGAAAGTATTATGTGTAAAGGAAATTACATATGTACATACATACTTACTTTTGACATATACTTATGTACGTATTGTAAATAGTTAGACATATAAATGTACATGTTATAATCTGTCAAATACATCGACATTTTAAATTATTTTCTGTATTTATTTTGTCCTCTGAAGATTATTTGTAAATTACATTAACCGGGGTCATTATTTGTGTAACTTATGGTATAATAATCGACTATCGATCGTTTTGCGTGTTCTTTGTTCATAGCGGATTATCCGGGGAATTCGGTTATCCGGCGTTGCCGGGCCACCCTATTCCACGGATAATCGGGAGTTTACTGTACCTTTTGAATGTAATGAAAAACCGACCATCACGGAATGTGCAAAATAAGCGGCTAAACTACCCCTACCACCGTCAAGGTCATTCAACCAAGATAACCGAATGCGAGATACACGAAATAAGCGACCATGTTACACTTCCACAACACATTACAGTTAAACTTGGAAGGGAAACGAAGAAAGCTGAAGTATAAGGGAGTGGATACAGCTATTGAAGAAACAGTGAAGAAAATGGTGATATAAAGGCTTGTCTCTGTACTCTTCCCTACCTTCAAAACCTGGATTAAGATGACGATCATAAAAAAGAGAGCACATACAAAAATATATAAATAAATATAAACTTACGTAAATATTTTTATGTATATATTACAAAACACCATAAAACGTTACAAAAAATTACTAAACATAATTATTAAAGAATCATTGACGAAGGTTTCTTAACGCTGATTTTAAACACGCCTAAATGACACAATTGATTTATTACCATTTAGCTAGTCCAAAACCTGGTTGAAGTGTGATGGAAATCAGAAAAAAATATAACAGTTCAAACTCTCTTAAGAAGAGTGTGGGATACCCAGAGCAGGTATAATTCTGTTATGGTCGCTCATTTCACTGAAGATTAAGACTAAGCGCAGGTGGAAAATACGTAATGGTCTCTTATTTCGCTGGACGCTTATTTCGCGACACCCTACTTTTTGAAGGCTAAATTTTAAAAAGCTTCAAGCGTATCGTTAATTGAACAAGTAATTACAGTAGAACATGATACAATGTCCTAGAGGGGACTAGAAGACCCCCCCTCTTGGATGTTCCAACCAGCAATTGTCATTATCACAAATAATTTAATAAGTAAACAAATTAAATTAAAACAAATTTTAAAAAATTAGGTCAATTCCTACTTCGGTCCACAAAAATATTTTACTAATATTTTAATAGAACATTTTATTAATTACTTGTATTAAATAATTACAATTAATATAAATATGTACATATATATGATAAAATGACAATATTACGTGGCAAAATAGAAAGAGATATTAATTATTAAAACTAATTAAATAAAATTAATTATTGAATTGATATTTCAATAAACTGTAATAACATCAAGGGCATTCACAACAAGGTTAAACAAATTTGTTTGAACTTGAGTGGGTGAATTAAAATAATTTTATTAACGATTGAAAATTTGAACAAGGAGAGTGTGTGTGTGTGCGTGTGTGTGTGTGTGTGTGTGTGTGTGTGTGAAGAATGTGAACAAATATTAGGGATTGAAAAAACGAGCCTTGTAATTGTAGGTGGTTGAAATTATAGATTAATATACACATAAGCTATGGCAAAAGGTTTAATCTGTTGTGAGTGTGACCAAAATTACACTTCATGTTCTATATAGTACAGTGCTGGATACGCTATTAAGATGAAAAAATAAGGCTAAAATTAATATTTAACAGATAGATAAAACAAAAAACAAGTGCATATAGATTACTTTGCTGTCTTTTTCAGGATCTTCAGAAGTAATAACTTGCTGCAATTGTGGTGGAATCTATTTATTGTAAGACTAAGAATTATAGGCCTAATAAAAATTATTATTATATTATTACGGTATTTCTATAAGGCTTAGTCTTGTAGTAATTTCCTTTGAGGATGATTGCCTTGTAACCAAAATGTGCATCAGGACATAAATAAAATATTTATGTGGTTTAAACGGTTTTATTTATTTATCTCTTCGGAAGTTTTTTTACTAAAGTAGGTGAAGGCTTCGATGATATTTTCTTGTTCTTCAGATGACAATTTATAAGTTCGCCCGGTTGGAGTTACTGGAAAAACTTTAATTAGAACATGTGTAACAAAGAATATCTTGCCTTCCAGGGAAAGAAAAAATAGGCAATGACACTAGTAAAATGAAACATTTAGGCTACATCATTGCCTTTTTTCAAACACATAGACCTGCCACCAATTTTTGTCATAGATAATAGTTATATACCCATTGCTAAAGGTCCTGAATCGTAACCTTTTCAACTTTAAACTCAGTGGATTCTGAAAATATGTTTACTTTTATTTTTTTATTGCTGGAAAGAATGGGAGTGAATGCATAAAGTTTAAGCTTCGGATTTTTCAAATGATCATCTATATCAATGTACTCCTGTTGTGTAACATAGACAAAATTTACCACAAAAATTCTTTCCATTGCCCACTCGTACAGCTGAAATATTGTTGGCTCTGATTTTCGTAAGGCCTTTGTAAGCTCATTCTGGCGGCTAACCTCCTAACTGTTCCTCCGTCACCACCACGGGCACTTTTTCTATAAGCGGTGGCTGTAAAATGCCTCTCGGCGTCAATTCTGAAGTCTTCTAAATAGAGGCTTAAATTCGTGAAAAGTTTTTTCGGTTTTTATACTGTGCTGCGGATCAATCAGGAGAAAAATAAATTTTATATATACTGTCATCAAATTTCTCTTTCATGAAATCAATTAGCTCGTTTTGATAACAGTATACTGCATTGGTGTTCTGTTCTAAATCCTCAGATATAATTACAAATTTCATATGTTTCACTTTTTCAATTCCTTCCATTATCTCATACACTCCTTATATATCTTGTACAAATATTGAATCGTCAATAAAATACTTTTTATTTATACAATCAAGTTCAAATACATTTCTTTAAACCTGTAGTGGGTGACAATTTGTGTTAATACAGTTTTTTCAAATATTTACTCATTAATTAAAGTTTAAAAAAGCCTATGTCTCAGTCGGATTCAAACTGAATGACTCATGTTTGAAATCCAGCACTTTGGCACTGAACCAACTTTCCGACAGCTAGAAATTTATTGCTTAAAGATGTATATGACATTATAAGAGAAAGGTTCCTTGCAATAATGAAGCAATACAAGAGATGGATATAATGAGAAGTTATAGATTACCACCAGCTTCTTAAATAAGAAACAAAAAAAGAAAGGAATAACAGCAAAAAAAAACAAAAAAATAAATAGTCCAACATCAAACTTTATAAAGATAAAAATACAATATTGGAAGGAAATTCTCTTTAAATTTTGCCGCTTAATATTAAGTGATTCTATCATACGTATATACATGTTTATATTAACTCTAATTATAAAATAAAACGTAACTGAAATATTTTGTTTAACCTCAGTAAGAATTTACTTTAAAAAACTTTTTTTAATATTATTTGTTTTTATAGTAGATTACTAATGGGTGTACGTTGTACTGTTGCTTGTCCATTGCAGATCTGTGATTCATAAAACTGTAGTTGTCAGAGAAGTCACACATGACAAGATACTCTGAGCTTTCCATATTTTCTTCAATGTGATTAAGAAAAAAAAAGCTTAGCTGTTTGGCAATGAAGTCATGTCTGGTTAATGCAGACAGATTCTCGGCGAACAAGTCGATATAATCTGAGGTTCATTCCTCTATTGTCTCCAGGCCACATATATAGACTAATATCCATTTCAGAAAAGTTATTTTTTCAATGCTTTTTTCTTCAGATTTTCCTTTTCACAAATTTGCCATGTGGTCTGTACCTGGATAAGTCGAACATTCTCCTAAATGACACAATATAATATAATATATGCAATTCAGGGTTGCATAGTGCTTTAGCGATGCAATGTTTATAATATGTGTAGTAGAATCATTGTGGAAAATTGCCTCGAGCAGGTGGCTGGGAAGGGAATTCTGTTTGGAGTGGGGAACCGAAAGTAAGTACACGATACTAGCCTGACTGCTTATTTTCGGCTGGTAGATGACAGACTCATTGCGGTCAGGGAATCTAAGGAGCAGTGTAAACATTTTAAAAAAACTAGAACATTACGAAATTTAACATAAATTTAAAAAATCAATAAAAACCTATTGGTTAAAAATTGAAATAGTTTTTAGTAAACATTAGTTCAGCTAATTTTTTCAGGATTTAAGTAGCAGTCCGCCAGCAGAGAGTTTTGCGATTAACTGAAGTTCTTAAGGAGGCTGTCGTCTGCCTTTGCAAGTAACTGTCCAACGCGCAATAAACCTAACGATTTTTCTCATAGGGAGTCTATGCATTTGCCATTGCTTTAATTTTTGCATTTTCTCTCATAAGTTTAAGATTTGTACAAACGTAACTCCAATTTTTAACGTAGGATTTTGTTTGTTAAAAGATCGAAAGATTTACTGCTAAAGAGGATATGAGCCTACTTGTTTTGGTGACATATTCAATCGCTTATTTTATTATATGCAGCCAAGTAATTCCTTTCCAATAAAACAAAATTAATTTCAGTACAAACTATTGTTTCTGTTTATTTATAAATAAATAATTATTGACAATTATTAAATAATTATTTTTTTATATGGACAAATATTTATAATTCAACACAGTATGTTCCTTATAAATAAAGTGTAATTGCTCTACAAAATCTTTCAGTCATCATTTTAATTGCCCCTTATAAACTTTGTCTTGATATGAATTTTTCAACTTCGTCATTAAATTCGAATTTAAACATGTTTTCAAATGCTTTTTTTTAAATCTATTCAATTACCTACTATACAAGAACTATTTTTAATTTTTAAAAGGGAGCATTTGTAAAAATCCAAAATTGAATTTATTTTGAAATTGGTAACAAGATTTTTATTATGAGTTCTGTGGGGTTATACATTTATCAAAATGGCTTGAAAAATGCTGTACAATGACATCTGTATCAGTTTTCTAGCTTAATTTTAAGAGGTTCGTTTAGTTTTTTTTAACCTTAATGACGTGCATTTTTAAAATAATGTTGAGATATCATGTTGAAATTTGATATTTTTGTTCGTCTATTTGGGACGTACCAGTATACCACATTTCAATGAAATATAGGGTAATAAAATATAATTTTTATTTTGACTGTTTTGAGTTGATATGGGACGTCCCAGACGAGCAAGCCACATTTGAGACCTTATTTTCTATTGAATGTCACATGTCCTCTTTTGAATATGTCGAATGAGGTAAAGCCAGAATTTGTAAAGACTGCAATAAAACTTCACTCCAAGTATATCCAGTTATACACTATTTTTGCTCAGTTTAAAAAGCAGTGTTGTATAGTGACAATAAACATTTCCTTCGAGCTTACAAAGGTAGCCTTTTGTTTATTTCCAACATAATGGAGTATAGTATTTCCTAGAACTAAGACTCTTATGAAAAGCATTCAAAAAGGCTTTCAGTGTTCAATGGAAGGGAACAAAGTGAAGTGTGCTGTTCACACATTAGCTGAATCACGGTCATTAACAATAACACTCAGACCAACGCAATTTTTTTTTTTTTTTTTTAATTTTGTGACAAATATTTACTTGTTAAAATAGTATTTCCAGCTGTAGACTTTATTTACTTACAATCTGTGCTTGGGCTCTCTACTTTATCGTACTCCCTATTCAGGCTTCCGCATATTCTATACCTCAAAGGTAGCGCACATATCTAACTATACTAGGATAGCCTTCAAATGCCAAAATTCAACTAACCAAAATATAGACGTTCAACTAAACGAAAGTGGTCACGGACTTCAACTAACCAAAGTACACGATAATTCTATAGAGGACAGGATGATTAATCAATTATCTCACAGGGGTTTTCCCCATTTCAAGTCATCCTACATCTCCCCACATCCTTTCCAAGGGGTGATAGCCTATACATTCTTCCCCTTGGGAATGGAAGAGAATCATGGCTTGAGTGGGAGCATTACAAAAGCTATTCTTGTTCTTTAATTTGGACAAGACTACACGCTAACGATAACTTATTGTATTAAACTTGATACTTTTCCAATAAGACACATTTAAAACACTCAAGTATACCCTACAAATGTACCGTCAACGCCGTACAGTCGAATCACTTTGACAAAAATCGCCTCCCGCAGGTATATGGGGGTGAGGGGTGGGGTTTGGCCGCGTGTGAGGGCGGTTCTAAGTAGAAACGCTACTACCCTGACTACATACTTTTGGCTGACTTGATTCATTTATAGACGACAAGAGGAAAAACCGGGTACTACCCGGTTGCATCATTTCTTTAGAAAACTTAAAACATGTGCACTATAAAACACAAAAGATGACATCAAACTTAAATCAAAACATAACACCAGCAAATGTTTTTGGAAAGGTGTGTATAGATCCACTACCGGCTGCTTTCATGACCAACTAGAAGTTTCGCTCAGAGCTGTCGCCCTAACGCGCATGCGCACTGGCATCTAACACCCCAATTTTTCACAAAGTAATTCGACTGTACGCACGTTGTTGAGACTCTTGTAGTTAATAAATTCTACTACCACAAGATAATCAAATAATTAGACCATAGTACAATAAACATTTTATATACCATAAGTAAAACTAAAATGATGGATATTAAGCCTTACCATAATATATGAATTTTTAATGAAAATGTTTACATTTTAGAAATTCAAGATAACATATAGCCTAAATCATTTTTGCTAGAAAAGAGCTATCTCCATTTGTTATTTTCTTTTATAACTTCATTTCACTCTTACTAAATATTTAAAATTGTTTCCAATTTACGGTATCGTGAACGTATGGTATTTTGTAACTAGTATGAAGAAATAAATTTCAGGATCGAAAATCGATAGTTTTTGCGTAATTGACCGGAAAGGTAACTGCAAATATAAAACTGTTTTAGATTTTGACTAAAATAAACGCAAAACGACCTCGATTAACCTTTACCTTGTTTAAGTACAGTATAGTCTAATCTTTACCCTTATCAAGCGAATCTACTCCCACATTTTTGCCCTTCGGCTCTGTAGCCAAGTTGATTACTGTTATTGTTCGTCTGGCTGTTTCTGACATTTTCTCTTGCCATTATTGCATGATCAATAAATTTAAATAATAATAAAAGTTGATAAAACTGTTGAAGAATAGTTGGGGAAATAATACAAAACAAAACTGATATTGACTCACCAACGCATGAGAAGGTAGGCCTATTTTTTTACAACTACTACTACACAAAACTATGAATATTGAAATATGCCACCCAGAAGATTCAATTATTAACCAGAGATGTTATATTACAGAAGGTTATATTACATTGTGTAGCGAGGTTCTCCAAATAAAATTAACATAAAATTTAATGACAATAAATATGCCTACATACTGCATTAAAAATACCAGTTTCAAATAATTTCGTTAAATTTGTTTAACAAATGTAATTTTAATTTAGAAATCTACAACATTTTTAAAGCCTTTTTTATAAAACCGTGGAATTCGTACATTTAAAACCATTTACGCTCTCTTAAATGTAAATAAAAAAATGTCAAAATATTTATTTCTTTGTTCCGAAACTATAAAACGTACTGCATTATCAAAACAAAATAAGTATTTGGTATTTAACTCATCTAGTACAATTAATTGTTATACGCTGCAATAGAATACAGATACATTCAAATTCCGTAATATATATGATAAATATACAATCCATTTGATACATAAATAAAAATATAGCTTGTTTTAAAAATGCAGAATACAAATTAAAATCATATCTTGAGAAGGAAATAAACATCTTAGAAGTTAGAGACATTTTACTGTTAAAAAAGGTTCCGTCAGTAGATAATTATAATATAAACAGAAATTACCATTGATGCTAAATGGCATTTTAATTATTTCATCCCAGTAACACCTAATTTTTTGAGTTAAGGACTTAAAATAACGGACTAAAAGGAAACAAAAAAACAAAGCTATATGAAAGGATATATGAGAACGATGTGATACTAAATCAATAGATTCTAAAACATTAAAAAACAAAACAAATATACTACATTGTAAAAGTTATAATGTATATTTCCCAAACATAACCTAAAACAGCCGATTAACTTACCGCTAAAAGAAGTCCTTGTATTTTTGACAAACACACAAACAAATTTTTGACACTGTTTAATACACACTAAACAAATAATACAATAACAGTTAAGCTACGTATATTTACGTAAATTAAACAATACAAGGACGAAACAACACGAACACGCGACTAACATCCAATCAGATCATCAGCTGACTGGTTGCCTAGTAATTTAGCGGCTGGTAGTATATGCAATTTGCTTGAACAGGCTTCGGGAAGAGTCGGATCTCTCCGAATACTATCGATGTAGTGTTGGCGGTATAGATAACAATGTGTCACAATTTTTATTTAGAAAATAATTATTACAACAAACTTGCGGTTTATGAAATCTCTTCACATCTTCTCTAACATAAATTCATATCACTTATGTTTTATTCATTACTGTATATTGTTATACATAATGGAACAACTAATTTTTATTACCTCTGGAATATGAGGGCAATATCACCTGTAATGAAATCACTAACATTATTAATAAAAAAAAGAAAATTACTCTTTGAAAGTAAATAAATGTAAAATATAGTATAAACACACTTAATGAATGCAGTAGGAAAAAAATTATTCTAAAATAAATTAATCACTATAGAAGCTGTTAAAAGTAACATTTTAGCTATAAATTTAACAAGAGAATTTGTCCAAAAATGCTCTATAATTTTTAAATTGTGACAACTGTATTGAATCAGAGTAGATTCAGAATTCATGTCACAAAAGCAGTAGGCGTATATATAACATTGTTCTGAAAGAAATAATCAACACACACAAATAAAATTTACTTTACAAGTAGCAATAAATAAATCAAATTCATTATTTAAAGTTTAAATTAATAGGAACATAAATTACATTACATTGAATATGCAATTAAGAAAATAAAGACAAATCATGAACACTATAATATAGTGAAACATTATCCCACCCTCTCCCAATCACCCACCACAACATAAAATAACAGCTATATTTAAAACATGAAAAACCACTACA
Organism: Prosapia bicincta; assembly: GCA_036971475.1. Taxonomy (NCBI): domain Eukaryota; kingdom Metazoa; phylum Arthropoda; class Insecta; order Hemiptera; family Cercopidae; genus Prosapia; species Prosapia bicincta. Next base: position 86,907,556 of record JBAIZL010000003.1, on the reverse strand, counting down.
GAAAAAAATGTCATATAATAAATAGCTAAAACATTTTTTGTAAACTCTAGTACGAAAATGATCGATAGGCTTGAAAATTAAATATCCTTGACTATCCTTTTAGAATTATTATACAAACTTAATAGTTGATAAGCTTAAAAATTAACTTCATGGGTTTAGTTACAATTAGCAATAACAATATTAGCTACAAAACGGAAAATCGTTCACAAACTTTTATGTATTATTATTATTATTATTACTAAAACTCGGAGGGAACTTATCGGTGTAGTGCACTTAGCTGCAGCCGTTGTACACTATTCCCATCCCTACCACAGGACTAGCTTAGTGGATACTTACATCTTTGCAGAAATCAAGTACAAACCTGATGCTAAATCTTTTGATATCCTCTGGTGTACATACCTGCCAGCCAAACCACTTTATCCTTTCAGCTCCCAAAGTAGGGCACTCACAGAGTACGTGGATTGGGCTTTCCTCTTGGTCCTCGTTGCATCTCTTGCACACAGGGGACCTAGATTTTTCAATTTTGTATTGGAACCCTCTCAGATTCCCATGGCCTGTGATTAGCTCTACAGTAACTCTTGAGTTGAGGTCTACTTAAGAAGAGTAGTTCTTGGCCCCACAAATCTCCTGAGTAACCCCACAGTACCTTGGATTTGTTACATCCCAAGGTTGCATTCCATTCTTGCCTGCACAACCTGTCTATATGTGCCGTGATCCTCTTGCACCCCTCCTGAGGCGGCATGCCCAATGCCCTCAGCAACGGTCCTTGAGTTGTACACCCTTGTTTCGCTAAGGCGTCAGCTCTCTCATTCCCTATCCAGCCAGAATGTCCTGAAATCCAGGTTAGGTTGAGCGAATTATACTTACTCAGCTCTGCTAGAGAAGCTATAGTCTCAGCCACCTAGAGCTGATACTAGCCTTACCAAAAGCCTTCAGAGCAGCCTAACTGTCCGAGCAAATCCAGATGGTCTTGCCCCTCCTGCCAGACCCTATTATTTCCTCAGCACATAGTTTGATCGCAAGCACCTCCCCCTGGAAGACAGAGTTGTAGTTCTCCAGGTGATGACAAAATCTGTCTTGGTGTCTCGGTCCACTGAATCCTGGTCCAACTCCTTCCTTCATCTGGGACCCATCGGTAAACCAGATTTCACCATGTTTGGGTCTACACTCCACCCATGCCTTTCTTGCAGAAATATGGATTTTGTAATTTCTTTTTTCTTTTTTAAGAGACAGTATCTTATCCTGAGTTTCTATCCAGAGCTCCTTCAGTGAATCCCCAAATAGCTGTTTATGAGTTTGCTACTTGTCCTCCACTGCCAGGTACATCTTAGCCGGTATGCTACTTTTATGTATATTTAACTAACTTTTAACATGCCTAAAACCGACATACCTCTTTCAGACGCTCTTACATTTTGTTACTTTTTATCATGCAAAAGTAATTTGATTGTGGAATTGTTTATGTTTTCAGATATAATATAGGTTATAAAATAAAAACACTTTAAGAATATGCATTGGGCCCCTATTGGCAGTAGAACACTAAAAAATTGGTTAGTTCACATATCTTAAAATGCTAACAAGCAGAACTGACAGCATACCTTTCCCACGAAGCAAAAACAATGAGACATAGGTGACCATATAATTTTATGTGTTTGTTCATATCTCTTTCCCTAGTAACGGTGAACACAGCTCATTGATATAGAACAAAACATAGAACATTTTGTTTTTATTAAATTTCTTCCTAGAGATTATAGGGATATTTATGTCACTGATAAAATTATCACATTCAAAAGACAATATTGGTGAGGTACAGATCATTTTTTTTAAAGTAATATTTTTATATCAATTGATTCCATCTTAATGGGAGCTACTAGTTTTTAACTAAAAACACTTATAAATATGTTACACTTGCGTATAGTAACACTTGCTTTTATAATTGTTGAAGGCGGCTGTTTCAGGAGATGTGTCCCATTGTCAACTCAGACCTGTTCTCTGTCCCCATTGTCTGGTCTTGATTTACAGAGAGTTACAGTATTTACAAGTGCTTTTAGTTGATTATATTTAAAGAACTAAGTTGAAAAAACTTACTATGCTGATACATAATGAAAACATTATTTCATTGATGAAGCATATCTGCTGCTTGAGTAGCATGAATCAATAAAATGACAGTTTCGAAATGCGCCAGCACAGTAAGTTGCTACAATTTCCACCTAGTTTTTTAAAAATAATGATTAATTATTCAATGAAACCTAAATGATCACAACAACCAACTTTAGTATTTTTTTTAATGAAAAGTGTAAAAAGTTCTGATATTGTTTTATCTTATAACAGATATTTTAAGATTGTTCAAACTAATAATGATTTTACCAAACTTTACACTTTTGGTAAGCCAGGGTAAGGCTGTGCCATTTTAAATAATTTGCTGTAACTTTAAATTGTTTATTGTAAACTGAAATGGCCCGACCATTTTAAATACCAGCATTTGTTCATTGCATATGAGAAATGTAAATGTATAATGAGGCTGTTTTGTGTATAGAAATGTATAACAATTGTTTTGAAAATTTTTTTATTGATTTTTTTATCATTTGTCACTGAGAACCTCGAAGTGTCCACAATGAAACACTTGCAATAATTTTATAAATTATTTAGTCTTTTACATAAATAACAGGTTTTTCAAATCAATGTAAAATTCATACAAAATAAAAAGTTGATAACTAACTATATTTTACAACATTTTATCCAGTGTGAATCATATTAAAAGTATTATTAGACAATTATAAATATTTATGAACTTGCCTATAGTAGCACTTACTTATATTTGTTGAGGACAGTTGTTTCGGGAGATGTGTCCCATTGTCAACTCAGACCTTAACTGATCTCAAGGTTTACATAGGTTAGGGTGTTAGGGTGGGGGTGGGATATTATGGTGGTGTGAGTGTATTTTGTGAGTATTAGGAGTTATGATGTCAAAAAGTGTGTGTGAGTTGTAATGTAATTGTGTATTCAGTATGTGTGTAGGGTGTAGGTTAAAGTGTCTGTATATTTCGTATTGTTCGGTTGTATAGCGTTGGTTGTTTCAGTGTTGTTTTTGAAGAATTTGTAGGTTAGATGTTATGTCTATGTAGTCATGTTTTGTGGAGTTGAGATGATCGGCGAAGTTTGATTGGTAGTTATTGTTTGTTAGTGCTTTTATATGTTCTTGGTAACGTGTGTAGAAGGACCTCCCTGTCTGGCCTATGTAAAAATTGGGGCACGAACTTCAAGTTAGTTTGTTAACTCCAGTGGTGTTGTAAATGTTGTCGATTTTGTTGTTTGGTTTAAATTATTTATTGAGACTGTTGTGTGTGGAGTAGGCTATTTTGTAGTTGTATTTTCGTAGTGTGTAGGTTAGATTGTGGGTTTTGGATGATCTGTATGGTATTGATAAGTATTTTATGGGATTGTCCTGTTGTGTGTTTGTATTTGGGTTATTAGGTTTGTTTTTTAGGCAGTTGTATAATTTGTCACCGTTAGACAAAGAAGAACACTACCAGGAGTTAAAAACCATAAAACATAACACAAACAAACGGATACAACCCTACAGTGGTTGACAATGTTTTTGATCACTCCGTGCAAAAATCTGCCCCTTAAAAACCAACCTGGTTAAGTTTCACCGAACGTAATGGGTTTGGAGCTATATACTTAATTCAAGAGCTATATACTAGGTCTACTATTTGGTCATTATTTTTTACCTGGTAAATAAATTTTTTTAATAAGAAACTAAATTTCTCATGGCCACTTTTACAGTTTTATATGATTTTTAAATAACCTTGAACTAATAATTTTCACCTTTAAAATTTTCAAATAATTAAAGGCTAATGATATATGCTTGTACTGTATTAAATACAATAGTAGGAAAACTTAATTGATAAAAATCAACTTAACATTAGTACCAACAAAATAATGATCAATGTTCTGTAAGGGCACCACCAGAAAATATTTTTACCTCAAGGGAGTCACAGGTTAAATTGTTTAGGAGCCACTGTCTTAATGTGTCAAAGTTTCTGAAATAGCACCTCTAATTTCTCATGCCTTGTCCTGTATCTTCCCAACACATGATTACCACTATTCTAGGCAATATGTAAATAGTTAAAGTTAATTGAGATACATTGGGATTAAATCAACAAATAAAGAATGTAATTTAAACTGAACACATGTATTATTTTCAAACTCTAATTCACAAATGCATCCATTTCAATTATCTGGATTCTTTTATATTCTCATTAAATCAACAAAAGAAAATTGTATACAATAGCGTGCAAATTTTAAATCACAAATAGATGTAATATAATCATAAAACCTAACTTCTTTTCATTTATTTTGTACTCTCTTCTTATATTTCTGTACAAAATTTACAAAGTTTATAACTACTTTTTAATTTACAAATAAATCTACATACATAGTGGTGGAAGTGTTTAACCAGTTAAAGTACACCAAATATTTATTGTATTTTTCTTTTAATATTTTCAAGCAAAATTTCATCATTAGTTGTGGCGTTGCTTAAGCTTAATATTAATGTTGAAATATCCATAGGTTTCGAAGTCACTGTAGAATTTTTATTCGTTGATACATTGTCAACATAATATTTCTCAGGTGTTGGGATCAAATAAACTCCAGTCCTTTTGCCTGTTTGTGTAAAATACTTGTTTCTATAAGAAGGAGTAAATAAATTAGAATAAAGACTTGCTCCATAACTATTATATCCATTAACATTCTTATTTAAGCCAAATGGATAACCATTATAAGGAACTGAAGCCATGTTTTTGTTAATATGGTTGTGATAATGATTTGATGTCTTTGTAATGTGATAAGGATAGTGAAATCGTTTTTGTTGTCCTGGATTAAAATACCTGTAAAAATTAATGAATAGTTGAATATGAACTCATATTTTTCCTATAAATAATAAATGCCAAAAAACAACTTTAATCGAAACTAAATATCAAGTATAAAAGGGGTTGAATAAAATATTAAAGAGCCTTTTCCATGTGTATAAATAAATTAAAGTTGTATGTATTTAAAATATATTGGAATGTGTAAAAATACATAAGTACCTAAATACTTCAGCTCTCAAAACCGAGAAAATGAAAACAAGTATTTTACTAAGGCACGTTGAAAAAGCTCTTTAATTATTTATAAATAAATTGATATTGGTGAAATATAGTTACTATTAACCAAAATAATAACAAAGTATTTTGCAAAAATTGAGTAAAATAATTTACAACTTACCTGGAGGTTAGAAAATCTACAAACAAAAATGTATATCTCTAGTAATAATAATAAATCAATAAATTAATGAGGTAATTAATAACATTCACAATAGCTAATAGAGAATTTATTGTATGTTATACAATAAGTCAAAATTTCACATCTCCCGAAATGGTTGTCCTCACCAAATATAAGTAAGTGCTACTATAGGCAAGTTGTAAAATATTTACAAGTGTTTTAGTGAAAACTAGTAGCTCACGTGAAGATGGAATTCAACAAATATGTTTTTAAATAATTTTTTTCTTACCCTCTATAATAAAAACCATGCTTAACCTCTTCTGGTGTGTGATACCTGACACAACAATTCCTGTCTATTCTTTCATTTGCATGGTAAGATGAATAATGGTCTGAATGGAAATCTGGTTTATTAGGATATAATTGTTTGTTAAATTTATAAGCTCTGTCTCTCATAACTGCTGGTCCTATTAACATACAAGTACACACTTTTATTTAGGGAATATTTAATATGTTCAGTACACTTAACCCTAAAGACTACTTATTTTCTGTATTCTACAAATTAATACATTTTTGTATGCCCTATATAACTGGTTCCTTTTTCTTAAACTCTGTCTTGATTCTTTTAATAAAAGTCTTATCTATTGTAATTATAAATAAATAAAACCTTTTGAACCATAATAACGTTTTATTTATGGCCTGAGGTACACTTTGATTGCAAAGCAATCATCTTCAGAGGAAATTACTTGTGGTAATTTACATGAGGTAAGTAGTCTTTTAGTAATTTCCTCTGAAGATGGTTGCTTTGCAATCGAAATGTACACTAGGAAATATAAAAAAAGTTTTTGTAGTTTAAGAGGTTTAATTTATTTATAATTAAATAACACACCACACAATTGTCACACCACAGCAATCTCCAAGTTATTACTTATCTATTATCCTTGATTTTTAAGCAAAAATTGACTATAAAACATTATACCAAACTTTTAAGCTTTGGATGAGCATAGGTAATAAATAATAACAGATGCTAACTCATAATCAATAATTCCTAAAACTCATTTCAGTGACAAAGTCATCATCACTGGAGAGTAGAGATACATCTGAAATATAAGTTTAAACGTAATTGTAGTTAAACGATCTGTTGGACAGTAATTATTTTTTTTCCATAATTATTTCCTTGTTTCCACAATAATATTGAGAAAATGTTTTAGGGTAAAATATAGAACATAAAATTTAATCATATAAAATAAATGGCCAGCATTCCTCATAGAACTGGTTATTTTTCTAACAGGATATCTTAACAAAATTTCACCTAGCCTCTAAAAGCTTCATGATTGTAGTTGAAAGTTATGGCTTGCCCTGCCGGGATAAATTGTTCATAAACCATCCTCTTGAAATCAAAGAATATTGAGCATAATCCTGTCTTTGTGTCTGGATCTACTTTGGGTTTTCAATCTTGGTGAAACTAAACTATAAAAAGCTACCTAAACTATAAAAAATTGCTAAGCATCGCATTTTAAAAACTAACCTCCATAATACTGTTCAGGATCATATCCGTCTCTGAAGCCATACAGATTATCGTAGTATCCAGGAGGTGATGAATGTGCAGTATCCAAACTTTCCTCTGTTATATGATCCAATGCATCTACTAAACCTTTCAGTTCCCAGGTCCTTTTAGTGTTTATTGGTTTTACAAGCTCTATTTTAGATCCATTACCTTCATCCAGCAAAGCCAAATTCAAGCACAACATTTGCACTGCAAGACCAATTGGAGATGGAATAGTTTTGTTAAGTGTGAGTTTAAGCATTTTTGTGTTAGTTGTGTAGAGTAACTGTTAGGTAGCTGTAATAGATAAACATCATAACCTTTTGTTAGTAAGAAGTATGCAAATAATACTAGTATTTGGCAAACTTACAAAACTATATTAAAATTAGTTCATTATTTTTAAATAAAAAAAGTGAATTTACTGAAAACATCATTAGATTTTAGTCAACTATTTTGATTATTGTCATGTAAATTAATTGCCTTTTTAACCCTACATTAATTATGTCTAAATTTTGTTCACATGATTACTTATGTATCATAAATTTGACTATTCCAATTTCTTTTTTTTTTATTTACCATAATAATGTTTTTTTATTAATGTGTTAAACATCGTAATATTCCATGCTTCTTTAGCACTTGGAAAAAAATATTTCATAGTAGCTGCAAATCCTACTATTAGAAAGAAAAATAATAATTACAATGACTACGTTTTAATGGAATAGTGAAATCCAAATGTTTAAAAAAGCCTTTTTAAAATAATGTTAAACACATTTTATTTGTAGAAAACACAGAATGTAACAAACAAATGAGTTGTAGAATAAGGTTTTAGTAAAATTAAAAAAAATATGTATTGTTTAAAATAACACAGTTATTTAAAAAGTCACACGATCACTTATGTATTGTCAAAATGTTGACGCGAGCTCTGTTTCACTAGAACGCAAGCGAACTTAGTGGTGAAATTATGCATCTGACATCGGCTGTTGTAGGTAGGAAGGTACCGTTCATTTGTCACATACAGAAATTTTTTAAATGGAGCGTCGTCATTTTAATGAGGTATAAGTGATCTAGGGTTAACTTCTTTTTTTTTTAATGGACAGTTTGACCTCTCTTTCTTTTACATAGTGGCTTTTTGGACCAGTTTCATGTTTTCAAAGTGCAAGAATTTAAAGCTATAATTTCAAAACAGAGATGGAGTTAAAATCAATGAATTGAGGAGTTTATGAATTATGCGAATTAAGACAAAAAAAGTTTTAAACAAGACACTTTTGTGCCTCACTTAATGGAGGTTTAATAATTGTTTATAAGAATTGCATTCAGTGTTACACACATGTAAAGAAAACACAATCAATAAACTGAAAGAAAAAAATATGCTACTAAAATAAGCACAAATTCCTGCTATCAATAAACACTGGCAGATCCAGGGCATGTGCCTCCAAAATTTACACTGCATACAATTGCAATATTTCAAGTGGATATTTAAAAGGTTATGTTTACTTATAGAATTGGAAATGATTGTTAAAAGACAGTGTTGTTCTTTGAACTTTACAAAATTTCATTACATTTAAGGTTCGTTTCATGTACAATATTTCATTATTGTGATTAATAACCACCATGCTACTTCTTGTGTGCAGCTCAGTGTTCAAGGTCGTTCCAACATCTCTCTTACCCTAGTGTGTAAATAGGCTATCAGCAACAATTTTTTTTGTATTAAATAGGTGTTTACACATAAGCTGGCACTTGACTGAATGTCTGTACTAGCCTAGATAAAAAAACTTGTCTGCCATCATACAGGTTGCATCAATTGTCCTTGCAACCCTTATGAAGGCGCTCCAGTAGAGGAAATACAAAATGCTATAAATGGTGTATGTCTACATCCGCAGAAGTGTTCACAGGATGGTCTTTGCCTAATCTCCACCCCCCCCTGCCTAAAGTGATGCGCCAGGTCCAAGTGCCAGCTTATACTTATAGTACCGTGCCAATACCTATAATAGCAAAAAAATTGATATTTTCAGGAATTTAAACAATTTCAATGGGAGGAACCACAAAGCCTCCTCCTTCGTAACTAAAGGGAATCCCATAACTGCTAGACCCCCCCACTTCAACCTGGAGCCAGTAGTTTTGTTACACAATTGCTGTATTCCTGCAGGATGAAATTTTTGATCTGCCCCTGATCAATAATACTGAAAACATAATGAATAGAATGAAAGGCAAAATACTTATAAGAAGAGAAAGAGTCTAGAGTAAGAAATAAAGTATAAAGTTTAGAAACTCAGTTATATAGTTCAGATTTATATGTTATAAATTCAGAAACTAAAAAGAATTGAGAAGAAATAAAATAAAAAAAAGATTTTTGCTGCAACAGTATAAAGTGTAAAGAGTAAGAAAGAATGGAAAAACTTGGGCAGGAAACTATAAATATATTTTACCTACGATGTTACAAATTTAAGAAATACAACATAATTTTATATGATATAAATTACAGTTGTAATTGAAAATAATAATCTCATTTAATAATGACAAAACCAAGTTAAGTGATAACATAACAGATATTAATTTACTATTTTATTTTCCTCTTTTCCATCAAATTACCAAATAATTCACTTGAAAGATATTTTCTAGTTATGATGTTTTAACAGCTACAACATGATTTAAGTATTTATTAAACTTTTGCTAATACTTGCGACCAGACTTTTTGTTAACTTACATTTGGAGGAAACGTTTTTGGTCTTACGACTTCAACAGGCTCCTCATAGACGTAAGACAAAAACATTTCCTCCAAGTGTAAGTTAACAATTTAACAACTTTTAGTTAACAAAAAGTCTGGTCGCAAATAATAGCAAAAGTGTAATGAGTAATTAGCAACCAGCTCGTCATGAACAGCAACAAGATTTTGATGATTTAAGTATGTCATTTAATAAAAATTAATAACATAAAATATATGAGCGTTGCTTAGAAAATGTCTGACTCAGTTATTTAGGAAATAATATGAGTTATAAATTTTACCATTTTTAGTTTATCATCTATAAATTATAAATAGTTTGTACTATATATAAATATTATCACATAAACGTATTTTTACTTTTCTTAACATATTTAAAAAAAAAATTTATTAAAAAGTTCATCAGTTATTAAAGTTGTTTTATGTTAATGTATTTAAAAACAAAAGTTTTATGAAGTGCATCACCAAAATGTAAGAAGGAAAATGGGGGGGGGGATTGTGAGGTTGAAAATTGTGTTAATTTCAATTTTCTGTGTTTCACAGCAAAAACAAATATAATAAAAACATTGTTGAGTTTATGGATTTTTTTGCTATCTTCTGATTTGGTATGCTAAATATCGGTTTATAGAGATTAATTATAGCCATGTAAAAAAAAGAAAACATAACATATAATAAATTAAGGGATTTAAACTAATCTAATACTTCGAGGTTGCCCATTTATAGAATTAAAAAATAAAACTTGAAACTAATTATTTTTTAAAATAAATTTTAGTAAATTCATAAGTGATTATTTAAAGAACTAAGTGAAAACTATTAACTTAGTGTGTGCTAACATGTTTGGAAACCATTGTTTCACTGACGAAGCCTAGCCTGCTACTGACAGCGTCACACAAGGTTGCAGGCTTGTGATTTATGGGTGAAGGAAAGATGGAATGTGTAATATTTATTGGAAAAGAGTGTTAGATTCGAAGTGTACGTAGTCATTTAAAGTAGGCTGTTTTGTGTTATCTCGTGTTTGTACATTTCAAATTTTCTGTAAAATTAGTAGTTTTTTGCTATGGTTTAGTATGTGTAGAGGATGTTTAAATTGATCTTTATGTTTGTTTATTTGTGGTGGGTGTTTTGTTTGTGTTACATAGCTAGATTTCAGGTTTATATTTTTTATGTTATTGATGTGTTTTTTGTATTTTGTGTTAAATCTTCTATCTTTTTAGCCAGTGTATATCATTTAACACAAGATACAAATAACATATCATTGACACAAAAAATATAAACCTGAAATCCAGACTCAGAACCCATATATAAAACACCGAACACACATAAACAAACATCAAGATTAATTTAAACATCTTCAACACATACTAAACCATAGCAAAAAATTACTAATTACTACAGAGAATTTGAAATGTACAAATATCACAACACAAAAAAACATATGTTAAACAACCTCACACACTTTGAATCTAACACCTTTTTCCAGTAAATAGTACACAGCCGCCAGTAACCGGTTAGACTTTGTGAATAAAATGATGGTTTTAAAATGTGTCTCAACAGTAAGTTAATAGTTTTTAAATATCGAAATCTTGTTGCTGTTTATGACGAGCTGGTTGTAAATTACAAATTACACTTTTGCTATTACTTGCGACCAGACATTTGTTAACTAAAAGTTGTTAGTTGTTAATTTACACTTGGAGGTGTAACTTACCTCCAAGTGTAAGTTAACAATTAACAACTTTTAGTTAACAAATGTCTGATCGCAAGTAATAGCAAAAATGTAATTTGTTAATAGTTTTATCTTAGCTCTTTATTAGTCACTTATGATTTAATCAGTGAAATCAAGATGATTAAAACAACCAACCTTTCTTAATTATTGTAATAATATTTTGATAAGTGCTACTTCTAAGGCAAATATTTTAAAGTTGAATTATGATTAAAAAATTATCTCATCAAAGTAATACTAATAATATTTAATATTCTGAATACTAAACGATATGTTTTAAAAATTGCTCTTAAAAATGTATAAAATACTAACAATTCCCTATTTTTATTATTTAAATATTTATCTAAATTTACTACTTACTGATATTTCTCAATAGATATGTATGCATGAGTTCAGTGCATGGTCAGTTTGAGAGAGATATAAACTGGATTCACACTAAACGGTGCAGTGAGCTAGCAGAAAAGATGTCTGAAATATATCACAAAGTTTGAAGTTTTAGTAAAATATTTATACTATAAAAGTAGTTTAAAATAATCTCAAGATGATCGAATAATGAGTTATAATAACGGTTTTGGGCTATGAATTGTTTCTGATCACTTTTCAAAAATGAGTTCCAGAATTTGTACATAATAAAATTTTATATATTTAATATTCATTTTACAAAATGATCTCTACCAACTACAGTGAAGTATTGTGCATAAACTAACAAGTATAAAGTAAATTTATAAATTCTTTTGAGAAAATTAAAAAAATTTAAGCTATCTATAGTTTCAAGCAGAAATATAATATAATTCATTTTTTCAAGATATTTACATTTTAAAATAACAAAATAATACTCTTTAATTGAAATCCTTTTTAATATTTCATAAAGATAAATAAATACTGTTTTAATCACGTGTTTACAAACTATATGCTTGAATATAGAAACACACTAAATGTTTTTAACTAAATACTTGGTGAAAAGCTGACTAAACACTGCAACACCTGAGCTGTGATAGAGTCCTTAAGCACCGACCATCTTCCAATCAATCACGCAACTGAAGTGGAACCTAATCCAAGGAAGGGACCTTGGATTGTTCACGCACACCCATTCCATCTGATTGCCTTTACAGGTTAATATAATTGGAATTTAATGTTCAAACACTTCCATTGCATAACCGTTTAAAGCAATTTTCTTTTACAGTTAATTTTCATGAAAGCTAGATAGTAAAAAAAGTTAAATTGTGAGTGAAAATAAAATTGTGTAATGTAATTGTTCATTATATAATGTTATTTTGTTCACCGTTGAAAATATTAGTGATATAACTGTTCCACTTAAAGTGACATAATGCCCTGATATAAAAAAAATATACACAATATTAGAATAGATTTTCACACAGTTTTTATAGTTTTGTTACATAAATGTTTCTTTTGTCACATTATAGGTTGGCAACATTAATAAAAAATTCTTCAGACATTGATTGAAAAACAACAATAGATTTTCTTGAAACTAATTGTAAGAGTAGAGGTCTAGCTTCGTAAATGAAACTATTGTTTCGAAACATATTAGTAAGAAAGCTTTAAAGTATTCACTTAGCTATGTAATAATTTCTTAAAAAGTTTATATTTGAGAAATAGTGGTTACAAAATAATGTAAGCAGTTTATTATTTTAAAAAGTTTGCCTAAATGACTCGATGTTATCAATTCCTGCCGACATAAAAAGTTTACTAAACATTGTGTATTTAACCAATTTTCTCTCTAGAAGGTAATACATTTTTTCTGAAAGTGCAGTTCAACATTTCTTTTCATTTTTGACATAATTATTCATCTAAATTGAGTGGATGCTCCTTTTAAATTTACCTGTAAAAGTTCAATTGTAAAATCTTCAAAATAATATAACTAAGAAACAAAACAATCCACTTTTTGATCAAATTCTTGCAATATTTGAAACCTTCAGAAATTTATTTCTTGCTTATTATATTAAAGTTGCTTGTTGTAATCATCTTGAATTCAGTGATTAAACTTGGATTCAGTAATTAATTAACTCATGACTAGGTAAATACTTTAAGCATTAACTTACTTATGTATTAATTAAATATAGTTTTTATATTATTTTACATATTTGTTGATTCCATCTTCACGTGAGCTACTAGTTTTCATTAACAAATATGTATATAAACTTGCCTATAGCAGCACTTAGGAGTTATGATGTCAAAAAGTGTGTGTGAGTTTTAATGTAATTGTGTATGTGTGAGTATCTCAATACACAATTACATTACAACTCACACCCACTTTTTGACATCATAACTCCTAATACACACAAAATACACCAACACTACCATAATATCCCACCCCCAGCACCTACGTAAACCTTGAGATCAGTTACGGTCTGAGTTGACAATGGGACACATCTCCCGAAACGGCCGTCCTCAACAAATATAAGTAAGTGCTACTATAGGCAAGTTTATAAATATATATATAATTATTTTACATGTTGCAAGTATCATTGCCATTTGCTAATATAGCTTTTGCAACATTATTTGCAGTTAATAATTGCAATATTAAAGACAAGTCTGTCACTTCTTCTGTACACTTTACAGCATTTATTTAAAGAGAAGAATTTATTGTTAACAGTGACACCATTATTGAATATTTTACATAGAAAACTACTCGTTATTTTTAAATAGGTTTTGTGAACAAACAAAATTTATATAAAGATGGTTTACTGTCAGACATATTGAGACAGGAATATATTTAGTTCTTTACATTATACTTTGGTCATCGGTGAAATAGTTATGCTTTGAAACAAAGGTACGATTCCAAAATAGATGATATACAAAATTTCTTTGTTTTAGAAACTAGTTTTCCCTATTGGTAAACAGTTATACATAAATAATAGATACCTAATCATAAAAACCAAAAACCAATGAAACATTCATGTATGATTTCATTCTAAAGATTTTACCACATCTGAATGTATATTTTGTCTCCCACTATCAATTATTTTGTCTAAGTCTAGATTTTTTCTAAGTCCTTGACAGTATTGCTTATTGGACATCCTGTAAAGTTAGATTAACTGCCTTAGTGATGGAACAACTCTTACTTAGAAATCTTCCACTGTAGGAAAAACTTGTTTTCACAGTTTATTAATCAAGAGAAACACTTAGGTTTTCACCTCAGCTATGAGCTACCATCAAATTTAAACTTTATCTTCAGTGTAAAAGTAATTTTTTTAATACTAGATAAGTCAGTGCTAGAATGTTCCAAATAAGATTCTACACAATTCCTCACAATGTCAATGAATAAGAATTATTGTCTTTGAAAAAGGAATTAAAATTTCAGGTTTTTTTGTTATAACTCTGCACAGTGATAAAAAAAGAACACATTTGGTTTTATTTTTCAATTAGGTTTTCTCTACAGTTAACTTGGATGATTGAAAACTTTTCCAAATAACCTTATACGTTACTCGGGCAAATTAAACTTTTAAAAAATCATGTTAAGAATTTTAAAAGAAATGTCACATGATGTTAAAAGGGATGATTTTATTGAATTGATTATTTTATGTTTACTTTTTACTTGATAATATAACTAAAAACTGCTTCTCTTCAAAACCGCCCACATTACATTGATTCATAAAGACATAAGTTAGTGTTGTAAAACAGGCCAATTTCAATAGTTATTTGTTGAAGAAACTAATAATTAAGATATTGAAATCATTAAATTATTTTCTAGATCGACAGTTTGCATTTGACAATTAGACAACGGAACACAGAGAATGCAAAAAGAAAGTCACAGCGTTCTTTGGCTGTGAATGTCTAAAGGGCTCCAATAATTCATGTCAATTGCATACATACTCTATTATGTATCATTTTTAGTATTATAATGGAGTGCCGATGAATAGGGTCCCCATACTTGGATAAATGCAGTATAGACGCCAGTTTATACCATGTTGATATTATCCAACACTTTATTTAACTTTTTTCCCAACAGTTTACAGATGTCAAAACTTAATCGAGAAAAAACTTAAGAAAATATGACTTATCGAGATATCTTGGAATATGCATACTAAGCATAAAAATAATTGGTAAAGAATATCTTTTAATGAATAACACAATGATAAATCAAAATCAACTATTTCTATCATGTTGGTTAAGAATAACATAGATAACAGAAAATAGCAAAACGCTACTGTTATTAACTGATGTAAAAGGTTTTAATTAATTCAGACTCCAGATTTATCATAGCAAAAACTTTAAAATACTGAAAATAATTTCCAGGGAAGCAGGAAAATCATATAACACATTAATGCAACTTTAAATTTATTTAACTATAAACAATAATTTGGATTACTTCCTAAACTAAAATTAAGCTAATGCCAAAAGAATACAAATTAAATACTAGATCTTTGGGTCAA
Source organism: Prosapia bicincta (assembly GCA_036971475.1). Lineage (NCBI taxonomy): Eukaryota > Metazoa > Arthropoda > Insecta > Hemiptera > Cercopidae > Prosapia > Prosapia bicincta. The sequence goes on along the minus strand of JBAIZL010000003.1, from coordinate 86,891,921 downwards.
TAACATATAAAAAACACTTCTAGTCCAAATAAATAAATACACACACCACATCATAAACCAAATATACATAACATATTTTGGAAATCGCAAAAGTAGAAAATATCAACTACAATTACAATTAATAGGTTATAAAATTGTACCATATACAGAAAAATTCAAATTGTAATAAAGTGAAGGTATTACAAAATTAGAGCCTATTACAAAAATATATAACTTACAGCTATTAGTGCCAATTAAATTAATTTTTCAAGTGTTAAATTAATTTCTGGATATGTGTGTACTGTATATTTAGTACCTATAACGACTTTCAAAGCAAGTTACAATAATTTTCTATTATTTTAATGATTCTTTAAAGATATATTTTACATCATGCCTAATAGTTTTTTTTACTACATAACAATACATCCAGTTAATGATTTCTTAGAGATGAATTTTAATCCATTTTGTTTAAACACAATTAATTTCTCATTTTATCAATGGTTTTTCATCTTGTTCTCACCGTAAATAGGTCTCAATAAACATTTATCAATAGGTCTAAAGTCAAACTGAAAAGTAGTTATTTATATGTTTATCAAGGTTTTCAAATGATTGTCTTGAAGAATTTATTTTAAAATATAATAGATGAAACTGAAGTAAATGCCCAATTAATGCCGCATATGAGCAATTTTTGATCCAGTGAAAGTGAAATATAGTAATTATAAATTTTAACATATTATAGTGGCAATCATTTTTAAACGCATCTCTTTATAAATGGACTATCAACCAATTAAAACAAATAATTATGTTAAAATTTTTCAATTGAACTATTTCAAACCTTCTCAATTTTAATTCAATATAAAAAATAAGTTTGCTTAAACAATGAATAATTGTATTTCAAATGAGACTTGGGGGTTTTGAAGACGTTCCACACTGGTTAATACAACAAATTTTGATAAGCTATAAAAACATCTTATCAAAACATTTTTGTCATTATATCCCATTAAGGTAGACATACTTGTCTGATTCGATGTGTCGTTCATTCTGGACCGAATGCCAAGACACATATTTTAACTCGTAGTATAACAGATATTTGATAATGGAATTCCTTATTTTATGCTAGACCAAGTTGACATTTCCTCTTTACATTTTTAAACTTGAACGGGACATTTTATTCTGCTTATTTAGCCATTCTATTACTGGTATAGTTTTACAATATTGTGTGCAGCTGTGGAACTCTCAATCGTGTAATCTGATCATATATATTTTTATTTGTGTACACAAACAGATAAAATGTTATTAATGTGTAAGGTATGCTTAGAAATTTTAACCTTTTCCTTTTATGAAATATATACTAAACATATTTATTTTATGAAAAATATATAAAAAAATAATTTACATTAAAAATGAAAACTAAAATAAATTTTTAAAAAATAATTAATAATAATAATAACTGACTGCTCATAAAAGTATAAAAAACTAAGTGTAACGGCAATATTAATCTACAAAACAAAAATTTATACCTAAAAATATCGAGTTTCACAATTTTAAATGAATTTTTACAAACTTCCCAAAATCAACCACTGTCAACAGCCCAGTGAGTGCAGAAATAACGACAACGTCAATGTTTAACAAGCATTGTTTTAGAGCAAATTTCATCCATGTTTAATAGTGTGGAAATGTTGAAAAACTATTACAGTGTGAGGCAGTTTACATTATAAAGAATTTCCTAAGATAATTTAACAAGAATCCACAGATCTGACAATATATGGAGGTGAACTTTCCATTTAATTATTTATTATTAGTTAAGCTGATATAGTATGGAGGATAACATATTTTACTTTCAACTGTTTGAAAGACAAGATCTCAAGGTATTGCATTACAAAATAATATTATTAGACCTTTATTAAAGCAAACTATAATTATGACCAAGGCCATGATATTTTAATATAGATTTTCCTTATCTAAAAATTTTAAAATGGTATCATAATTTTGTTATTAGTTTTTAATTATTCAAGCTAACAAATGTAACAACAATTTCTTATCACCTGCTTTATCCGGTAAATTATTACCTGTAAACAGTTCAGCCTTTACAGGCTGTATTTTCTTCACATAAATTTACCAGTAAGTTTTAATATGTAATGGAATTATCAATAATATATTTCTTGTTGTTTCTTTGTATTTTATAAACGTTAGTGAAGAAAATAAATTAACACAGCTTTCTGAATCAAATTCTGATAATTCTTTTTATAATAACTAAGTAACGTAAGTTATTATTATTTTTTTTGATAACTTGATACTACAATTTTTTAAAACCTAAGAGAATGTTTAAAAAATTATATTTAATTTCCTTCTAATTGGGACAATATTAATATATAAGCATTAAAAATGTTTTCTCATATTTGTAATTAAACATTTTAATTTATATTATTTTTCAATAACATTTGTCAACAGGTAACAAGTTTCACGCTTCTTAAAGGGTGAGTTCTTTAGGCACGGTCTAACTTTACATTGTGCTCAATCTGGGCCAAGATTTTTAAAACCCATTTTATAAATTTCCGATTTTATTGTGATAATTTTTCAGATTTTAAACTATAATTTGAATAATATTCTTGGTTTAAAAGTCCAAGAATATCTTGTGAATCTATTAAATAATTCACAGTGTATGAGATGTAATATGTATATATATGCACGAATCTTAATTCTGGTAAACCTTGGGGGTTATATGAAAACTTTGGGACAAGATAAGAGACTGACATACTTACCTTGATAATAATCTCAACAATTTTCATGAAATAGATTCACAAAATGATTTGATACATTTTGTTTGTATGCATTCTTTGTTGTAAATGTAAGATAAGTGTTATACACATTTCAACAAATGATTTAGTCGCTTGTTGAATTCATTTTGAATTAACTGAATAAATCATAAATAATTATGATTGAGTAACTGAGTGAAAACTTTCAACTTACTTGCTGACACATTTCGAAACAATCATTTAGTTGACAAAACCAATTTACTACTAAATTTAAACAGTCAACAACTAAACTGGATTTCAAGTTTTATGTTATTATACTTCTCATAAAAATATACTACATGCCAAATGCAATGTAAATTTTACCCAGTGCAAAACATAGGCCTAACCACAGATGATCCAAATATCAAATGAATGTTCTCAAACAAAATGTTAGAGCCTTTAATACTCGTACTCACTCACTCTTAATTTACCAACGCCCATCCATGACAGCTCTGTCATTAGTTACTTTGGAGGAAGGCTGGATGATGTGTCTCCATATTGGACTTTGATAAATCTTTGTAGTGGGGAACTATACAGCCAATGTAATATAGTTCCCCTTACCTTGATATCGACGAGTATCCGTAAGGACTTTTCTGCCGCCTGTGTCGCATCCGCTTTGGAAATCAACGAAGTAGGCTAATGTCATCATTTTCCTCTGGAAACTGTCTTTTATAAACTGTGTCAGTTTCATGACTTGGTCTATTGTAGAGCCTTAAGACCTTATAGACTCGACAGACAGGTTGAATATAGTTAGCTCAACATACTGCTAGTAGCTACATCATTTCTTTTAATATCAACTAAACTACAAAAATATTTTAAAACACTCCCTCAAAATCGAAGTCTCAGAATCGAGAAAATGGAAACTGTCTTACCAATGGTACAACAAACCAAGAGATATCCCCATCCTCATCGCACTTAAACTTTCTTGCCTTTAAAAGTTATTTTTAAAACACTATGCAAAGCTGAATTGTTAAACTAAACACCAATGACAATAATAATTTCTCTGACAAAGGTTGCTATGCATCTTAAATATGCCAACTATTTCAATGTGTTTATGTTATGTCTATTTACCTGGGAGAAATCTACATCAGCCATCACCTTTTTGGATGTAGAGGTAACACTCCAGAATGGAAATATCAACACAGGAATTCACATCAAACCTACAAACCACCTACAATATCTCCATTTCGACAGCAACCACCCAATAAACATAAAACGATCCATTCCATACAGTCAAGCAATCAGGGGTAAGAGAATCTGTTCGAATGATAGGGAATTGGAAGATTTTAATAGAAAGATATCAACAGCCTTCCAGAGAAGAGGATACCCAAAAAAACTCATTGAAAACCAAATTCATTCAGCACAATCCTCGGTTCACCATAAACCACAAACAGAACAAAATAAACTGTCTTTAATAACAGACTACCATCCTGGTCTACATAAACTCAACAAGATATTGAGAGATGGCTTCAAAATTCTTCAAGCTTCCGTCCACACCAAAAATCTTTTCACCGATCCACCACAAATTTGGTACAAGCAACCTCCCAACTTGAAAAACATCCTAGTACATCCTAAACTACCAGACCCTGATGCAGAGAAACCACACAAACTTCCTCATGGCTCCTTCCCATGTAATAGACCTAGATGCAAGACGTGTCCAATACACCCCTCAGCAAATAGTTTCAACAGCCAAACAACAAAAATGGTCTTCAAAATACAGGGTCATCATAATTGTACATCGAAAAATGTCATATACCAGCTACAATGTAAACTTTGCTCAGCACAGTACATAGGCCTGACCACGGATGGTCTGAATATCAGAATGAATGGCCACAGACATGATGTTAAAATTATGAATATGGATAGACCAACAGCTCAACATGCTGCGAGTCACAACATCACAACTTTTGATGACTGCTATACCACAAAAATAATTAAATCACTCCCCCCTGATTGCAATCCCTCAGAACTGAGAAGGTGGGAACTATCATACCAGTGGTATACAAAGTCCAGAGAATCCCCTAACCTCAACATCAGATAAATCCATTCACTTTTTTTTTTTTTTTTTTTTTTTTTTTTTTTTTTTTTTTTTTTTTTTTCCAACTAGCCTTATCTCTTTTCCCCTGATAGACTTATATAAACTATAATCACTCATATGTTCATGGAAACAATATATATATCTTTAATCTGTGCATCTGTGACATCTGATTTCTACTCTACACAATCTGTGATTACAATTATTTTATTTCATTCTCTCATATTTCTTTTGTGTTTTCTCTTCGATTGATAAAGACCACTGTGTGGTCGAAATATATCATTGTTTAAGTGCCTTTATGTGTTACTATTTCAAGACTACAGAGTGGACTCTTACCAAGGTAAGTCTGTCAGTCTCCTAGTCCAAAAAATCTAATATAAAAACAGACTAGACTACTACCAAGGAAAGTTTGTCAGTCTTTTATCAAGTCCAAACAATCCTATATATAAACATAAATACATACATCCCAAGTTCAAAAGCGTAATAAGTTGAAACAAATTTAACTTTCAATACTTAATATAATTTATTAAAATTGAAAGCACTACTAATAGTTCAACAATCTTTACAAAACTGGTAAATAATTTAACCTCTCACTATTACATAAAAGGCTATGATATTCAGCCACGAAAATCTGAAAATTTACATCAATAAAATAAATATTCTTATTAAAAAATTAAAAACATAAAAACCTAACTACACTGTTTCAAAGGAACATGAAAGGACAAATATCTCAATATTTTCACAATATAAAACAACAAAATTGTACATACAAAACTAAACAATAAATTAACAATAACATTACTACACTTAAAGTATAACTTATTGCATTAGATTATGTACATAAATGCTAGATTGTGGAAAGTAGTGCTATATAATCAGGTTAGGAGATAGTCAGGTATCTGTATTGTACAATGTGCTATTATAAAATATAAGGTCAGACAATGAAGTTCATTAACTTATAATACAATTAAAATGTTCAAGCTTAAATTAGAGCAATGAAAAATATTAATTTAACTTAACTCTTCTGTGACTTCAATTTGATAAAAATGTTACAAGGATATTTTAATGTGAGTTTATAAATCCTTGTAAATTATAAATTTTAAGAACGATGTTGAAGAAAGTTCAGAGCTGTTATAGCAAAAATAATAAAAAAACTTGTAACAAAATAAATCAATTAATAAACAAATACAGCAGATTAAACTGACTTTTTCTCTCTAATGAGAGAAACATAACAAAAAAAAACTCCCTGACCGTTCATTTCTCCCAAAGCTCATATTGCCACATATATTGTAATGATTTAAGATCAATTAACCCAGTTTAATATGGTGATATTAACTTTAATTTTAGTATATAATTATACTTGGAAAAAAGACCAGTATAAAATTAAAATTACCAACAAATAGTGGTGTAGGTTTCTTGCTCAAGATGCTATTTGTCAGCCTATAGAAACAATCCTTAGAAGATTATAATAGTAATGTTTTAATCTTCAATCTTACTAAAACTGAAACTAATATATGAAGAAAAACTGTACAAAGATCAGTTCTGTGTAAGTTTTATTTGACTGGTTAATACAGTGGTCTTCCTTGTCAATTATTTTTTTTTTTATAATTGATATATAAATGTTATCGTAACATAAAGCAAACTGCACGTTTTATCTTGGGGACTAATACATTGAAGTTCTCATACTTAAACCTGAAAGATCAGAAACATGGAATTTCCCTGATATTTAACTAGCAAGATTAGATAATTTGTCCACACCTGATATAACCTACTGATACAAAATCTTACTGAGCTGTTTTAACAGTGATGGCAATGTAAGAAAATGGGAGAAAAAACTTGAATTTAATTGCATGACCATACATTTTACAAATATATCAAAGTGAGTGATAATACAAGAAATTAATTCAAGTTAATTATTGTTTATATAGATAGTAAATCTTGTTTCTGAATTTAAATGCTATCGTATATGATTTTTTTCCAAACTCTATTAAGACAATTATAAACCATATAAAAACAGAATTACAAAATTAAATTGTATAAAACAGCTGGCTATTGTATACTATTTCTATAATTGTTACAGAACGTGTAATCAAACAATCGCATTAACAAAGTCATGTATTTTTAGTTTATTAAATAAATTACTAACTTTAAACAGTCGAAAGCAAAGAGACTCATTTCGATTGCTTTTGGTTCAAAATTCGTACAGGAAAGTAGGGGGTTACGCCGACTTTGCAGCTTTTATTAATCTTGTCATTTCCTGAACTATTGCATCCCTAGCTATTTCTATTTCTTCTCTTGATGTAACATTCCTTAGTTTCACAATCCCGCGCTGGAGTTCAGATTCCCCTAGAATTGCTGCCCAAGGAATTCCACTCTCTTCACAGTACTGCAGTTGTGCTAATAATCTTGGATTTCTCTTGTAAGACTGCTCAGCCTAAATAATAAAACGAAAATAAATTACAAACACTTATTAAATGAAAAACTAATTTTTACAATCAAATAATTATTTTTTTTACTATAAATAAATAAGACCCATTGACTACAAAAAACTTTTAATCTAAATCCTAATGAACATTTTCATTCCAAAGCAATCATCTTCAAAGGAAATTATTACAAGAATAATTCAGGAGTTTCTAAATTGATGTTATATTTCTATGATGATACAGTAAACTCTCAGTAATCCGGCCGATATGGGCTGGGATACTGTCGGATTATTGGAAGATCCATTAAAAACATAGTGCAGATTGAACAATATTTATGTATGTTGCCCAAAAATAAATACATCATAGGAAAATAGTCATGATAATAGTCATACTGTACATGAAATAATAAAATGAGAATTAATGTACTGGTCTGTACTTTACAATTAAAGGCTATATATATTGGTAAAAACAAAGATTTAAATATATTTCCGTTTACACTGCAACGCATTGTTCACTTGTACCTCATTAACTGTTACTGTACATACTGCAATAATATAAGGCTTGAAATCGATTGAATATCACAAGCTACACAACTAGAACCGAGCAGTGTTATGGCCACTCAGTCACTGACATCTATATGCAGTGAAAGTTATGTTTACATCCTCCATCCTTGATGGAAACACCAAATTACTGGAGGGGCCAGATTAAAGAGAGTTTACTGTAAAAAATATAAGTTTAAATTACTATTTACAGTTTGTAACACTAAAAATAATCTTGTTTCAACCAATATCTGTCAACTATTAACTTGATATCATTAGGGGCTAATAACATATGACATGAGTTACTTGAATTTGTTTCTTAGACCTTTCTAATTTTTAATAAAAGTGAATAGTAAGTAATTAAAATTCTAGATTTAATCAAGGCAAATTGAAAAAAAAAAAAAAAAAAAAAAAATCAAAAACCATGTTAAAGACTATGAAGTTAGTCAGACTGATTTCCATTCTTTTATTCACAACAAAGCTCATATTATCAAATGCAAATAAAACCACGAAAATATAATATTTAAAGAATACTAACATTAATTCCAGCATCCCATAGATCTCGACATAATTTCATTCTTTCTTCTAATAGATTTTTCTGGGCCGACGCTACAAAAACATGTACTTCTGTTGTCCTGATCTTCAAATTTTCAGCTGCCATTTTTGCCTCCAATACAGAAAATATTCTCTCCACACCTACAGATACGCCAACACAAGGAACATTTTTGTTTTTCGAATCAAACATACCTACAAGGTTGTCATAACGTCCTCCCCCTGCTATACTACCAACAGCTTCACCTGAAATTGAATTTTTTTAAAAGATATTTAGTAAAAACAAATAATTAAAGTGAATAGAATAATTGTACTTGTATAACTATAACAAATTGCAAAAATTGAAAACACAATTTACAGAATACATTTTTAAACTAAAAATGTATACCTTTAGGTTTATAAATAAACTAAATTATGTAGAATGTACATTAGAAACAATCTTATAGTCTAATTTAGTATTTAGCAGTCACTGAGGAGGACCACACTAGGGCTGAAACATGTTTGACTAAGATGAAATTTTTAATGTGATACTATATAAATTTTCTTTTTTTAACTGTTGAAATAGGTGTGCAGTGAATTTATAGGAAATATAATTAATTATCAACTACGTCTTATTCAGGATTAGTTGCTTTGAAAGAATTAAACTATTAAAGCAAATGTGTATTTGAGATCACGAAAATATTATTATTTATGACACAACAAAGAAGTGGCCACCACCACTTCATACATGTTGAAACAAAATAGAAAAGGTAGTTCCAAATTCTCTTCTTCTTTCTTATCCCTATGTCCTTAGACCAACTTCATGAGATCATATTCTTTTAGAAGTCTTATTACTTCTGCTGGTTCCTTGTAGATGAATTCCGGGGTAAGTCCAATGCATGACAAGATGTGGGCTGGTGAGGCTGGTTCTTGGTTGCATCTTGTACATGTTGGATATATCTTCCGAAGGTCTGTAATTATCATAGGTTTTGTATGGCTGCTTTTTAATCTTGCTAAAGATGTCTGTGAAATTCTGTCAAGTTGACAGTTGATAGATGCACCAGGTTGGTGCTCTTTGTATCATTCATGTTGCGGAGGTTGTTTCCATTTTTCTTCTTTTTCCTGTTTAAATTTGGAATATACTTCTAAATAGGTTAGGGTTTCTTTGTGGAAATTACTATTATTGCAGCCTTCTTTTGCTAAGTTGTCTGCCTTTTCATTTCTGGGATATTGACATGTGATGGAATCCATTGTAGATGTATTTGTGATGATTTGGAAATACTTTTTAACTTTTTTATTATATTTATTGATATATTATCAGATATTTCATTATAATTCTGTAAATGTTGGATTGAGCTTTTACTATCGGTTAGAATCCATAGTTGTTCTGGGTTCTGGTATTCTTCAAATTTATACAAAGCCTCTTCAATAGCAACCAGTTCAGCTGTGAAGTTTGATGAGTTGTCTTGATTTCGTAATTTAATTTCCTGTTTTGACTCTTGTGGTACAATATATACTCCACTACCCGTTTTTCCATTCGCTTGTCTGCTTCTATCTGTGTAAATTTTTATCCCTTGCTGTGGGATGGAGTTTATTACTTCCAGTGCCAATTCGTTTAATATTAATGGGTTGTTCTCCTTTTTGTTTACCGGTTCATGTAGAGTAGTATGAAAGAAGACTGAATTCAGAGGATTTATAAAATTAGGTAAAGATGTCGGATCTATATTATGGTATATTACCATAATGTTTTGATGTAGTGGAAGGCGGTCTTTTTCTTTAATCTTTGATTGCTGTTCCATTTCCTTAAGTATTCTGCTGTTCTATTTATATTTCCCAAACTGTAAAGTTTGTTGAAATATTTTGTGTTGTTTATCTCTCGATGTAGATGTAAGGGTTTTAGATTTGCTTCATACAAACTTATTTCAGTTGAACATGAGTTTCTTAGTCCTGTAATAATTCTTGATGCACTGCTATGAATCCTGTCGAGTATGTTTAAGTTACTCTCTTAGTTTTTGCCAGAAATATACTTCATTATATTAAGTCTTTTCCAAATTCTCTAGTTATACAAATTGAAATGAAACTGAAGTACAAGTAATATTTTAATTCTGAACTGACGTTCATATTTATAATTTCAAATAAATCATTACTTTTATCCAATATGTTCGTCACCCTTTTAGAAATTCCTATTCATAAATTAAGGTCGAACGTTTTGTGTAGTCTGTTACATCAAAATGAAACTTTTAAAAGGCTTCGCCGTATGACTAAGATATTATGTTACATGATAGAAAATGTAAATATTTGCCATAATTAGTGCATTCTTGAGTACATACTTAATGGACAATAATAGTGGGCCTTTTATAATCTTGATTAAACTTGAAACTGTAAATAGCTTTTAATTTGTTTGTTACAAGCAATGTATTAAATCAGTTGACAGGCAAAGTATTAAACAAACTGTATTTCATACTTTGCCGGCACATTCTATACAATGTCCGCCATGACTCAGGCAGAGCTGCAGGTTGTGACAAGCAAGCCCCGATCGCCCCGCCACCCATTCCCTCACCATAATTTAATCTACAATTCCACTTTGATCGGTTCTCCTTCAATCTGATAATGGGGCAAAATTTTTAAACAAAATAGAACAATTTGAAACAGTATTGGCCGTTATTAAAAATTGTTCACTGAAAAACTTGTCACTCTCAGAGTGGAGGTAGTGTTGAACGTCCTAACCAAGTTATTGATAACATAATTGCAACTTGAATGCAAGATGAAAAACTACCTCCTACAAAGCCCTCTTTGGTTGTAAGGTAAAAGTTGCCCTAACAACTTCTATTGAACGAATAAAAGTGGTTTTTCTATTGAAAGTGATAATGACTTAGAAAGGGTTATAAACACCATAAAAACAACAATGCATAACAGTCACAGCTGGAAAATGTACCACCAAGTACACCATCAACTAAAACAGTTGTTCGACAAGCAGAAATTGAAACATACAATAATGATTTAGTTTACTCCAACAATGGGCAAATAACTGAACGAAGAACCGAACATTTACAATATTTGGGAAACATAGATGTAGCTGAAGAACTTCATGGTCAAACAATGTGTTATATTTGTATAAGATTGTTAGTTAAAAGATTGTAGTAACATTCAATTTTCATATGTAATTACATAGTGTTCAGTATACAGTTTATTTGTGATATATTTTACCTAATAAACTTTAGGCATTATATAATACCTAGACATTATACGAGGTCTGTTCAAAAAATACGCGGACTGTTTGAATTTCGCAGCTCTAGCTAGTTTCAGGTGAATCCGCTTGGTGTCGCTAGGTTCGTATAAATCAGCTGATTAAAACATGGTATTTCAGTCGCAGATATCTTCATTTGTTGATGAGTTACACCCAGTTTAGTAAAGAGTGTTTTTATCGTTTGTCGGATTGTAAAATGGACAGCCTGAAGGAGCAATGAATTGCTGTGAAATTTTGTGTAAAACTAGGAAAATCTGCAACAGAAACATTTGCCATGCTTAACACAGCCTACGGCGATGTTGCCATGAAGCGTACTGCATATTTCAAGTGGTATGAACGTTTCAAGAGTGGCCGACAGTCGATTGATGACGATGAGCGTCCTGGATGTCCTTCAACGTCAACTGATGACCCACACGTTGACAATATCAACACCCTGGTGCGCGAAAATCGACGTCTGACCATTAGGGAGCTTTCCGAAGAGTGTGGGATATCAGTTGGTCCTTGTTACGAGATTTTTACCAAAAAATTGAAGATGCACCGCTTCGCTGCGAAATTTGCGCCACGCCTGATGACCGACGACCAAAAAGCCAATTGCGTCTGAGTTTGTCGTCGGGAACTGCTTGAGCGTTCAAATGAAGATGAGAACTTTTTGTCAAGAATTATAACCGGTGATGAATCATAGGTGTATGGTTACGACATTGAAACGAAGGTCCAATCATCCCAATGGGCGAGTCAAACGTGCCCAAGACCCAAAAAAACTCGCCAAGTTCGGTCGAATGTGAAGGTGATGCTGACAGTTTTTTTTTATGCTAATGGTGTTGTTCACCTTCAGCGAGTACCTCCCTGAAGGCTCTATAGTCAACCAGATTACCTACATTGAAGTACTGAAACATCTGAGGGACGCCGTCCGACGCAAAAGGCCAGAACTGTGGAGGAGAAGTGATAACTGGTTTTTCCATCACGACAACGCTCCAGCTCACTCAGCACTCAGAACTCGTGAGTTTTTGGCCAAACACTCAACCACTGTTCTTTACCCCCCCCCCCCTACTCACCTGACCTTGCTCCTTGCAACTTTTTCTTATTCCCAAAACTCAAAAAAACCCTCAAAGGAAGAAGACTTGAAACTATTTTGGAGATTAAGGCAAATGCGACGAAGGAGCTGAACGCCATCACAAGAAACGTACCAGGACTGTTTTAACAAGTGGAAACACCGTTGGGATAAGTGTGTGCGTTGGGGAGGAGAGTACTTTGAAGGAGACCCAGACGTGTAACTTCCAAATAAAGTACATTTTTTTATGACCTCAGTCCGCGTATTTTTTGAACAGACCTCGTACACACTATAACTCATGATTAACAAGCGTTGTTACCTCTAATGCCTTTGTTTATAAGTTGGTCATTTACTGTTGTAATAACCTGTCGGGAGTGACTCTTGTTTGGCAAGGGACATTTTTATATAGGAAGGATATTTTAGTTTAAATCTCAATTAATTATTTTTATGACTAGTTATCTTATGATAATTTATTTTACAAAAAGTTATCACAGAAGATATTTTCATTATACGAGGTCTGTTCAAAAAATAATCACCTGACCTTGCTCCTTTTAACTTTTTCATATTCCCAAAACTAAAAAAACCAATTCGTTGCCCCTTCAGGCTGTCCATTCTACAATCCGACAAACGAAAAAACACTCTTTACTAAACTGCGTGTAACTCATCAACAAATGAAGATATCTGCGACTGACCAAGCGGATTCTCCTGAAACTAACTAGAGCTGCGAAATTCAAACAGTCCGCGTACTTTTTGTACAGACCTCGTATATAATGCCTAGGCAAACTATGTAAAATTGTACGAATTCATTCTCATTTAAGATTTTGAAAAAAGCTACTAGGCAAAGAATAGAATGCTTAGGTATTGTATAAAATGCCTGGAATAATCACTTTGCCTGTAACAAATATATTTTCTTAACAAACTCACCTAGCAGGGTTGCTTCATAGATAACGCCTGTGTAATAGTCCAAACCTCTAGCTAAACTTAAATCAAATGACACCATATCTGACAAGCCATAGAGGTTGGTAAAGCCAAGTAGGATTTTCATTGCTTCTAAACCTTCTTTAGCAGCTTTTGATTTAGAGACTAAGTCCTGGTTATTTAGCAAGTCTTCAACCAACTCTGCACCACCATGCATAAGGACATAGTGACCAATTTTATCAGCAATATCTTCTGCTAGGCCTTTTTCATTTACCATCTCTGCACGTACTTCTTCCCAGGTTAACTAGAAAATGGAGTAATTCATTAGAAACAAAACTTTGGAAATTATTCACCATACTTTCAACCCTGGAAATTAAGCTATACATTTTAAGAATAAAAAACAACATATATATAATTTTTTATTTTCACAATATTCAATGTCACTATATTGTCCCTGTTAAAAGAAATTATTGAAACCAGTTTTGTTTATTTTTTTTTTATTTCTATGGTGTATTTACACAGATTTTAATATACAGTAGAGTCTTGATAATTCGAGGTAGATTGGACCAAGACCCCTCAGATTATTGAAAACTCTGATTGCAAGGAAATACGTTCCTGCTCAATAAACAAATATTACAGTTTTAATGAGCCCTAATCATATAAGTAATTAAAAATGGACTAAATAAGTTTATAGAACTTTATATGAACATTTCTTGTAAGCCAGGCTTATTTCCTTTACATACAGTATCGATATAAACATTTCTTGGAAGCTCGATTCATTTCCTTTGCATACCCTATTGATATAAACATTTCTTGGAAGCTCGATTAATTTCCTTTGCATACCGAATTGATATAAACATTTTTCTGAAGCCAGACTCATTTCTTGTGCATACTGTATGACTATAAATATTTCTTGGAAGCCCGACTCATCATTTTCTTTCAAATGATAAAATAGGCTCAAATAAAAATAGGTTCGAATTTAACGGAAGCTCAAAATATTGAGACTATTGTATTTAAAAATAACACAGGCCTACAACAAAAAAAAAATATGTTGGTGCCTAGGATTTTAGAACTGATTTTAGTAATATTTGGGGCGCTGAATCCAAATATGAAATCAGTTTTTCTCTACCAGCTCTACTTTATCTGATAATCGTTTTTTAATGTGCATTTTAACGCAAAATGTTCAGTCTTAACTGTATTTTGTGCAGTTCTAAAGCTCATATACATATATTGCTTACATACAAGCTTATCTTGGATACTTTGGTGTTAGGCTTGGTGATCAGGATAAAACGTGGGCACCTCATCAGGTCTGTAAAACTTGTACAGAACATTTACGACAGTGGACTACCGGGAAAAGAAAAAGTCTGAAATTCTGAAAGTTATGAGGCAGTTTGTAAAGGCTCTTGATATGAACGGATCATGCTTTTCATATGTAGAAATGAAAATGCCTCAGTTGAGTACGGAAAAAATTGAAGCAGGAATATTTGATGGACCACAAATTAGACGACTCATTAAGGGTCTTGACTTCGTAAATTCAATGAACGAGACTGAGCGAAAAGCATGGATTTCATTTGTTGTAATTGTCAAAAATTTTCTGGGTAAGCACAAAGCTGAAAACTATGTTGAAATGGTAAATGAGATGCTAAACAGTTTCAAATCACTTAGCTGTAACATGAGCATTAAGATGCACTATTTACACAGCCACTTAGATAGTTTTCCTGAAAATGTAGGAGACACCAGTGAGGAACAAGGTGAAAGATTTCACCAGGATATTAAAACTATGGAGGATCGCTACATAGGAAGATGGGGTACACACATGATGGCAGATTACTGCTGGAGTTTAAAAAGGGACTGTTCTAATTTAAATTCAAGAAAGTCATGAAAAAGAAGCTTCTGTAGTGTTCAGTGACTATACCTGGTTTGATTGTTTTATGTAGACGATGATGTTTTTTCTGTTTTTGTATATTATGATATTTGTATAATTTAATAAAATAAAAATATAATTATAATATAGTAATAAAAATTTCGCGTTGAGTGTTTAATTTGATCTACTGATTTAACTTAAAATAGTGTAGCGTATATTTCACTAAAATGTTATATCTTAAAAATTTTAGCTCCTAGGCAAAAACTAATGCCATATTTGAATTCAGGGCATCACGTTCATATAATATCAGTTCTTAATACGCCGGCACCAAAACAGCTGTTGGCCAGTGTAATGTATAATAATCATCTGGTATCAAGAGAAGTTGACCCAGGTACTGTACATACATTTTGTACTTTGTAGTCAACCTTATGGTTTTGTAGTTGGTACAGTTCACAAACCAGCATTCAATTGAAATATTTCTTTATGTAAATAGCATTGAGAATATACTGTTAATGAGCTAGTTTAATAAAATAATACATCATTTTGTACAATTCGGTATATTATTTTACTGTAGTAAAAGTAGTTATAATACTTTACAGTATAATCAACCTCAACAATTCAAACTTCTAAGACAACCACTCTATATCAAACATTGGTACTTTGAATTATTTGATAGAACATTTATCATTCCCCCAAGAGATTTGATTCATTGAAATAAAACCTAAATTAGTTTTTGCATTTTGTTTTGTATGTTACCTATTTCAGTAAAAATATGAAATACCTCTTTCCGGATTTTAAACTAAATCAAACAATTTTTAAAGGATAATTCTCAAATCCGGTAATTCAAAGAAAATTAAATATTTTCAAAATTTATTTTATCAATTCATGAAATTTTGTCTATAAAAATATTTTTGTATTTAACAGTGTTTACTTGCGACCAATAGATTCAATGAAACATGTAATACAAAACATGTTAAAAATATTTTTCTAATTCTTAATAAATTATTTATTTCATAACTTTGTTTAACCTATTCCAGTACAGATTGACATTTCAGATTACTAGACATCTGATACAGGTGTTTATACTGCCTTACTAAAGCTTCATGTATCTTAATTTTTAAAAAAATGCTAACCCATAAACAAATTATCAATAAAGCATTTAGATAATAATAATTTTTTTACCTAGTGAAAATTATACAGCACATGTAAAGTTTCATGAATACTACTAATAATACATTGATATGAATGATTAGAAATCAATTATTAAATAGCTACAAAAAATACCTTTTCCTTAATATATTTGAAAAAATGTTAACACACTTACTTTATCCAATTTGTCAACAGCTGAACAGATAGATCTAAACTTGTCTTGAGGAACTCCACATGCTTCGAACACTCCATCTAATAATAATCGATGATTAACTTTAATCATGAAGTTGCCTAACTGTAGTGTTTGTAATATCTCTACCAATACCTTTAGACATTCTGCTTCAGGAATCATAGGGTCATATTGTCCAGCAATATCAAAATCCTAAAACACACAGATGAAGGACAATTTTAATACAGAATATAAATTTCTTACTATTTAGCTACGCAAAAACAATAGAGAGCACAGTAGCGTAATTATAATTAATAAGCAGTTATAAGCCCTTGCAATAAGTATTTACAAAACCTTTGTGTACATTTTGCTAACACAGTTGGCATCGTCGGAACGTTACAAATAAATTACAGCCTTATTTGTAATCTTCTGATGTAACCTTCTATGAAATGTACATAAGGGTTATGTAAATATTTGTAGCCAAGGTTTATAATTGTGTATAAATTATTTACTTATGATTCAAAATACCACCCAGAAGTACAAAAATTAAACATTCAAGATATCAGGAACCTGTTGCAGATAAATACTAATATGGCAATGTAGAATTATAACGTTGAAGCAAGTGGAGCTCAGATACAGTCAGGAAAAATTATTTTGCGTGCAGTTGTATACTCCAAACATCTACAAGTTTATTACACATTATTTTAAATACTGCAAGGGTATTATTACTAAAATGCAAGTTCACAATTAATAACTTCTTCACATAACCTATTCATCTAATGAGCATAGCAAAATTAAGGGTCTGCAATATTCAATCTGAGATGTAAAAAAATAAACCAAGAAGATTATGGATGCAAAAATGTATTATATTGCTGTTAATTTTGTTGTTTTTCCATAAATCACAATTTTTGAGATTCAAAACTTGAATAAAAATATTAATATATTGAAATTTCTCAACATATGTATATAACACCAGTTCAGTTTATTATTAAATTATTTGAGTTAAAAATAAACCTGTGAGCCTGAACAACCGAATTACAACTTTAAAAGACATAAAAAGTCGAATACTATGAAATATATCTGCCAAGGAATTTATGCAAATTAATGGTTAAAGTCAAATATATAAAAACAATGAACAATAAATTGTCATGCAGCAGTATGATTCCTTAACTGAGATTATAGTGTAGAACTAAACTATGCCGTTTTTTTCAAGATATCATACATGTTTCAATAGTAATTATTTCTCCTAAATGCAAAAAAAATTACTAAACAACACTCCTCCAATGTACTCTAAACCTTTAATATATGATTTATGTCTAGTGAAACCGTTCTCATTCATTTCACTTTCATGGAAAACTTGTTATTCCTATACCCTTTACTAATGAATTTCGTAAGCTTCAAAAAACATAATATTTGATATCTTTACTACATAAAAAGGTACAATGCTTGCCCAATGACAGTAGCAGCCAGCCAACAGCTGCAAATAACCAGTCCACAATAAAGATTGCAGGCTTATGTTGAATATACATTAACATCCTTTTTACTTTAAAACAAGTATGCCTTATATCTTTCTTCTGTGTGATATCTTTTTCAAATATTAATTGTGAATTGATTATTTATTTGTTGTCATTGCACTATGGTTTGGGACCTATGCACTCTTGGATACCAATGCATCCCATCCAATATATGCTTAGAAAAACGTATACACTTTTTAATTACCATAAGGAGATTAAAAAAAACTCATAAAAATGCGGTTTCCATATAAATATTCATAGGATTTATTTACTCTAGGGTAAAAATAAACCATATAAAAATGGGTTTTGTGAATAACTTAATTGGTTTATTTTTAAAAACTGTTTAAAGGCTTTTCATTAACGATGCAATTTTACAGTATGTTTTTTATACTACATTCCATCTATGATAAGAGATGTGATTTAAGTTAACTGTAAGATTTATCATGTAGGAGATGTTTTCTATTATGTTATACATTCATGATATTAAACAATACAGGTCCTATTTTATAAATAACAAACAAATTCCATAATAATTTCACACACACACACACACACACACACACACACACACACACACACACACGCACGCACGCACACACACACACACACACACACAACAGTACTAAAATATTGTAAACATTAAAAATTCAACAAATATAAATAAGACATTTTTGCTGATAATACGTTAATAATAATTATAAACTTACACACTGATAGAACTCTCTATAACGTCCTTTTGTCATAGCGGGATTATC
Source organism: Prosapia bicincta (assembly GCA_036971475.1). NCBI lineage: Eukaryota > Metazoa > Arthropoda > Insecta > Hemiptera > Cercopidae > Prosapia > Prosapia bicincta. The sequence goes on along the minus strand of JBAIZL010000003.1, from coordinate 86,872,955 downwards.
TCTTCTATATACTTTAGCTATGTGATACCTCTTAATATTTGTTATTTTATTCATAGCTAAATACCTTGCAAATGGTACTGTAAGGTCATATCTTAAGGATAACATTTCCCCTCCTTGATCGGCCAAGTCATAAATAAGTTTTGAATCTTCACCATATTTTCCTGTTAATACTTCCTGAAACCAAATTATTGAATCCGTTAATATTTATTCCTTATTTTATAAAAACTCATCTGTTGTTTCAATATGAAGCTGAAAATTAATGTATTATATATTTGTAATTCAACGAGTTTGAAAATTTCGATAGATTTAATATCATTATTTCAACTAAACTTATAACAAAATTCATAAAATTAGATAGAAATAGAAAGTGTAATATTTTTCTAAACAAAATATCAGATCTTAAAGATCTTTAATCTGTGCATCTGTGACATCTGATTTCTACTCTACACAATCTGTGATTACAATTATTTTATTTCATTCTCTCATATTTCTTTTTGTGTTTTCTCTTCGATTGACAAAGACCACTGTGTGGTTGAAATATATCATTGTTTAAGTGCTTTTATGTGTTTCTATTTCAAGACTACAGAGTGGACTCTTACCAAGGTAAGTCTGTCAGTCTCCTAGTCCAAAAAATCTATATATATATATACATATATATATATATATATATATATATATATATATATATATATATATAAACACACACACACACACACACACACACACACACACACACACACACACACACACACACACACACACACACACACACAGTCGAACCTTTATATAACGAACCTTCAGATAACGAAATCCTCTATGTAACGAATTTCGAACCTCTCAAAAACGAAGTTTTTTCTTCACTTCAACCGAAGAAATGTAGTGTTGTATAGGCAGCTCACAATGTCATTTCCAGGAAATTGTTTATTTTCAACAGGAAGGTCAACAAAACCAAGAATGGTAGGCGAAACACATATCGGCAATTGACTGCATGTTATAGTTCAGGTCAGTTAAGAATGCAGTGACTCATCGGTTAGGAATTCGAAGAAGTCAGCATTTATAGATAGGCCTACTGTACATTCCCATCCTACCACCATTTTATTTTATCACTCATTTCAATGTTGCCCACCATTTTATTTTATCACTCATTTCAATGTTGCTAGCTCAGTTACTCAGATTTATTCGTGCCGTGAGTTTGTCGTGCTGTAAAAAAATCTCAAAAAGAAAGTGTTTAAGTGTAGCAGAAAAAGTGAGTGTTTTACGAGAGGTCGATAAAGGTGTAGAAAAGTTGAATGTTGCGAAAAAATTCGGTATACCTCAGAGTTTGCTACCCACTATTCTAAAAAACCGGGTTAAAATTCTAAAACAAAGTGAACAGAAGTGAAGAAACATTCTGAAAACATCAATAAAACATTTTTAACAACTTGAATTACACTAACTACAGTCACGATATTATACTGTATCCCTTTTAATACCGCACACAGTGCAGTATGCGTAATGCGGTAAGATCTGTATGATGGGGTGGGAGCATTCTTGACAACACAACCTCTCAATAACGAATACCTCTCTACAACAAATTTTTTATCTGGATAATCGATTTTGTTATACAGAGGTTCGACTGTATATATATGTGTGTGTGGCGAAATAATTTTTTTAAATTGGCGAAATAATTTTTTTCTGCTATTAATTTAGCTGTTGTATATTTTTGATAAAGTTAAAAACCTCTTGGTCTCTAGGTGAAAGTTACATTTATAGATAATAGTCCTAAATGTGTTAAAGTATTTTCATTGTCAAACCCTTACTGAACATCCGTTATAACAACATAATAAGATAATGTTAGTACTTAATGAAAAGCAATTAAATATTTATGGTTAGAATGATGAGCTTTGTTAACTTAAGGATACATCAACTGTTACAATGACAGGTTCATGAAATAAGGTCTGATAAATTAAATTCCATAAAATATTATATCTGCTAGGTTCCAAACTTGCATTAGGAACAACAAAATTTCTTAAAATCATTGACTTTTATGTCAAATCAAGAAAATAATGAATGCCCTATTTAATGAGACATTAGATTAAGTCTCGCATACCATTCCATTATCAAAATAGTAATAATTGGAACATAAGTTAATATATTACAAAGCAGTAAAAAACTTCAATCAAATAACTTGATATTTGCAGGAAATTCTTTCCCTAATATTATACAATTAAATCCGATGTTGATTATATTTTGCCTAAACATTACATGGTCTACTTCAGGTAAGTGACCCTGCAGGCATGCTGCATCTCCCCTATATTCAGTACTCTTTTCTATCCTTCGTAAGCGATAATAGTTGTACTCGCTGGTCACCATAAAAATAGATTACTAAACATTATATGTAGTTTTCTCATTGTACATTTTTTCATTGAATATAAATCTCTCTCAAACAATGTAAACTCGATATATAAAATTTAAATTTTGTTCACATAGGTGATTATTTAAAGAGCTAAAAGAAAACTATTAACATGCTGACACGTTGTGAAACCTTTCTTTCATTGACGAAGCCTAACCTGCTATTACATCCATTCAAGGGCACCAACATTCCTTACAAATTTACTTTATACAAAATAATTTCCTCAAAATTTAGTTTCTGCAAACAATACTATTGTTTTTCACATGACATGTGGGCACAATTACTCTATCATGAAATTATAGCTAAGAAAAGTTATACATATTCAATTGCAATATATTTCCAGACCACTAAGAAATAATTTTAAGTTAATTAAGATCTAAAATTTAAAAAAAATAATAACATTCAGACCTAGAAATGTATTACTTTGAAATAATGGCAATTGTAAAAAAATGATGTTTATAATGAATTCATTACATAACTGAGCAATATTTCCAAACAACTTGTGAATAAAAAACTAATTTTCAACCAACTAAAGTTAAGAACATTTTGAAGTTGTTTTATAAGTTCTCAAATGTTATTTTATAATAGAAAATTGTATATGAATCAACAAAAAAGATTTTAGGAATGTTTGCAGATTTTAAAAAAACTGTCAACAATTTGTCACACAACATAGTTTGCAACAAATTCAATTTTTATTTTTTAAATGAGCTGTACCTACAGATCAATTTTTCATTTGGTACAGAGATGAGGAATTGTTATCGACATATTTTATTACTAATCATATTTCCCACTATTGAGATAAATCCATGCTATTCATCAAGTGTTTGTCTCATTATATATTTACAATATGTTGATAAGTAAACTTAAAGAATACACATCTCTCCCTTACTCCTGTCTTGAGTTATTAAAATGGGAGATAACCTATGGTTAAAAAAATGAGTGAATAAAAACATTTTCTCCTAAAACCATCAACTTTTTGCTTTAGATACACTTTAAAAATTTGTCATTTCTAAAATATAATCATACCCTGTAGTGTATTATGGAAAAAATTATGATATATAAATATTTTATTATGTTAAAAGTTATGTTTTAAACTTTGCAACACTGTTTTCTTGTATTCACTTATCACTTTCACTATATGTACTTAATCTTACTTGGTATTTATGCAAGTTAACTTTCAAAGATTGATAGTATTATTGACAATGGAAATTCCACACAGCCTGCAGTTTACCACAACCCCCGGTCAGTGATGCTCGATAATGGAGATACTATCAATCTTTGAAAGTTAATTCGCATAAATACCAAGTAAGATTCTTGTTTCAGTACATATAGTGAAAGTGATATATATATATATATATATATATATATATATATATATATATATATATTGATATTTTACGTTATTCATTGTTTTTCCGTTGCACTGACTTTATGAAGTTAATATATTACTATTGTAAGTAATATAAGTATTATATTATTTATATTTATTTATTTTGTTTAGTAACAGATACAAAATGTTTACAGAAACATTAATGTAATATTGAGAACACTTTCTTTAAAAGTCCGTTACATTATATGCAAATTGTTTCTTTAATTTACCTTAAGTTCAAATATTGGTGTGTCTATTGTTTCTGCTCCGTGTCTCTTAAAGACTGTTATAATCTTATCAAGCACACCAAGCCTTAATGCCATGTGCTGCGGTGCATAGTCTCGAGTGCCTTTTGGCGTTTTGAGGGTGAATTTGTGTTGAATACCATCCTCTTCATCTCCAACTGTGCACTCGGACGAAAGACGAGCTTTCAGAGCTAAAAGCTTTGCTACCTCTTCTCCGATCTAAAAACAAAAACGTTAATATAATTTTTCTTATTACATTTCTTTCACACAAACCTATCCTTGAGAAAAGAGTAGTTTTTATACAAGATATTTTGATTACATGTAACTGTCAAACTTAAAGCATCAGTTATTTGGTAAAATATTTTATTTCAAGTTTTTAAAAGAGTTAATGAACAGTTAAATATCAATACACTATTTTATTGTAATGTTACTATTAAATAAAATATATATATACAATTATCATTCTAATTTCTTTAAACATAACAATTTACACTTAACAGCATATAAGCTTTATATTTAATACAATAAAACTAATAAATATAATTACTATACCAAACCGAAAACTAAAATCCAATTGTATTTATTCATTCTATGTAGTAATATTGATCTATTTACAAGTACTATATTATAAAATATGAGATCAGTGTTACTGTGTTCAATTTAAAATGAAGACTGTATAAAACCTACTAACTACTGAAACAGCTTAAAGAATGCCTGATAAGTTACGATAAAACAATTGTTTATGTAATCATTGATTATTCAACCAGAAAAGCCAAACTATTCAATATAAAGTGACTCAAATGGACTTTAAAACATTAAAAACTTATTGAATTTTATTAATTTTAATTAAAAAGTCATTTAAATATTTATTTTTAAATGAAACATATCTATTGACTCATATAGTACATAAATATCTACAAATACATATAAAAAAACTGAGGTTATTCCAATACAAGAATTATTTATTAATTTTTATATTCAACGCTTTTTGTTGATATAAGCAGTACCAACATCATCAGGAATGAATAATCTTAGTTGTATTCCGAATTAATACGACTACCTTAGTTTTACAGGTAATGAAATAAAAAATATCACCAAATTATTTTAAAATACAAATATCAAAATTGCATACGAAACTAATAATAAACATAATGAATAACAATAATAAAATAAATAATATGCATGAAAAAGGTGTTTATAAATTAGAATGCAAAAGCTGTAATAAAACTTATATAGGTCAAACTAAGTAAAATTAAAAGAAAGGTATAAAGAACATTTAAAGGCTTATAAAAAACTTGAAATATACAAATCAAACTTTGCAAATCATTGTATTAATAATAACCACCAATTTCCAATATTTAAAATATGAAACTTATAAAAGAAATTAATAAGGGATTAAGAATGAACATATGTGAAGAATTCGAAATATATAAATACAGTAATAATAACAAATTAATAAATAAACTAATACAATCCATTCTAAATGTGATACTATTCAATGTCTATAATGTTACGGTAACAAAATAAACTTGGCAATTTGTATAAATGTGGCTACAATGCTATTTCTAATTTAATATGTTTTATATCTTCCATTATTGTATTATTCATTCCTGATGATGTTGGTACTGTTTATCAACGAAAAGCTTTGAATATAAAAACTTATAAATAATTCTTGAATTTGAATAATCTCAGTTGTTTTTTATTATTGAGAAATATATATATATATATATATATATATATATATATATATATATATATATATATATATATATTCACTTTCACTATATGTACTTAAACAAGAATCTTACTTGGTATTTATCCGGTCAGTGATGCTTGATGATAGAGATATTTCCAATCTTTGAAAGTTAACTCACATAAATACCAAGTAAGATTTTTGTTTAAGTACATATAGTGAAAGTGATAAGTAAATACAAGAAAACAGCGTTGCAAAGCTATATATATATATATATATATATATATATATATATATATATATATATATATATATATATAGGATGATTTTTCTTTCCAACCCAGATGTTTAGATGGAGTGTCGTAAAAGTTAGACCAGATTCATCACTATCGGCGGAGGGAAGTTTTCTGATGGTACTAAATCCTTAAACTCAGTTTGGTATTCATCAGAGAAAAGAAAAATCAAAAAAGGGATGTTTGGCTCATGATCGATTGCAGCACATGATGAGAGGAAATGCCTGTCCTTTGGCATTTGCTCACCAGAGTGATGTGATGTTCTTTAGAAGACATGTTTTGCAATGTATTTGTTAATTTTTGCAATAGCTTTGTTATTTTCATAGTTTCTTTACATTGTTGTTAGTCATTACTTGAAGTAAACCATTGCTTTGAAAACTAAAGGTTTGTATAATAACAGTGACAAGAACATATACTTAGATGGCGGTTAAGTAGTTCGTTTACAGAATCAAACAGTAATTCAGACACAACAGGATTCAACCCTAGCTCAGTATTGAATATGAGCAATGAAAAAGCAAAGAGCCTTTTAGATTCTGTGAATCTCACTTAAAGCTTTGTAATTCTTTATACACAATTTTTCAAAATAATTACGACTATCAAATTGTAAATACTTTATAAACAGTTACAAATTGCTACCTTGAAGATTTCCAAAATTGTAGGGCTGACTCTTAAAATGAAAGTATTTTTGAGCTTATTAGTTCTGGACGATAATATCTGCGTAGTAAACAGTCAGGAAGGAAAAAAATATCCAGTGTAAATCAAGATTTTACTGCTCTGCCTGTTATATTGTCCTATCTGTGAGTTCCACACTGTTACTGCCATATAGAACTCTACTGTCACATCATATAGAGGGCATTCAACAAGTATACTGAGCCATGTTTGCTTTAGAAGATGTACAATAATGTTAGCTACTTGATTAATATTTACATAAATGTAACCTCTAAGTTAATATGAATTGTCTGTTCAGAGAAAGTACATTTAAAGAACAGTTTTATTAGTCCTAGTATTATATTTACATTATATAGTCCTAAAATACACAAACATTTTATAAAATTAGGCCAATTAACTTTGGTAACATTTCAAAAAATTTACACTCCAATTTTTTTCAAAATACTTCTAATATAAAAATCAGAAAGGATGAAAAATAATTAATTTTTATTAAATACAAAATATCATATTTTGCATTTTTTTTAAAAATATAGTTATATATGTAAATGTCCAATGTTTTACAAAAATGTTAACAAACCAAAAAAATCAAGTTAATCTAGTATTAGAATTTCAGATCATAAAGCAGTAAAAAAATGTTTCATTTTTATAAAAACAATTTAAAAGATAAAAAATATGACCTCGAAAGTAAGTTTTTTTAAAACACTTTATCATCATACAAGTTAAAATGTTAAGTTCTTTTTAGGACATATTATTGTTTTTACAAAACACTCACGTGTGCATGGAAACATACACTTGAACCTAAATTCACCACGGTTTTTAACACCTAACCTCATTTCAAACAGCCTTCACAGTGGCAATTACATTTCTTGTAATGTACATTTTTAATATCATTTAATGTTAAAAAAACTTTAAAATCAGATGTAACAGATTAATGCATAATTTTAAAAAGACGTAACCAATCAATTAAGCAAACAGTAAATATATTTTTTTTAAATATCACACAGTCTTCCAAATCAGTACTGCACAAATAAATGAAAGTAATTAATTTTTTTATAACAATACGACCTTACACTATAATAAGTATTATATAATTTCTATAATACATAGAAATGTTTGTTTCTATTAAACTTATTTCAACTTTCTTCATTATACTGTATTACAAACAGTTGTCAGCTTATCACTAAATTTACTATAATATTCTATATTAATTAAGCAAGTCTTATAGTAAAAGATCAAAGGTCAAGTTTATCATGGTGATAATCCAAACTTACCATGATAATAAATATAAACTACAAAGAGCTGAAACTGGTTAACAGATCTAGACAGGTAGACAACAAAGACAACTTTTCCACTTCAAGGAAATACTGTAATGACAGAGGGAAGAGGAAGTGAAAGGATTGTTCCTGCCCATGGTCATGCTTTTATTGCAATGATTTACAGCACAGAAGAAATACTGTTACTTCAGGTCTATGAACCTGACAAAAAAAATACTGCTCTAACTAAATGCTATTACTTGAATGCAATATTACACAATTTCAACAAATTTTAAAGTTCAACATGCAAACATAAAAAAAGTTTCTTATAAAAAAAATTACAATGATATTTTAGAAACTAATTTTCCTTTTTTTTATAGAAACAGAAGTGTATGATGACATACAAGAAAAATTGATAATTTTACTTATAAACTATTAAGAAGATGTCAAACAGCATTTAAACAGTCCCATATCGAGAAATTTTTTAAAATTTTACATAAATTTCTATTGAGAATAGTGAATTATTTTAGGCAAATATAGCTATAATAAGGTCTTACTTTATAAAGGCAAAATGTACAAATTACCATCAACTTAATGGCTTTTAGAAGAAAACCTAAGAAATGACATAAGTGTAGGAAATTCCAGTGAATAAAAAAATTACTGTAATAATATTAAACTAAAAAACGTTTTATAAAAAGTTAGACATATTATTTAATGACTGGATATCTTCCTCACATTAACGGGTGCAACTAAATGTTAAAATTCATTATTTAATATTATAAATATTTTTTTTTTGCTTTTTAAGTATAGCTTTCCTGGAGTTTTAATATTTTGTTATCAATATTGTCTAAACTAGGAAAAATTACAATATATTAATATATTACTTGCAAATCATTCTCAAAATTTGAGATACAGATTCTTTCAAATATGCTCACATAACTACTGCTAAACACAAACACATTAAACCATGCTACAACATAATTATGTTCTATCAGAAAGCATCTTTTATTAATTATACATATATTTATTCTTCAACTTTATTAAAATTTAACAATAAAGATTTAATCTTTAAAACCTACCATAACCTTATCTTGCACAAAGAATAGAACTTAAAAAAAATACTATTTTCTTGAACAATAGATCTAGTTTTCTAAAGAGCCAAACAATGATTTACTCCAGGAAACTAATGAAATTTTACACTGCTAGAATCAACACTTTCACTGCTTGCACAACTACACGTGTTGCTAACATCATCATTCTAAAATGGCTTTTTTAAGCAACAAAGCATGATTTAATAGGTTATCTCACTGAAACACAATCTGGTGATAATGATGGTAGTGTTAAGTAAGCTGTTAATATGACTAGGAAATGAGTGTTTGCTTAGTGTTATAAGATGTTTTTGTGATTTATTGTTTTACTCATTATTTTAGCAAATGTAAATGTATATGCAAATTAAATGAAAACAGTCGGTTAATAAAATAAACTTAATTATTCATGGTGTATTTAACATTTAAATTAAAGTACGAAAATCAAATTTAAAAACAGTATTAATTGCCTTTAAATTAATAATTTCAAGTTATGGTTTCTTGTATGTGTTAATTATATTTAGTTAACTAATACTCAATTTATTATACTATAATGGTCATATCACTTTATATTGTGACTAGGTAATGTTCTTGACTTTTGTAACCCATTACATTCGGTGAATCTTAATAAATCCCTTTAACAATAGTTTATGACTATCCGAACTTTAAATTTTGTAAAAACTTACTGAGACAGAACATCTCAACAACAAAGATAAGGTAAAACAAAGGTATATGCCTGGTGCTTTTAGTTTATCTTTGTTGTTGAGACATTCTCTCAGTAAGTTTTTACAAATTTACAAAATTTAAAGTTCGGATAGTCATAAACTATTGTTAAAGTGATTAAATAGGTAATGTTATCTTGTTATAACTAAATATATATATGGGTAAAAAAATATTAACGCCATTTTAAATACATAAAAGTTCAAGTACAAAACAAACGAAATTCTCAAAACTGTGTACACAATTATACAAACTTTTCTAAAAAATAGCAGGCACATTTTTTGATATGAAGAATGTCAAGGTCAATGATGTTAAGGCCAAGCTAGAAAGTGTTAAATGTTACTTTTTTAAAGAGGGTTTATAATTTAAAGGTGAAATAATTAAAATTCAAGTTTATGATATAAAAGCATACAATTCACAAAAATATAAAAAAGTACCAAAATTGTTATTTTAGTCATAATATCAAACAGAGTAAAGTTCATTTATTGGAAAATTGTAGCTTCAGACAAGACTCACTAAATTTTTCATAATTAATAAATTCATTATTATTGTAGTTAGAATGGAATTGTACTTATAGTGTGGCTATATGCCTGTGTTGATTATGCAAATTTATTACAAGGAGATTAGTGTAATCTTTACTCAACATTCACTTCTAAATTATTTTACAAAATAATTGGAGCCATTTGTATGTCATATTCATTTAAAGAAAACTTATGGTAAGAAGTTTTAGAATTATTGAGAAAGGAAAACAACTCATCAAAGAATGATTCCTTTGAGAAATATACTACTAATTGTTTAAACGGCCATTTTGTCAGAACTGAAAAATCTATAACAATTTTCAGACTAAGTATTACATCTGCTCCTGTGTAAAAAAATATATTGATTCCTGTCTTATTTACTAACAAATGCCAATTATAAAATTAATTTTTTCCCACTACTGAAATATACTAAGTTTTATACCTTTACCGAAAGTTGATACTTTTACTTATAACACCATACCTGTGATTGAAGAGTAATTACATGGGAATAAAAAATTCCTAAAATACCATATGGCCAAAGTAAGCCAGCTGGCTCTATCCTCTCTTTTAATTCTAAGTCATTGTTGTAAACTACTACATCCCTACTGATCAGTATTCAAGGTGTACATTGTTAACTAAAACTCTAAAAAAAATACTATGCATTTTTTATTTCATGTTTCGAGCCCACTACTTGTTAATCACTTAAACAATAGTTTATGACTATCCGAACTTTAGAATTTAGTAAATTTGTTAAAACTTACTAAGACAGAACGTTTTTGATCGCTATGTACCGATCTTCATCAGTGTCTTCTGCTTGGAGATGTTGGGTCAAGCAGTAACGGTTTTAAAGGTAGGTTTTTGATAGTATCAAAGAGTATGTGTGATTTGTATTGTGTTTGTTCATTTAATATGTTTGTACTTTGTGTTTTTGTGTGTCTGTAAATTTCATATTGTTTTAGTGTGTTGAGATGTGGTCCTTTTTTGTTGATGTGTAGGATTTCTACGTTATGGTAAATGTCTGTGTATTTGTGTCCTGTTTCTTTTAGTGGTTGTAAAATGTTGAGTTGATGTTCTGTTTGTGTTCTTCGACTCTTTCTTTAAAGCTGCGACCTGTTTGTCCAATAAACAAATTCTACATTGGACAAACAGATCGCAGCTTTAAACAAAGAGTCGAGGAACACAAACAGAACACCAACTCAACATTTTACAACCACATAAAAGAAACAGGACACAAATACACAGACATTTGCCATAACCTAGAAATCCTACACATCAACAAAAAAGGACCACATCTCAACACACTAAAACAATATGAAAGTTACAGACACACAAAAACACAAAGTACAAACATATTAAATGAACAAATACAATACAAATCACACATACTCTTTTGATACTATCGAAAATCTACCTTTAAAACCGTCACCGCTTGAGCCAACATCTCCAAGCAGAAGACACTGATGAAGATCGGCACATAGAGATCGAAAACGTTTTGTCTCGTAAGTTTCAACAAATTTACTAAATTCAAAGTTTGGATAGTCATAAACTATTGTTTAAGTGATTAATAAGATTTACCAAACGTAATGGACTACAAAAATCAAGAACCCATTACTTGATTGTCATTTTTCCCTTTCCATAGCTTATTGTCAAAGTTTTATTAATGAAATGTCTTACTATATTATAATATACAATTTAAAGTGTGATACCAAAAAATATTTAAGACAATTCATATGCCTTCAATTAGAACAGTGTTAAAACATAAGCATTTCTAAAAACAGCTCAATAGCTCACACAAATTTGAATATAAAATTAAGCAATAATTTTTTTTAGCAATAACTATGATATTAGCAAAAGAAAATTAATTATACGAAAAGTATACAATATATTAAACAAATGTATGAAAATAAAGTAGATAATGATAACTGAACCCACATAATTTTTGTTAGTTAAGTTAAACAAAAGTTACAGTTTAGCTAAAAGACAAGTGTCTTCAAGGACAGCTTATCTCTATTAATCAACATCGAATGAATGAGGGTAATCAATTCATGAAAGGAGAAATTTCTTATCAATATATGAATGTCCAGTACAGACGAATCGACGCTCATTAGAAAGTAACAAATTATTTTCATTCGTGGGGTACTGGTTATATAACATGAAAAATGAGAACAATGTTTGAAATTGTCGTGCTGAAAGGCTAATTAGGTTATCGTAATTAAATATACAGCATCGTGACTCATGTTGACATTAACCTACATTTCAGACTCAGAGATACGATTGTATTTTTTAAAAAATTTCATCATCTACCAACCTAACCACCAAACATGCAAAATAACTCAAATCTCATGAATAATATATTATTATAAATGATTTTAAAGTCATACATGTTTTAACAGCAAAGGTATCATCATCAGTGATGGGTATCCTCCTATAATGATGACGACAGCTTGACTGTTAACATTAGTAATTTAAACAAATATATTTGTAACACGAGTTATTTTGCATGTTTGCTGCTTCTGTTATTCTCGTGAATAATATTCATAATAAAATGACAATTATATTTACCATTTTAAACAAAAATTTAGCATATTGTGTTATTGTAAAAATTTAGGAAGTATTTAGGAGATATGTAACTAAGATTCGGGTTGAAGTCGTTGGTTGAATTTTTCATCTTGGTATGAATCTTTCACTTTCCTATGTTGTTTCAAAACAGCATATCATTCTATGTTATTGCAGCATATAAAGCCCTTGTTTATGCTACCAGTGTAGTAGATGATACCATTCCCTGGCCTTAATAGTGAACAGTTTCCCTTCATGACGAAATGCCATAATTTGTTTTCTACCAGCTTCTTTATGTTCCCCTTCCTAGCCCTACCTTAGTTCCTCTTACTCTTTCTTAAAAGACCTCCTAAAAAGGCGTGTAACAGGTAGGCATGAACTACCAAATTACTCAATACGTTCACTGCGAGCGCAACCCACCATACCACGCCATGGATGCTACACACAATTGCGCCATTTTAGAACAAAAGAATTGCAGTAGCTGTGGTATTATATAAGAACGTAATACTGTATAGGGATGGTAACTATAGTTAACACTTATAGCAAACATATTAAATTATATAGTACTATGCATGTTTCCTTGGCCAGGAAGTTTTTAATTATTTTTTGTTTAATACCAGACACATTGAAAAAAAAAGTTTAAAATATCTGAATTAATGAAATTAAGAAACAAATAAATGTCAAAAATTTAAAGTTCATAAAACTTCACTCAGTTTGTAAAATTATATATTGGAGACAGAAAAACAATGGTATCCATAGTTAATAAAAAGTGATTAAGTTACAGATATTTTGAATGATATGGTTACCTAATCCCAAATATTTATTTTTTAGGAAAGGAGTGTTTTGTTCCTAAATGTGCACCTTATCATAACATAAACAAAAAAGAAAGCAATGGTTTTAATTGGGATGATGGCAGAATTTTAAAGTGTTAGACAAAGTAATAAAATATACTAATTATCACAATATATCAGACACAATTTTATCAAATTTCAATAATGCAAAAAACATGTAAAAAGAATAAAAGTCAAACCATTTATAAGATAACCTAGGCTATTAGGAGGTCAGTGGGTCGCCACAGCCAAATCTAAATACAATCTGTTACAACATTTTATTTTGATCCATATATTTTGTTTATGAATCGCAAATCGTGACGTTGCCAAATTTTAATCACAGTTTTGTATTGATTGAAAACATACTGTTCTGTACAAAACATAAATAAAATACCAAACAATTATTTATTTTTTTAAAATTACTACTATATGTAATTCTGTATTTTGTTTTTGTATCAACTCTTTAAGTAAAATTTTCAAACTAACTTACAAACTTGACTATAAAAAAAAGATGCAGTTATAATTTGGCATAATCATTAAATCACCAAGTGATTTATTATATTTATAATTACAAAAATTGTATATTTTGTATATAGACCATGCAATTGAACCAAGATTTTAAACAGAGTTATAGACTAATAAAATGTTTGTTTATAATTTTCTACAAATTATTCAAAATAAATTGTGCACAATTTTCTTTCTATAGGACCTATATTTAAGTATGGGTATCCATACTATATTTATACAAAATTTATAAATTGCTAATTAGATCTAAGCTAACCAGTCTATACAAATGTACTTGACTGGAAAAGCAGATACAAATTTAAGATTCGTATGAACACAAAAAAATGACTGCTTTCAGTTTGGCATTTGCACACTAACATAATGATGTTATGCAGATGTGTGTAAATTAATCCAATCCAATAAAAAAACATTTGTTTGCTGAGGCTACTCTGCTAACCATAAGCTTTCTGTGCATCTTAATTCTCTTTAACAATTTTCGAACACAAATAATGATTTATAAATGTCTATTACATTTTTCTTCACAAAATCATATTTTTGTATATTTATGTAATATATTGTAACAATCAATTTACTCCGAGAAGACGTTAATGGTTCCTCTTTCTGAACATACTCCGGAGTGACACAACAACAAATAATTCAAAAAAAAAAAAATAATAAATAACTCAAGGAACTAGTTCCTTTTCATTTAGAAAACAAATTATCTGTCAGGAATCTCAGGATTAGTGAGAAAAAGTCCTTGTAACAAAATTGCATGTTATGACCGTTAAATGTCGACTTCTTGACAAAAAGCTCATCGGCCAGCTAAAAAACCATTTCTGACATCAGCAAAGTGCAAAAACAGTTCTTGTGAATAAGCACATGGTAAATGAACTATGAGACTGAACTATAAGACTGGGCAAATGTTATGTTTATCAATTAAGGACATTTTTATGTCAATGCAAAAGGTTTAATATGTTTGAAAAGCAACAAGGGAAGAAACATAACCTCATATCCATCAGTTCCATTACATCCTCAAGAAGAAATGTTTTTGGGTTGTTTCACATTTCAAAGCTGTTGTTAATTAGTTTCAGTGTATGATATGGTTAAAAGTGATGAATAGAAAGAAAAAACTTATCTCAAAACTTGAGCTACTTCAAAAGAAATACCCAGACGTTAATGGAGTGTTCCACAAGATTAGTGCCGTACTAAACTGTCAAAAAAGTGGAAACACTTTTTGAACAAGAAAACATTAAAGTGTTTTGATGGCTAGGTAATTTCCTAGATTCAACCCCAGTTGAAAATATTTGGACAGTAGTGAAAAACCAAGTCTCTTAACTGGATTGACTACAAAACAATCTCACTTTAACAATAATATTGGTATGGTTTGTGAAAAAAAATCAAGTGTCTGGTACTATTTTAATCTATGCCAAATCAGGACTTAAATAGACACTAGTTACTAAATATTCACAAATTATAGACATAAGTTTTTTAACAGGGTAAAGTATGTTTATGAATAAAGTTACTGTTTACTATATAACATCTGTATTTTGATTAATTTTCACAACAAATGTAATATTTTTACAAAAAGATGACAATAATTTGTTTTTTTAATAATTTTACTAAAATTATTTTTCTATTGTAACCAAATACAATCTCTCTATGAAAGTATATGAGAAAACATAGTTATTTCAATCAAATCTGTTTTTAATTAGTAAGACTTAATGGTATTCATTTATATTTTTTAATTAAGAAAAACACTTATTTTGAAAATGGCCCTCCCACACACCAACAGCTGTTTACAAAATAAAGAATAACTGTGCATTATGCCTGAAATAGAGGTTAATTTTCTTTTCAACGATGAACCACTTTTTGAATTTTAGTAATTAAGCACAGCCTTATGTACATTTTTTTTGTAGTTGTAATTATAGATGTTCATTTGTGACTATGAAATTAGATAGTTCTTGAAAGTGATTAATCAAAAACAAGGATTTCATTAGAAGGATACATTAGTACATCATCTTATATTTGGCAGCAGGAAAAAGAATTAAAATATTAAAACAGAAAAAAGGTAACTAGTGCTACAAATACAACAGTTATTAAAATTTATTTATCAATTTTGTTGACAAAAAACAATAAATTACTCATATTTCTCAACAGATCTGTTTCAATACTGTAAGTCACGGACAAGAGATGACTCAGGCGTATTTTTTAATTGTGAATCTGTGATTTGATGTTGTTGTGAGAGTAGTTTTTGTATTATGTATTTAAATGTAGTATTTGAATGTGACTGTTTTATCATTTAGTATGTGTTGTAATAGGTTTTTGTGGTAATTGTATATTTAAAACTTCAGTTTATTGCTTTTACAAATTCAAAGTAGAATTTATAAATGTGTGTCAATGTTAGTGTATGTGTGTAGTGTGTGTTGTATATGTATGGTGAACAAGTCATACATTTCACTTAGTTTATTACTTTTATGTGTTCCTTGTGCTTTATGATGAACTTTCTTCCTGTTTATCCAATGTACAGCCCAGTCTATGATTCGCAGCATTGAACAATGCACAGACCGAAATGGGAGACATGTCTGCTGAGATATATCAATAAGTGGTTTTTTACTAAGTAAATTGATAACGCTAAATTTTAATGACAGTTCCTTAATAACAGATTACTTTATCAGAAAAATTAATGGGTTGGATGAAGCTTGTTTATTATTTATGTTTGATTCATGCTTTGATAAACATATTTGTTCAGCAGTAAGATTGTTTCTCTAGAGTAAAGCAAACTGGAACTGGAATAGAAGTGACAACTATCTTTTGAAATCTTCAATGTTAACCTAAGGACTAGGAGTATTGTCAAGCCCTACTTGACAATTGAGAGGTGCACTATAAAAGGCTAACCTCTGATATGCTATCAAAGAGGCTTTGATCTCCAAAACAAGACAAGGGTTTTGCATGTTGATTCATAACAATGCCTGAACTCATTCAGTTGCAGCAAACACAACCAGAATTGAAACATTTTAAATAAAACTTTTTCTGACTTCCACTAATATTTGGCTCTGAAGGTAGTGGCAAAAATACAGAGAGCAGTTTGGTACTGCTGCTCTAATATATTTTGTTTTTACTAATACAGTATTTAATTTTTTCTTTGTAAATTCAATTTTTACTAATCAAAGTAGAATAAAACAATAATTCAAGACACATTTAGTATACTTTTTTTTGTTTCAAATAAAACACAGACATAACTTAAAAAATTATTCATGTAAAATGTAATATTACATCTAACTCAAAATTTAACAACTTATGATGTTACATAAACTACAAGTTTTTAATATTTGCAACTAATACCATAGACCAACAATAGGTAGATAAACACAGTAGCATGATATATAATATAAATAAATATAACTAATATTTTCTTTGCTAGAAAAAAATTTTAACTAATTTTAAACCATTGACAGCACTTGAATACAATAGTTAGCATTCTCAGAATGTTACCCATTTACTAAACTAATTTAACAAAGTTTGAGGTAGTTAATGCTGTAATTAGATTTGTCTTTGGCTCAATGAAATGAAACATCATTGCCTTAAAAAACCTAAAATATAAAATATTCAACTAAAAACACTTGTAAATATGTTTCACTAAATATAGTAGCACTTTTATAATTGTTGAGGGCTGCAATTTTGGAAGATGTGTCCCATTCATTTTGAGACTGTCATTCTGAGTTGACAATGGGACACATCTTCCAAAATGGCCGTCCTCAAAATTATAGAAATAAGTGCTACTATAGGCAAGTGTAACATATTTATAAGGGGTTTTTAGTTAAAAACTAGTATCTTGTGTGAAGATGGAACAAATTAATATAAAATATCCAGTTTAAAAATGTATAACTTATTATATGATCTATGTTTTACACCAACAATAATATTATCTCTTTAACTATAAGGTTATTTATTACTAAAATGGACACAAGAAGCTGGTTTAAATGAAAGTTAATCAAATGGACCAATTTGTAAGATTATTTTGGTTTCTCCCTCGTGAATGTATTTATACTAAAATGGATCAAAATATTATTGAAGATTAATGAATTAGGTTATAAAATTTCACACATCAGCCTTAATAAAATTGTGACTTGTTGATATCCTTTGTTAAGTAAATGTATTCAATTTCACATACCTAAGCACAAACCACCCCTCTTTATACATTTTAGTAATAAGTTAACCAAATTAACTAACTTTTAGTCTAACCCCCTTTTATCCATTTAACCCTTTAGATTATTTATGTCTAAATTTTGTCACACTATTACTTATGTATTGTCTATTTGACTACTCAATTTTTTTTTTAATTTGCCAAAATAATGTTTTTTATTGACGTTTTAAAAATTGTAATATTTCATATTTCTTTGGCGCTTGGAAAAAAATATTATAGTAGCTAAAAATCCTACTATAAGAAAGAAAAATAGTAATTAATGGGATAATTAATGGACTACATTTTAATGGAATAGTGAAACACAAACGTTTAAAAAGTCTTTTTAAAATAATGTTAAACACATTTTATTTATAGAAAACACAGAATGTAACAAACGAGTTGTAGAATAAGGTTTTAGTAAAATTTTTAAAAAAATATGTATTGTTTAAAATAACACAGTTATATAAAGTCACACGATCACTTATGCATCGTCAAAATGACGTGAGCTGTTTCACTGGGACGCATACAAACTTTAGCTGCAAAACTCTGCATCTGACATCAGCTTGTAGGTACAAAGGTACTGAGAAGATGTAACCGCTCATTTGACAAATACAGAAATTTTTTTAATGGAGTGTCGTCATTTTGACAAGGTATAAGTGTTCTAGGGTTAAAATAATTCAACCCAACTATTTAACTTTTAGTTCAATCCTCTTTTATAAATTTTACTAATAAATAATATGTAATTAGAAACTATTTGAACAAACTAATTTTACACTACTTAACTAAGTGACTACGTAATTGATTACTTGCTGACGCGTTTCAAAACGATCGTTCCTTTTACGAAGCTAACCCTCTATTTGAACAATATTAAAGTTTTCATTAATTGAATGTGCAAACATATAAACCATACAGTAAGTTAAACATTTACTAACATAAAGTTTAATATTTATTAAAAAATTATGTTAAATATTTTAGTCTGTTAGAAGAAGTGACTAAAGTCGGTTCAGAATGTGTTTGCGCCTGATGTAAACACTATCACGAGGCGAACACGTGCAAGGGACGGTAAGCTATGAGTCCGGTTCACAATCATGCATCGGCAATTGGGCTACGTCTTACACTGGTACACTTAATCATTCGAAAAAGAGAATTATAGACTAATGAAAGTAATAAGACTATTCAATCATTTATGTTACAAGTTTTTAACTTACCATGTTATTATTTCAAGTTTAAGGGGTCTGCAAAATCCGATTCCGATGACGACGAGGAACTGTCGTCAACAGCTATGACGAATGGCTCGATGTCTTCAATTATATTGTCTAATTTCCACATATTCGACTCTTCAACGTCCACCACATATTTCACATATTTTTCCCACTTATCAGGTGTAACACGCGAGACACCTTCGGTTAACAGTCTGTGCACCTCTTTAATGTTAAAAGTAACATTGTTAGACGCAACATAACCTTTAACCTCAGCCCATACCATTTCTATTGGGTTTAATTCGCAGTGATAAGGAGGGGCTCTAAAAACTATTCTATTTGTTTCTTTAGCAATTTCATCGATAACGTATTTTTTGTAATTTGGCCTATGATAGGAAACGAGTTTTAGTAATTCGACCTTCAACATGGATTCATCTGAAAAAATCCCTTTGTCAGTCAACCAATTTCGAATTTGTTGCTTATTCCAACGGGTCGTAGGTAAGCGTTCTACTTGTACAGAATGATACGGAGCGTTGTCCATTACGATAACGCAGTTGTTGTCCAATTTCTGTATTATCGCGGAAAACCATTCTTTAAAATTTTCACCATTCATTTCTGAATGGTAGTCAGTATCTGATTTTGATTCGAAAATCAACAGTCAAAACCTTTTGTGGCCCAATATGAATGACAATAAGTCTCTTACCCTTTCAAGTTGGACATTTTAAACTCGCCGACAGACCCCTCAGAAAAGCATCTTTACTGGAACAGACTGACTTATCTGTCCAAACCTTTGATTTCGTATGGCCTGCATTGACCCACGTTTCGTCCAAATAATAAATCGTACGACCTTCCTCGCGATAGGCTTTTATTTTTCTTAAGTAATCTCTTCTCCATAGAATAATATCTTCTTTGTCCAACAGTATACTTTTACGGTTACGTTTCTCATACCTGAAATTCAGCTTTTTTAATATGTGAAACAAAGTGGTTCGTCTTAGGTTAGGTAAGCCTAACTGTCCTAACTGTAGTATTAACTAAGTGTAGTACTTTATTTAAAGTCGGAAGTTCGTTTTTAAAAAATAACTCATGTACTTTCTTCCTTATAGCAGTTTTTAAAAAGTCATCCATATTATTAAAAATAGTTTTGGTTTTTGGTTTCCTTTTGGCAGGAGACTTCAGCGTACCCGTTTCTTTTTTTTCTTTAACGATTGAAAAAACACTTCGAGCAGATATCGCTACTTTCTGCAAGATGTCTTTGATACGGCATTCTGGATTTTCATCCTTTAAATTTTTATAAAGGCGTAAAATAACTTGTCTTTGCCCGGAGTGTATTACTTGTCCTCGTTTATTTTTTTTGACAGGGGATGACATTGCTTAAAAGTTAATCCTTAAAAACTTAACAACACCACAAACTCACAAACACAAATATAACAAACAACGATCTTAAATTATTCCACTCACAATTAAAAAATGTTAGGCACAACAAACAGACGAACAAATGTAACCCTGGACGTTTCCAGACTAACTGTTAATCGGGCGGCAGGATATTTCAGTTTTGTCACGAGGTCACTCAGCCAATAGGGTTGCCGAAATCGTTATGTTCACGTGAACAGTTCACCACTCCCTGGCGCAAACACATTCTGAACAGACAGTATTCTAAGGCATTTCAATGAGCTAAGTAAAACTACATTTATCAAGATCAACCAATATTGTAGAGGAACATTGTAGAGCTTTAATAATTTACTTAGTTTGGGGCACGTGCAACCTTCTGAGGATACAGTGTCGGCAATACCTTCTTCCTCAGCAAAGTGTATATCAAGGTTTGAGAAAAATTTTTTTAGTGAAGTTTGTATCAATTCTTTACCAATGACTGGATCAATGGATTTTTGCATATTCAATGCTACATAACATGCAAGAAGTGTAACAATTGCCAAATACATGATAGGTCAGATAGTACTCCTTTATTAAAGAACCAAATAAAGACAAAACCAAGTAAGGCGGTAAAGAAAGAAAATTTTCTGTTAATTAACTAAGAGCATACATAATGCAACTTTAAATATACAATATTAAATTATATTAAACAATACATCACTCAAATGGTGGCCTCCATTGTTGATACACTGGTTGAGTTTTCCATTATTCTGTGAGTCATGTAGGGTGGAATTGTTTGAATTATAATTTTATCGAAGGTTTCTAAAATTGGTTTGAGCATTACATTAGTACATCTTAGACTTGAAATAGCAGCAGATAAAAAATCACTGGGTGTCTGATGGAAATGGTGGCCACCCAATATCACCACTGAAAGAAATAACATATAAAACCTTTCTGTCACCAACCCAAGTTACTGACATGTGTGGACTGAGACACAATCTTGTGTAACCCTACAGTTTCATATTCATTAAATATTTTGCCAAGTTTTAGAGGAAGTTCCAGAGCATACCACTGTATTGATTGCTGTTTACAGTACACTCTCACTGTTTAAATTTTACAAAACAAGAACCAATAAGAACATCAGAATTGAAAACAAGAAGCCACACTGTCACTTGTGAAGCTGTGAATTGGACACTGATGGAGTTTATTTGAGACGGTTTTCATACAAATGAAACAATCCCCGCCAAAGGAGTAATGGACAACTTCCGAGAACTACTCTAAAATGGAGCCGGTCATTGAGAGTAGGATTGTTTAAAACATTTTAATATTGCATATTCTTAAATGACATTAACTGTTGTCTTTCTTATTGTAAATACAAATTTCCTATGTTACTTATTTATGTTAGTTTTCCTAATAGGAGAGTTCTTTCAACGCCAAATTGTAAATTGTTTTAGGGTTTTGACAGATTTTATTTGTTGTTAACACCAGGAATAATAGAACAAGTTATTAATTCCTAGATGTATTGTAAATTAAAGTTGTTTCTTGCAACACATTTTAGAATTATCAAAGTGTAAGGTTTTAATAGACAGCTTAATTTTACAAACATCAATTGTCTAGACTTAAAAGAATGTTTGAAACTAATCAATTTTAAAATATGCAACTCTGTTTGATTTCAAGTTAATAAATTATGAAGAATCTTGGAAAATGGATGTGTGATACAATTTCTAAATTAACTTCTTGCTCTTTAGATTAATAATAAGTCTGTCACACTGATCAAAATAAATCAGTCTAATTAATAAATCATGACACAGAATTTGTGAATCAGCAAGCAACTTAAATAATATTTAAAATGACGACACAGACAATACTGTTTGTATCACTTTCATACTAAATATAGATTAATTTATTTCTTTAACATATGGTCTACAAAATTTAGCACAATGTAGGGGGTTAATGTTATCTTTTATTAACAACACAAATTGGTTCAGTAAAAAAAAGGTTTAAATTATCTCTTATATATAAAATACATTTTTTTATACATTTCTTTAATAATTTGAAAATCTCTATACAGTAAAACTTCACTAAATCACCATTTATTGGGAATATACTGTAATTGGATTTAATAATAAATACATAAAAACCTGTTAACCAAAAACCTTCTTTATTTTACCCCTATGTACATTTCAGTTACCAAGTAACCATTATCAGAAGGATAACATACAAAGACTCTGTTGGTCTTTGTATGTTATCCCTCTGAGGATGGTTACTTGGTAACTGAAATGTACTTAAGTGTAAAATAAAGAAGGTTTGTGGTTAAGAGATTTTTATGTATTTATTATTCACAAAATCAGAGTAATTGGAGCTAACCCTTATTACAAAAATTTTAAAATTATTAAAAATTTAATATAAAAAATTAAAAATTACTAAAATTATTACAAATCCAGATTAAAGTAAAGATTACAAAAATTAAAGTAAAGGAATGTTTTTCTTGTAAATAAATTTTACTCTGAAAATAGTAAAATTAGATGATAAAAACCAGTATAACTAATGTTTATTTTAAATAAAAAGTTATTTTAACAATTATTAATTTGAGAAATATTATTTTAAAAAATAAAGACAGAAATTTCATCGTACCTTACAGAATCCTATTTATTACACAATGAACTTAATGGGGCATGAAAACCAATGTTTAGTTTAATATAATTAAAAGATGGTGTTATGCATGAGACAGTTCTGTAATGTTTTTAAAACAATTGTAGAAACTACCAGTGAAACTAATTTTGATCTCCACTTTCACATCGTGAACGTCTAAGAATTGATGCTGCATGTTAACAACATCATCTTGAGCAAAACGAAAATCTTACAATTCTTTGTCAGGATATTTAGTTAAAGATGTTCACTTATTCTTAGACATGGCAAAAAAATAACTTTTATAGAAGGTAAATATTAGTGAGCTGTCCAAATGACCCTAATTTTTATCTAGTGAAATCCGAATTATTGGTTTTACTGTATAGGGAAAATCATTTTTTTTTTAATTTTAATTATTCATATTGTCAGTTGCAGGATTATTTTAAGGGAAACTAGTAAAGTTTGACTTTTATAGTTCAGTACTAGCAAATTTAATAACCAACAACAATACAAAAAATGTTCATACAGAGTTCACAGTAGATTTTTAATTTACAACTAGAAAAAAGCTAATCCTTGAAGTAAAAAAAAAAATTAAAATTAAAGAACTTTTGTTTACATATATCTGGAATCACACTTTAAATAATTTTTTCTACTTAATATTTGTAGATACAGAGACACTTATCTTACAATACGTTTATAGTAAATACACTGAAGAGTAAAAAACAATAATAACTACTAATTTCACTACCTCCTATTTTTTGTGCACAGTCTATTGAAATAATAGGATTATTTATGGGTCATCTCATATAGCTTTTCAAATGTATCTCAACAGATAAAAAAGGAGTCTTTTTTTGTCTAAAAATATTTATTTATAAAAAATGTACTGATTTCCAGAAAAGCTTATGGGTTATAATTATATTTTAAAAAGTCATATCTAAGTTAATTTTTATTAATAGAAAACAAGTAACAAAAATCTTTAACTAAAATTATTCTCTACAATTTATTGTGCATGAAAATTGGTGAAACTTAACCTCAACACTGAAACCTAACTAGACTCTGAGATAAAAAATGTTGCCTCAGTAATTTTTACTTAAATTACAAGTTTGGTAAGTGATTACTTTAATAACAAACAGAAACATTATTTCATTTTATTACCTGAGTAAAACATAAACCTTACTTAAATATCAAACCAAAATATAAACATATAATTCTTTCATTTCTTTCTTTCTGACATAAACAACAACCGGTTATCCTAAGAGTTGATTTATTAACAGAAATCTTGTTGGTATGAAAATGGAAGGGATAACTTGTATAACACGTTTAATAGATTAAACAAGACTAATAAATGGACTACTTGGTTGAGCAGTCAAATCCATTTTGTTTACAACACATCTCAAACACATTACTTTTATGCATAGCACAAATTACCCAGATTTATAAGAAACTACTTGGATTTATTCAGTCTCATTGTAAATAGTCTTGCCTATCCTATTCCATACACTTTTTCAATGCCTTCTATTAGCTCACACTCTCCTTCGTTAATAAAATACGTTTTTATTCATTCAATCAAGTTCAAATACATTTTTTTAAAACCTATAGAGGACAACAATTAATGTTAATACAGATTTTTCCAATATTTATTCAATAATTAAATTAAAAATTTGGGGGGTGGTTAGGTCGGATTCAAACTGAGTATTTTCATGTTCGAAGTGTAGCGCTTTGGCGCTGAGCCAGCTTTCCCATAGCTAGAAATATATTCTCAAAGATGTACAGTTGTGCATTTGTATCCACAGTATCAGTATCCGCGGTTTCAATTACCCGTGGGTATGGTGTCACACTGAGAATAGAGGAATAGTTAATGTTCAACCGTTCATTAACGGTCTGAGCCAGTTTATTTTTACATATAGAGTACCATATTGTTTACATACAGGAGCCTATGTCATTTCCTTGTTGATTGTTGAGTAATTGGATTCCACAGACTTATTGCTTTTCTCTGGAATCTCTTCAGTCTGCTTCTAGTGGTTATATTAGCCTATTCGCTGCACTTGTTTGTGTTAGTAATACAGTATTTCCATAATTAACTTGTAAATATTTTTCTGTTCAGTAATAATGGCCACTAAGTGTATCAGTAATGAAATGCCTAATAATGTTAAGTCTAAGAGAACCCTAAGTGTTTCATTACATGAAAATTTTGGATATGAATGAGGTTGAAAGACAATGGTTCGCGTGCATTCCGAGATTCTATAACAAAAACGAATTGGCACAATGGGCATAGCCTGTAAGACTGTACATAACAATACTTACATACTGTACTAAAATAATTTAAAGAATATACAGTATATAATGTACTAATGCAATTCATTTATTTATGTACACTTACTACTGTATACTGTAAATATCTGTATATGTAGTATTTGTGTGTTAATGCGGATAACACACCTGGTTCTTATTATCCGCGGTTTCACGTTACCGTGGTAATTTTGGAAACCATTACCCACGAAATGAGAGAAAAGAATAAAATAAACAAACTGTATTAACAGTATCGAACCTTGATCTACAAACAGTCAGTACGAAAGGAAAGTGAAAAAAAAACTACAACACAATGCAAGCGACAAAAAAGTGTATAAATAGTAACAAACAAAAATAACAGTCCAACCCCATACACTGAAAGTAGAATGGAAAATTGCAAGGAAATTCGCTTTCACCATAATACACCATACATGTAAAGAAAAAATATGTACGGCTATAACACCATTCATATAGACAAAATTGAAAGTAAATTCGTTTTCTATTTTGTCCATTAATCTTGTTATTTTGACATATGTATATACTATTTTTATTAAATATAATTATAAAATATAAAGAAACTAAACTAAAATTATTCGTTGTCGACTTAAGTAGGAATCTGCTTTAAAAAACTTTTTATAATACTTTTTTCTTTTTTAGACAGTAAATTCTGAATCAAAATTACTTTTCTACCTTCTTAAATTTTAGCAACATGATACAATTAATTATCTACAGCATTAAGAAACCATGGTTAAACTAATTATAGTTGCAGATAAAAAGACATTTAAAGAGAATATCAGCATAATGGAGCACCACCTTACTTTCACAAAGATGTTTTTCTGATAACCAGTTCAAAAGATCAGTAGCCTGGTCACGCAGGACAATTTGAATAGTTCCTTAATATTCCACATATGTTTTTCTTCTTAAAAAATTCATTAAATTTTAAATCTGCCTGTGTATCATTATTATCTGCTGAGACTTTGAATTAATTAATGACAGTAACATCATACTGGCTGTAGCAAGAATAAAAATTAATCAGCAGGGATTGCTATTCTTTATGAACAAGATAGATATTGAACTACAAACCTCAAGTGATGTTTCAAAATGACAACTTAACTGTAAGTATTATGAACAAAATTTAATTTTAAAATAGAAAAGATAGCTTTCTGAATCATCCAATAGTTTACACTTTCATAACCCATAATTTGACACTTTTTACCAAAAATTTTTTTACAAATTTTCAAAATTAAAGTTTGGATAGTCATAAACTGCTGTAAAAGTGAATGATTAAGTTTCACCAAAAGTAATGTACTACAAAATTCAAGAGTTTTGATAAATATTAAAATTTATTTTATGGATTTTGTTAACTTGTAATTTAAATCAGTTTATGCAAATGAACTGAGACATTAAGCAATTTTCTTCAGCATCTCATTAGTGAAATGAAAAGTGACAAAGATCGCTAAGCATAATCAAACCATTAATTTTGTAAGTTTATAAGTGATTGAGACATAACTTATAAAATTTGGCAAGTATTTAATTGATTAAGTTGAAACTTATCATTTATTATTGCACAACATTAAAAGAATAATAAATATTTATTAAAACATGTTGTTATGTAAAACATTATCAACCTCATTTCAACTCACAGACAGGAACATGCCAAACTATTTGTTTTAATAACACAGTACTGTTAGTTATGTGAAGAAATTCCAAATTCATTAAAAACACTTCTAAAATAAAAAAAAACTATTCGGTATCAGAATATATATTAATTTATATAAAACCACTAAATTATGGTAAAGGTATTACAGTATTTATATTTGTTTTACAAGAGATTATGAAATAAAATTAGTGACTAAACTTTGCTAATGCAAATAATAATAAACCCAAAGAATAATACATGATTTATTTAATAAACTGATGGATGTAATATCGGATGCACATTTTGATTACATAGTATCCATCTTCGACTACTAAATTATAACTAAAAATTAAGGCAGTGAGTTGGTTCTACCCATTCTCAAATATCACACTTATCCCTTGTCACTTGACACCCTCAAAGATAAAGTGTGGAAGATACAACTTAATCTTGTTCACTGCATGAAATCAGGCGGGTGACTTGTTTAGTGCTGTTGGCACATATGGAACGGAACTGGCCTCGTGAGATATGGTCGAAAGTAGCTTACCCCTAAGCACTAAAAGGCAACCCTGAGCAAACAGTGTTGCTTAGTTTAAGCACTCGATATAACTTTTTGCAAATGAGACTTATAGGATAATACAAAATATGGACTGTTCTGACCCTTCCACAAGCAGTCAAGGCATACTTGCATGTTTGGCCACCCACAAGATTTCGTGCAGAAGACTATAGTTTAGTTCTTAGTTGTAAATTAGTACAAAGTTCGCTCCAAAGATGTTTATTATATAACTGAAATTCACATCAGGTATTGGTTTATTAAATGTACTAAGTTTTGTGGCTTATCACTTGTATCAATAATTTTACCTTTCTTAAGAAAAAATTATTTAAATAAAATTAAATTAATTTTTAAACATAGCCTATTTCGGTTTTGTAAATTGACATTACACTTTTTCAACTATTATCTTACCTGCTCTTTTGGTTGTGTTGGAATATTCCATACACTACATTGTTTTGTAATAGAGCGATTTGTGAATCGAAACCTTGGTGTAATTAAACAACGTATTGGTGAACGAAGCATTTTGAAACGAAGCTGGAGTACCCGTGATAGAGGAATGATAATCTAGTAGCCTATTATTTTATCACTTCTGACTTTCCATCAATGGCTTAGCATTGCTTCAATCACCAAAAAAAAGATATAAAAAAAAATAACACCACTGATTCATAAAAAACTGTCATTAGTAAATAGTTATTTAAAAATAAAATGCAACTACAAACCAAACCTAAGGATAACAAAAACAATTTTTCCTGCTGGAAAATTTTTTTATTCTGCACATGGATCTTATTTTGTTTTATTATTGGCCAGTGACTTGTGTTGTATAAAGTGCTAGTTGATGGAAAATTATTTATATTAAACAATCTATCAGAGTTTACATCAACATTTTATTACTTAATACCTATAATATATTGGGAATATTTAGAAACATTTTCACTAATTAGAAAACTACTAAGGTAAACCTCATTAGTGATAATAAATACACAAAAACCTCTTAACCACAAACCTTCTATATTTTACCTTTATGTATATTTCAGTTAACAAGTAACCATCCTCAGAGGGATAACATACAAAGACTCAGTCTTTGTATGTTATCCCTCTGTACATAAGGGTAAAATGAAAATTTGTGGTTAAGAAGTTTTTGTGTATTTGTTATTAAATTCAACCACAGTATATTCCTAATAAATAGCCCATTAGTGATATATTTTCTAATAATTTTTCAGTGGTAAAATATTTAAAAATCATTATCCAGAAACAATGGTTAACTTTATTCATAGCAGCCACTTCAAAATTTATTTAAATAATTTGTAACTATGTGTATACTTTAGAGCTTACTTGCTGATACGTTTTGAAACGATCGTTCCTTTTACGGAGCTAAGCCTTACAGCAGAGCCTTAGCTTCGTATAAGGAACGAATGTTTCGAAACGCGTCAGCAATTAAGCTCTTAAGTATTCTCATAGTTAGGAATTATTTAATTATATTTTAATCAGTGAATTAAAGATGATTAAAACAAGCAACATTTCTAAATTTTCAAATTGTATATATATCCTTAACATGAATAAAAGGAAAAGGTGTAATAATTAACAAAAGTAAGTCTGCAATATAACTTACATACCAGCAACAAACTATAGTTCATTATGTTGAGTACAATCAGTTTCTACTGATAAACAAGTTACTACTGGCACAATCTGTCATCCATCCTATAACTATTTAGTATAAGGATGATAAGAATCTATTAAAGCATAAGAGTTCTGTTATCATATCAGAATGTCTTACCCATGACAATGTTACAGTACGATTGGTTCCCAAAAAAATCATTGAGTTACTGAAAGAATTATTATATGACAAGCTGAATAAGATGTACTATTACACACACAGATGTGAAACCCAATACAAAAATCAAAATAATTTTATAATACATTTTTGTGTCACCATAAAGAATTCTTTGTAATAAAAAGAATTTTTGTTACTATAAAAAGACTTAGACGTTGATGCAGAAGGTAATTTTTTTGCAACATCTCAAAGAAAAGACCCAAGTAGTAATGTAAAGACATTAGCTTCAGAAGTTAGTTTATAGAGATCTCTTAAAGGTGAAATTCTTCCAACTTTACGACTGGTATACGAAAAATATAAAAACTTCCATTTTATTTATGTTAAACAAGAAAATGTCAACAAAGAAATTATTTTAGAAGAAAAATCTATATGTCAAACTACTCTCAGAACTAAAAAACCTGTTACTACACTTTGCACTTTCAATGCAATGTTACTTACTACACAGTTGAAAACAGCACTTTCAACTGAAAACCAAAACATTATTGAAAAGCAATGAAAGCATTACGGACAAAGTTGTGGATTACGAGGATTGTGTGTGCTCTCATTTTAAAGCAAGTGATTAATAGTTCTCAAAAGTCGACTATCAAATATACCAAGTAAGAGTCTTTTTTAAATATATTAAAGTGTAGGTGATAAGTGAACACACACGCACGCATGCACGCATGTACGCACGCACGCGCACACACACACACACAGTGTCACCTTCACTTACATGTACTTAAAAAAGAATCTTACTTGGTATTTATGCGAGTTAACTTTCAATGATTGATAGTATCTCCATTATCAAGCACCCCTGATCACTGACTGGGGGATGTAGTGACCGTCTACTACAACCCCCGGTTAGTGATCAGAGATGCTTGATAATGGAGATACTATCAATCTTTAAAAGTTAACTTGCATAAATACTAAATAAGATTCTTGTTTAAGTACATATAGTGAAAGTAATAAGTGAATACATGAAAACAGTGTTACAAAGTTTAAATATATATATATATATATATATATATATATATATATATATATATTATATAACATAATTTCTTGTACAGTAATCAAAACAACTGATGATATTTAATACAAGATATTGTTGGCAATCAGTATCAACATCATCAGGAACGAATAATGCAATCAAAAAGCTTTCAATAATAATAATTAATAAATCATTCTTGTATTTGAATATCTTCAGATGAATATGGAGATAGGTTTATTGAACAGACAGATATACACATTCTCTTTGTCTCATGTAAGTTAAAATATCAGTAGGAATAAAATTAATGTTTTGACAGTAAGATTTTTTTTAGTGTTATACAAAACTTATTTCATTTTAAAAGTATGATAAGTTAAAAAGTGGTTAAGTTGTAACATATATGCACTTGTTAAATATACCTAGTGCTTAAAACATTGTTTTAAAGTTATTTACAAAGATATCTTGACCTATAAGAATAAAAAACTTGAAAACAAATTACAAAATGAGTCTAAATATGGAACGCTTTTGTATGATGACCAATAAAATAATACGGAATTGAACAAAATTGGGGTTATTTTAATATATTTAATACTTTGCTTATCAAAAAGCCAACTTTTAATAACATATGTTTTTAAGCTTTGCAATAAAGGTGCTATTTTTATTTATACTTTTATTAAAGTTTTAATCAGCCTTGACTATAAAGCTTTTTAATGACCTTGACTGTATCCATTAAATAAAATTTATTAACCTACTTTTATCTGCATCAAATTTTTATATACAATCTACGCTTTTTTTATGAACATTTTTATAATATCTTATTAGATAGACAAGAACGTTATCAGGTGTTTTACTAGTTATACTTAAAAACCAAAAATTTCCTCTGACTAATTTGGTTGAATGCAGTTTGTATTCCCTGAACTTGCCTTGTGTAGTTTGTCATCAGGTATGGATACAACAGAGGGTATCCGAGAAGCTCAAAATAAAGAATTATTTAATGAGAAAGTGATAGTACAAAATGACATCTTTATAAGAAAAATTGTTACAAAGGTTGCTAAATATGTTTTTGCTAGTAATTCTTGCTATTTTCAGACAGACAAAATTAATTATTTTGTTATATGATTATCAAACTATATTCAGTAAATTACACTGACAAAAGTTAACTGTTATAGTCGCAACCTTTGTCATATAATTGAGTCATACCATTCTCACATTTGTATAAGGATAATCAAGCTAGCTGTGAAGTAAATCTGGCAAATTTATCACTATCAGCCTTTGTTAATGTCTAGAGAAGTTTTCCATCTTAGATTTTAAAATTGTTGTATTCTGTGATTGTGAGTAATTCATTAGGAAGAGACAGAGCTAGACCTTAACAAGGAGCAAGATGCCTCATCTCTAAGTTTCTGTGAACATCTCTTGTAGATTACAAATTGTGTAAAAACACTACTGTAGTGGGAATGAATGAGTTTGATGAATAACTAATTTCTCCTTAAGTGCTTGAGAGCCTGGATAAAAAAGCCACTTCTAATTTTTTGGATACTTTTAATAAATTCCTTTTATATATATAAATGCTGATACGTATTGAAAAATATGATGAATAGTTACTATCTAGAGTACATCCATTCATTCTGCAGTCCATAAATTCACAGTTCCGACGTTTAGCTAGAATCTCATCCAGCATTGACGAGGTGAACCCAACAACAGTAGAAGAACGAGTGAAGAGCGCAGATAACTTGGCTCCTATATATAGAGGAATGAAGCCACGCCCATTGACGTCAATCCACACACACCTGATCCAAACAATTACTCACATTCATTTGCCTTTGTTCACCTTTCTGCCGATAAAATCTATCAATGACACACTTCCAAACTGCGGGCAAATTCAAAGTATCATGGCATTTGTTAAGACTCCCTCGCTTCTCTATTTCCTCGATAGCCTCACGAAGAATTCTAGTCCTGTAGTTTTCCACTTGAGCAATCTGTCGGCAAGATTGGAAATCAATGGTATGCCCTGTATCTCAGCTAGGCTTGAGAAGCACAAACTGGGCCTTAAAAACAAGCAGAAAACGTCGGCTCTGTACAGGCACCACTGCGGCAACAAGGGTAATAATTAAATTTAATTGTTGTAATCATCTTGATTTCACTGAGTAAATCATAAGTAAATATATAAAGAACTATCTGGGAAACGATCGTTTCATTGATGAAGCCCTGCTACTCTTGACAAGTAGCATTCAAGTTTTTATAAAAAAACCGTGAAAACTAATATAATTATATATGATTATAATAATAATAATAAATAAATAAGGTAAATAAGTTGTGAAGAACACCAACTCACAATAAAAATTTATTCCCATTTAAATTTCTATGACAAAGTCATCATTAGTGAGTATAACTTACTCATAATGATGACCTAATCATTACAATGTATATGAAAAAATAAATAATTGATTGTGTTAGTATTTATTTGATTATTTAATCAAGTGAACCAGTTAATAGGATTTTCCATACAATGTATATTTGTATTAAAATTAGTATATATATATATATATATATATATATATATATATATATATATATATATATATATATATATCACAATATGTATTCTTGTGTATTAATAAAGAACTAAGTCAAAATACAAGGTACTCTCTGGTCTATCTATTGTCTCAATTCATTGAGATAATTTGTTGGATTCAAAAGCATTTATAATTAGAGTTACAAAACAATAGAAAAAGTGCCTAGAATGTGCTCTACAGATTTTAATGCTTACTGATTAAAGGCATTTGATATGACAGGAAGTTCAATTCATTTTCTTATTTTCCAATAATCTCAATTGAGAGAATTGAAGTTTCCTTATACTACAGCTTATCTGTGTGAATATAATAAAAGAAAAATAAACTCCATTTCACAATTATTAATTTAAGTCAAAGATTTTGCAAGACTCCAATCGTTTGGAGGAATGAGTAGTCGGATCAAGTTAGGTTAGTTTGAGTAAAGTTAGGATAGGTATAAAATAAGTCAAAACACATTACTTTGGGTCTGTCTGTTGTGGGGTAGTTTGTATAATACCAATATATTATTCTTTGATTGTTATAAAAAATGTAGCTAAACCAACTTTTAAGTGGTGTGATACGAATGCATTCTTTATATTATACAGATGATAAAGTTTTTCTTCATAAAGCACTTTTGGTATCACTTGGCAAAAAAACCACTACATACTGATATTGTTCAGTACACGAGTTTTGCACTAGGTCAGTGCATTCTTCAATGCTATGAGTCAAGGGCAAGACTGTTGCTGAGGTGTGTTTTATAAGTGCGAGTCTGTTGTGTATTGGTGTTCTGTAGTGTATTATTGTCAATATGTTTCCAATATAGTATTTGATTGGGAGTGTGTTTTGTCGTTTAGCATGTGTTATGTATAGTTTTTGTGGTGTTTGTATATCTTGTAGTTTTCTTTTGTGTTTAGTGTGTTGCTTTTTTTGATGTAACGTGTGTGAAATCTTACACAAAAAATAAAACACACACATACCAATAACTTTACACTAGCATCATTTGACATAACCAACCTATACACAAACATACCAATCAAAGAAACAATAAACATACTCAAACAAATGTTAATAGAAAACAACACACCAGACAATATAGCCAAAGAAATAATAGTAGTAACAGAAACAATCATTTCTCAGAATTACTCCACATATTACACACAAAACAAATACCTATCACAGGATCCCCTATTTCAAGTATTTTGTCAGAAATATTCATACACAATCTAGAACAAAAATATATCATAAACAATTACAAATATGTCCACAAAATAATATGTTGGTACAGATACATAGATGACATCCTAATCCTTTACAGCGGCAACATAACACAGATAAACAACTTCCACAATTACATAAACAAATTACACAATAACATAAACCTCACACTGGAAACTGAATAACAGAACAAAATCAACTTCCTAGATCACATGATAACAAAACAACAAACATACATTCAAAATATACAGGAAGCCCACCATCACTGACAGAGTTATACACAACACTTTCAATCACCTCACAAAACACAAACAAGCTGCCTTATACTCTATAATACACAAACTAATTAACATACCCATGAACAATGACAACAAAATAAACTCAACACAATAAAATACATAGCCTATACAAACACACCTTGATAGATAACATAATCCGCAAAAAACAATACACACATAACAAAACCAAAAACAACAGTAACACACAAACACAAAAATACATAACATTAACACATCACAACAACACATCATAAAAAATAGCTTCCTCATTCTGCAAACATAAACACAAAGTAGCATATAAAACGTACAACACAACTAAAAAAACTCCTACACAGTACAAAAAATCAAGTACTAAATTTGAACATGTAATTAACAACTATTCTACGAACAATAATACACGATAGAACACCAGTACATCACAGGCTTACACCAACACAATACACCTGAACAACAGTTTTGTCTGTGACTAACAGCATTAAACAATGCACTGATCTAGTGTGAAGCTCAACTGCTGAAAAATATCAGTAAGTAGTGGTTTTTTCTAAGTGATACCAAAAGTGTAATATAAAGAAAAACCTCAAGATCTGCAACACAAAAACTGCAAGCTTTTCCTTAATGCTGTATAGTCTTAATTTTTAATGATTTCATGTAATCTTAAAACAACTAGGCTTTTTAGGCCTAGAGAGACATCAATTTGTAAAATATCATCAATTACAGATCGATAAAAAACTCCTAGTCAAGTTAAAATCCAAATTTGTATTGACAGGGATGTAAATTCGCCCACATTTGGTAAGCCAGATATTATATTGTTTTACAATACCAGAAAGGGGAAGTAGACACAGTTGATGGGTATAAGGAACATTATTCAGTGTCTAGAATAACAAACCGATAGTCTACGACCGTCTTTTATGCATTACTAAACATCACCGCACTGAATACATATGTTATTTTGAAGGCTAACACCGAACAACCAATTGATTGGAGATCATTTCTAAAGAGCCTGGGACTAGAGTTATGCAGAGACTATATGACGACAAGAATTTCCATCAAAGGTACACCTAATACTCACAAAAGAGTTGATATATCGGCTTCTCGGATTAGAAAGGCCACAAGCACTAGTTGCTGCTCCTGTAGATGGTGTGATGGAAAGCAGATGCTTCAAATGCGGTTGGTGGACAAATCGCCAAAACCAAAACAAGTTGTAACCTATGTCAAGGATTCGTATGCAAGGAGCACACAGTATCTCAATGTGTTGACTGCTTCGAAAGAGAAGAAATGAACATCATTGATGGTGAATAAGATGTTACAGGGCTATAAATGAGGTGAAAAACAGTACACAGATGCTTTACAGAGATCTTGTTTACTTTTTTTTTATTAAGTTTCGTGGAAACCTAATTTTAAATGAATTTATTTGGAGAATATTATTTGTAGTTTTTAGAAGTAGGCTAATTGTAATGTTTTATATATACCGTGTATCAATATTCAATTATGTATTTGTTTTTATTGTCAATATAATATTTTAAAGGTACAGACTTAGTTTTAAAACATTTTTAGTGAACCTACTCAACTTTTGTTTGTACCGTAATGACAACAGATTTAACAGGACTGCGATTTACACAATTATTTTTTCCTATGTTACATAAACATTTTTTTGCACATATATCCTACATAAAATAATAAAATAACTATTTAAAAATACTTTTCCGGAGTTTTGACGGAAATTAAAAAAATTTTGTACAAAACACGACCGCTTTTTATTGAACCTGGTCTAAATGACCGTGAGTCAGTAATCACGTTTTCAAGTTCAAGTCAGTTCTGCCAGATTAAAGTATAGATATTTTAAAATGAAAACAAAATCCTGAAGACTAACAGTGGTGCTGTTATGAATATAATATAAGTAATATGTAATTTATAACCTAAATAATCAGCTTATACAGCTTAAACTGCAACAAAAAACCATTACTCGAAACATTATGAGTATATATCTTGTAACTAACATTTCCACTTGTTTGTGTATTTTTAAAAAACAATTGTATAGTATGTGTCAAATGTTGTTTTTCATTTTATTAATATACTGTTTTTTTAATAAATTTTTTCTCAATATTAGTTTGTTTTGTGTTATTATGATCAGATCTTTGGGATATAAACTACACAATGTATTTTAAAACTAACTAAAAATTAAAAACATCAAAATTAAATAACGTCTAAAAAAATCAAACCAAAATTAATTCTATCGTGAGACTTTTTAGTGTTAGATGTCCATCTAAATAAAAGAAAGACTTATTTCAGATTTAAAAAAATCAAGTTTTACAATAATTGGTTTTATGATTTAAAACATTTGATTATTAATACGTCTTGACATTATTAATATTTTAAATATCATTCACTGTTTTACTTATATAAAAATATCAAACATCCAGATTTGTAACATTTCTTGCATCCATATGTTAATGGTCATTGTTGTGACAGAGATTTAATTAATGTACAATTAATTAATAATTTGTCTAGCATTAATTTAGCTCTTTCTAAAGAAAAATTTTATGATTACAATTAAGTAAAAGATGTTTATCAGTCAACCAAATAAAACTATTTATAAAAAGTGATGCATTAATATTTTAAGAAAATAGTTCAGTTCATAGAACATTGATCAGATTTAATACAAATGGCTCCTTTATAAAATGAAAGTTGTCATAAGTAATTTAATCTGAATAAATATAAAATATAACCCATAAGAGGTCAATCCCTACAAGTAGTTCTAGGAAGCTTGTTTAATATGTTCTTTGAGAGAAAGCAAACCCACCAAAATCATGGGATACGATGCACCATAAGGTGTAGTGGTGTAATATCCTAGAACTAGAATTCAATTAAAAATTTAATGCTCGTAGAACTTATAGAAATTCAGTAATTATTTATTAATTAAAAACACCCCTTTCAAGAAGTATTTTAATGATAATGTTTAGAAAAAAGATTTTTAGTCAAAATATGTATTTTATAAAAATGTCTTCTAAATTATAGAAAATAAAAATTTTGATAGCAATGGAACTGTTCACATACAATGAATAATTGACAGATAAGATATTTCTCTTGAAATTAAATAATAACAGCTAGTCACTAGTAAGTTCAGAATTGGATAAGAAATCAACTTACTCTTTTTGACCTATTTATTGACAACTGGCCCACTGACATTATTAATTCTCATGAGAATTGTAGACTATAAACTAGATATACAGAAAAACAACTCAATAACCATAATGAAATTAATTTATTCTATAACATTTGATGTATAGTTCAGTTTAAAGGTAAACATCTGAAATTGATTACATTGTAACTGAAATGTACATTAAATGTTACAGTAAATAAATTAACTACACTGTGGTTATTGAACTCAATAAATATACTATTTTTTGTGTGTTTAGTAAATTAAAATTAGTTAATAAGTTCAACATGGTCTTCTATGATCACATTTTTTCTTGTGCCAAAATGATATAAATTAGCACTGTAGAATTAATAACCAAGCTTCTTAAATAGATCCAAATGAATAATTAATTGCTCAAAGTATATAAAACTAAACCATCAGTCCCATAAAATCAATTAATACACATGAAATTATTACACTATCTTACAAACAAGTGTAATTTCTATAAAAACCTCAAGATGTACAACACAAAAACTGGAAGTATGAAATTTTTGCTAATAAAACTGAGTCTTTGGTGGAAAAACATACAAATTACCTTTCCATGATTCATGAAAGAGAAACATAAATCTAAATTTACTATCTAACAAGTAAGAAATACAAGATTAATTAAATGCCCTGTTATTAGTTTCAATTCAATCTTACATTGCAAAACTCCTTTGAATTTCTGCATAGCTCTCTTGTATTCAAAAGTCTTGTGTGATCAAGTAAACTAACCATAATAAACACCTACTAGTTAAAATACGTTAACACACTGACACCGTTAAAAGATAACTAGAACGCCCTGACTAAAAATCTATTCTTATAACATTAACCTAATTAAAAGTATGACAGGTTAGGTATAGCAGTTGCATCAGATTTTAAACTTTAACCTTGACTGTTAACTGGACATGCATACCTGCTCTTTCGTTGATTTGTCAGCTTTAAGCTTTCTGACTACTTCACCTTGTTCTTTAATTTCATCAATAAGTTGAGTTTTAATATCACACATTTTAAAACTGGTTGGTACACACACACACGTGTCTAAAAATGTCTACTATTTTAGAACCGCTTTATGTAGTCTTTCTTAAAATAATTTATAAATCTCAGGAAAAATAATTTACGTCTAGTAATACCTTCACTTTCACAGCAATTACAGACACGAAATTCAAGGTAAACTGGAAACTATACTCAAAATATATATATCTTTTGTATATAACTATAAATGGTAAATAAAGTACTGTATTGTTATAAAATAAAAATTAACTATCTTTTTAAATCCAAATTTCTCTTTTCCTGTTTAATCTGTGTTACTGTAGTTCCTTTTTTATTAAAAGACAAAATGAAAAAAAATGTTAAAAAATACAATTGAAAGTTGAATACATTATATGATAAATTTCATACTATCTTACTATTTTAAAAATTATTGTGTAAATGCATTATATTTATTTTTTACAATTGCAATAAAGAAACAACCATTTGTCTTTAACTATATATTTTGTAAATTGGTGATTATAAACAATTTTATAAAATGGAATTTATTATAATTAGGTAGTGATATAAATAATTTTGAAAAAAATTTGGCACAAAACGCTTAATCTCATGACCTTTGGAATTATTTTTTAATAATTTTATGTTTGAGACGTTGGTTAAACTGGGTTTTAAAACATCTGTTTATTAAAACATATCTGATATTTTGTCACATTCATATTTTGAAAATCAAGTGTTATTGTCAATACTTTTTTATTCCAAGCGAATAAACATTTTACGCCTCTTTTGGAGGTTGTATTAAACAATATACTGAAATAGTTATATTAAAATTTCATGTTAAAGTTTAGTGATACATTCACAGTTTATTTTAAGTATGTTTAAAATCATTACTTTTATAGGTTAAGTTTGTATTTAAACGAATATAATTTCTTATTCATCTTTTTTCTACTAAAATTAGAGTATTATTATTACGATTATTCTGTTATTTATACGTTAATTTTTTGTACATTTATGTAAATATTTTCTTGATGCACCAAATTTATGATAAGTACATAGAAGTATACATATTGTATTAGAAATAATATGGCTTTCCCTCACACATAATTGATTTTGCACATTTAATTTATGTACATCTTGCTTGTGTTGCTTTTTAGAGCTAACTTTTATTTTCAAGAGTAACCTACTAAGTGCAGGTGTATTTAAGAGGCAAAGTCTGAAATAAAGCATGTTTACAACACTATAATTTATATAGCTTTTAAAATTAGTATTTATTTATAATTTTTTTGCTTTAAAAACACTTGTTTCTTGTGTGGTATAGAAGACATTTTTGAGTGTTTATGTAAAAAATCACAAGTTATATAGCCTTTCATACCTTTTCTTTTAATCACATCAGTGTTACAGGTTGTCAGGTTTGAAGTGGCTTGTTCTAATCATCTTAAAATTACTAACTAAATTATAAGTAATTGTGTAACTGAGTGAATACTTTTGAACTTACTTGCTGACTCGTTTCAAAACAATCATTTCTACTATTCCTACTACTGAGTAGCGGGTCGGCTTCAGCATGTAAGCTCAAAAGTATTCACTCAGTTATGCAATAATTACTTATATGTCAGGTTTAGCTTGATTGGTGATCTTGTGTTCAGAAGGACTTGTGTGTAGAAGGGGGGGGTACCTGCTGATTTAGTCTCTTGTTAACATTCCTGGAGTGTACAAGATAGTGTATATTTTAGTGTAGAAATGCTAAGCCGCTTCCCCTCTCATGGTGGCAGTTTCTACTGGGTAATTCCATGCCAAATCAACACACCCATTTTACCTCACCTCTCTTGATTTTGATAAAATTTGGTACACTGATTGTTAGTGCTAAGCTAAACAAAACTTTTATTACAACTTATACCATATTATATATATCATTGAAAAGAACTTGAAAAATGCTGAAAATTGAAACCACTCTCAGCTTTCTAGCTCAATTAGAAGAGCTTCTAGGCCAATTTAAAAAATGTACGTTTATGGTTTTTCCGTGTTTTTTTTCAAAGTTTACATAGCCATATTTCGAAAACCATTGAAGATAAAAATTTGAAATTTTGTATTTTTGTTTAGCTTAGCATTAACAATCAGTGTAACAAATTTTATCAAAATCAAAAGAGGTGAGGTAAAATTTTTATTTTAAGTGTGTTGATTTGATACAGATTGACTCTACTAACTTTTATCAGTCTTCCCTTCCTTTGAATTTAACTAATCACACTTATCTGACTACCTGTAAGTACTCTTGAAATATTATTTAAGTAATTGCCACATTTTCAAAATTCAAGTAATATTTTCCTAAATGTACTTCATTAGTTTATTTGAATGCATTTCATTTTACAAAATGACCTCTTTAAAATTTGAAAAATACAAAAACACATAAAAGTGTTAACTACATGTTTTATTATAAAACAGAATAATATTCTTTACAACATTCAAATATTATGTATCTGTTTTCAGGCTGTATCCAAGGGGGGGGGGGCGATGGGGCGATCGCCCCCCCAACCCTCAAGAACTATGGGTTAAAAATCGACAATATATTATTAAATTAGGACTTTCTATTAAATTAGACTTTTACTTAAGTTAATTCGTTTTTTATTGTAAAAAAAAAATAAAATTTTAATTTTTAATTTGAAAATGTGACGCGTTTCCTCGGCATACGCTCGTAAACGTCTAAACGTTTTAACAACAGATAGCGCTAGTGAAGCTTAGTCTCGAACATATGATTTTCAATACGTAATTTTGCAAGCGTAATATTCGCTGTTGAGTCCGGAATTGTTCGTGTTGGAAGAATAACTACTTATAGTAATTAATAAACCATTTTTATAATAGTAGCTTATTATGAAATTAATAATATTCTCTAGCCATAAGTGTTATCGAAACTGGAATAGATATTTATTAAAAAGTCTAATTTGCTACGAATCTTTATCACGTTACCGATTTCTAACGCAAGCGTAAAAAGAACTTTTTCTGTTCTATGTTTTAACATACATGCACACACACACACACACACACATAATATATATATATATATTTATAATGCATCGATTGCCCCCCCCCCCCCACAAAGCAAGTCGCTGGATACGCGCCTGGTTTTACAATGTAGGAGCAAATTATGTGGTGAGGGTAGGTTTGGTTATGAATAAAAGTAAAACAGTAAAACTTGACAAAATGTGGATTCACTCTACTTTTTTAAAAATTTCACATATATTCAAAAATATACTTTAAACAAGTGATTTTAAGTATAGGGGTTAAATTTAAAAAAAAAGGATAACCTGAATATGCCAAGACACACAACTAACTTATGTTAAGTGAATATTTCTCTATAAAACAGAAATTTTATACTTCAATACAATTTATTTTAAAACATACTTACATATTTGCAACATTGAACATGACAGGCTATAGAACTAAACATACTATGATATTAGTTTAATTGCAATCAGGAGCAGCATTTTGCAGCAAATTTTAGGGAAGAGGCAAAACACCTGACATGATTTTATCTAGTTTTTAAAAATATAATGATGTAGTAACATGTAAAGAAGAGGAATATTAATTTTTAATGTAATTATTATTGGGGAGCAGTGGCCCCTCTCTTGGTTCCTTAAATCCTGACCTTTGCCACAATGATGTATGAAATATAAGGCTTTTTAATAAAACAGACCACTAAACTATATAGTTATTCTACAATAAAGCTACAAAGTATCTGGTTAGGGCAGATTTTGTTTCAAAGAAAAACACATACAAAGTTAAGTTTAGCAACAAGCTCAATAACTGGTCACAGGTCGTCTCAACATAGAATGTAGTAAACCTGGCATTGTTTAATGAGACTAGCTTAGTTTACATGAGATAAATTCATTTTTTTCATAACTATGGCTATCCTAATTAGGTACTTTGCAGCCATGTTAAAGAATAATTATAGCAATAATTATGCACTATAACTTAATTTATTCAGTACTTTAGAAAACCTGTGTTTGCGGTTTCTTCTGATTATGGAGTCTGATATTAATAATTAAGTTATATTTATTTAATCA
Organism: Prosapia bicincta; assembly: GCA_036971475.1. Taxonomy (NCBI): domain Eukaryota; kingdom Metazoa; phylum Arthropoda; class Insecta; order Hemiptera; family Cercopidae; genus Prosapia; species Prosapia bicincta. The sequence goes on along the minus strand of JBAIZL010000003.1, from coordinate 86,829,915 downwards.
CTTTAACGTTAGTTTATGACTATCCGAACTTTAAATTTTGTGAATTTGTAAAAATTTACCGAGACAGAATGTTTTTGAACGCTATGGGGTGATGTTTATCAGTGTCTTTTGCTTGGAGTTGTTAGGTTAAGCGGTGCCGTTTTAAAGACAGGTTTTTTATATTATCAAAGAGTATGTGTGATTTGTATTGGATTTGTTTGTTTAATATGTTTTGTACTTTGTAGTTTTGTGTGTTTGTAAATTTCATATCGTTCTACTGTGTTGAGATGTTGTCCTTTTTTGTTGATGTATAAGATTTATAGGTTATGGTAAATCTCTGTGTATTTGTGTCCTGTTTATTTTATGGGATTGTAAAATTCTGAGTTGGTGTTCTGCTTGTATTCTTTGACTCTTTGTTTGAAGCAGCGACCTGTTTGCCCAATGTAGAATTTGTTGCACTTGTTGCGGTTTAATTTGTATATGCCTGGTGCTTGTAGTTTATCTTTGTTGTTGGTGTTGTGTTGTATTTCGTATTGTAAATTGTTATTAGTTTTGTATGCTATTTTGTATCCTGTTTTTTGAAATTTGTGGGCTATTTTATTTGTTGTTCTGTTTATGTATTCCTCAGAGCACCAAGAGAACCAAAAGTGGTTTTTGTTACATCAACGTTTATTATCTGTTTACAAGGCTTTCTTTTTTCTCTCTCTCTCCCTCTCTATTGTAAAACACTTGGGTCATTAAGTTGAAATCATATCTGTTGTTGGATTGGTTGCTCTACCGATTTAAATAATTTCTCATTCTTCAGTGTGTTGATTATGCCTGTATGGTTTATTCTTGATGACTCTCTCTTTGTACTTTAATATTCACTTTGATTTCTTCTTTAATAGTGCTTTACTTCAAAAATATGGTTTGTAAAGTATATTAGTGAGATGTTATAAAATATGGCTGTGTTATTATACCATTGTTGATACTGGTTAAACTTGTGGTTTTCCAGATTGTCTGCAACCGTATGGGTTACTAGATTTAGGATAAAATATTTGGTTGTGAGAAGAAAACAGTTCCTTCAAATATAAGTATAGATCTCTGACATAATTTATAATAATTATTGGTTCTTCAGTCGTTCCTATTCTATTACCTCCACATTTCAGTAATTCAGGTCAGATCGTACAACTGGTATTCTGCTAGTCAAATCTTGTAATATTGTCTTAATGTTTTACATTATTTTAAAATACACAAAAATTAAGCAGTAAAATAAAATATTAATACCAATAACATTTTGTTATTCTTCAATACCACGAATTCACAGACTGTGCAAAAGATACAGGAAGATAAGACCAGCAGTGAAGTACAGTAGAACCTCTCTAATTCGTCGTGTTTGGGACCGAGGGGTTGCAAATTCCAGAAAAAGAGGAATTACGGAAGTCATTGAAATTAACTTTGTAATTATGGGTAAACACAGCACATAAATATGTAAATAGGTATGTAATGTAATTAATGTTGTACTTATACATTGTTTGTGTCAACGGGAAAACTCAACAACACTATTACACAAAACAATAAAAACATTATTAGCCTGCAGTATAAAGTTCGTACTTACAAATACAGTATGATGCTCTATTTTAATAAAAAACATAAAATAGATATTACAATACTTTGTAACAATAACGCTAGAAGAAATATATGGTATTTAAATTTATTTACTTTTTAGTTTTTTACAAAAGTCTTATTTCCTTTTGTACTCAAGAATTCTCTTTTGATGCCAGCTATACTATGTGACAGTGCAGATGATATTTGTTATTCTTGTAACAAATATGGTGACGAACTACAAAACGTGATAAATTAGAGAGATTCTACTGTTATAAATGAAATTAAAATTTTCCAAGTCAAATAATTTTGGTTAACTTATCCCAAACAAGAATTAAGAAAGCAATATGATTAATTGAAATTTTATTTCTTTACAATTATAAGTGAGAGTTTATTGTTTATATTAAACTTGTTAAACTTAGATACATTTTAACTAAATATATTATTTCTTTCACTATAACATCAAACGACTAAATTTATTAGTGATTAAAAATTACAACATGAATATTTCTGTTCTATTAATAATAATGCACTGTGTTATATTTTATGAAATTAATAAATAGAAATTAAAATTGTCTGAGAAGGAGCATACTCATAAAATTATTTTAAAGCAATAAAGAGATATATATTTTTTATTGATATATCTTTGCCATTGAATTTAAAGCTGTATTTCGAGTAAATTGCTTGTATTGCTTCGAGAGTAAACCTAGTTTAAACTCAGTAAAGTTTTCAGTTATTTTAGTTACTTTTATTCTAACTGATCTGTTGAATGCTTATGTTTAATTCTTTTTTATGGTCTAATGTTTATTTTATATCTAATAATTTTACACTTAAATTTAAAGTTGCTGATGGGCCTTGTAGAAGATGAATTGCAAGAAGTTCGTAAACTCTGTGAACACCTCATTACTGGAAGCAGACTCGTGTCTTGTGTCCAAACTATGGTTCGTGTCGAAATAAAGTAAGTTAAAGACTGTAATACCATAACAAATTAAGAAACAATTACAAAATTTTGCTTAACATTCATCAAAGTATCAAGATGAATTAAAACATTATTAGGTAAGAGAAATCCCTTTCTTATAAAATTTTTTACATTAAAATTTGTTGAAGGAATGATTAATGAAACTTCATGTTTGAGCCTTGATTAATGTTTATGTATCATTTTGCCAAAGAACTCTAAACAAACAAGTTCTTAAATTTCCTTGATTATATAATAACAAAGAGGTCTATACAAAAACAATCGCAATAGATTTTATTTAAAATGAATAGATTGTTATACTCTTAGAGTATAAACATGCTCTCTTTGTTCATGCTTTATAGACAAAAAAAAATGTTCACCAAAATCACTAAGGAAGAAACAAATATGACCGTTTAATACACTGTAGTCTAATGCTTATGTTCTGTAAACAGTTAGGTTTGTAGGTGCAATAATAACTGTATTTCAAGATTAGATTATGTAAACTAAGATAACAAAAAACTATATCTCATCTTTAACTTATTATAAAGAAATTAAAAGGCCAGGGTTCATCTCTGGCAGAAATTCAACCTGTAAATCCAGACAAGAGTCTTATTTTCAGTTTCAATGATTCATATCCTGTGATATAACATTCAGCCAAATAAACATTTAAAACAGTAACTGTATGTATAAACAAAATATCTATTAATCTAGAATAAAACTATTTTTACTTCTACAGGCAAAAGTTTGTCTCTTATTAACGTAGTCAATATTTCTTGCTACTTGTGTCACAATATTTAAATAAGTACCATTTGAAAAATATTGGTCACACACTTACATAAACAGTATCTCAATTAAGATCACTCTGAGATTCAAAATGCAGGATGCAAGATGACGCTCGAAACAGACAACAAAATATAATACAACTTATCTCAAACAAAAAAAAAGGATGAAACCAAGATATGTAAACTAAAACTTAAATTCTTGAATTTTATAGTCCATTACGTTCGGTTGAATCTTAATAATCAACATTTACAGGAAACCCATAACGACAGACACACTTATCCACAACACCTCAAACCACCCTTTCCAACACAAACACGCAGCCTTCAGATCCATGCTCCATAGACTTAAAGAAGTCTCAATGACCACAGAAAACATAAACAAAGAACTAGACACAATTAAATATTTAGCATACACAAATGGATACAACACCACAATAATAGACAAACTATGGAACAAAATTAAAAAAATACTAAAATTAACACTACAGACAGGGAAAACAAATACATCACATTACCACTCATAAACAAAACAACAAACAAAATAGCCCGCAAATTTCAAAAAATAGGATACAAAATAGCATACAAAACTAATAACAAGTTACTATACAAAATACAACACAACACCAACAACAAAGATAAACTACAAGCACCAGGCATATACAAACTGAACTGCGACGAATGTAACAAATTCTACATTGGACAAACAGGTCGCAGCTTTAAACAAAGAGTCGAGGAACACAAACAGAACACCAACTCAGCATTTTACAATCACATAAAAGAAACAGGACACAAATACACAGACATTTACCATAACCTAGAAATCCTACACATAAACAAAAAAGGACCACATCTCAACACACTAGAACAATATGAAATTTACAGACACGCAAAAACACAAAGTACAAACATATTAAACAAACAAACACAATACAAATCACACATACTCTTCGATACTATCGAAAACCTACGTTTAAAACCGTCACCGCTTGACCCAACATCCCCAAGCAGATGACACTGATGAAGATCGGCACATAGCGATCGAAAACGTTCTGTCTCAGTAAGTTTTAACAAATTTACTAAATTCAAAGTTCGGATAGTCATTAAACTATTGTTTAAGTGATTAATAAAACTTAAAGTATGTAACAAACTTTACATTAGGGGAATGAGGGTCCATATTTCAAAAAGGATTCAAGGAACACATACTCAATTGAAAATCACACCGATATATGGCTATCGGCGAAGTAGAATCAGACCACATACTGACACCAATCATAATCTAAAATTTCTTCTCATCAACAAAAAAAAACATATCTCAAAATAGCTGCTATACAGCAGTATAAAATTGACAAATATACTAAAATATAAGTTAAAAACATATTCAATGAACAACTCAGAACAAATTACTCATACTCTTTGATACATTATTAAACATTTACTTTAAAACAACTGCTACTTAGCTCAACAACGGATCCTACTGGTCAACCTAGACTTTGATGAAGATCAGCTAGTCCACTTGAAAAGACTTTGTGTCAGCAGTTCTTTTAAAGTTTACTTTAAATACGCTATAAGTTTGTTGAGTCATAACATTATCAGGTTAAAGATTAATGTTTTGTAAAATAAAATGAGCAACAAAGTTCACAAGTATGAATAAATTACTAAAATATATGTGATATAAATTTAATATTTTTATATCTAAAATACATATTTCTAATATTTGTCAAACGTTATTAAACATTTACAAAATCCAGGATACGTGGTGAAAATAGGATTTCCTATTTTTAGTTGAGATAAAGGTTTTATATCTGGGAAGCAGGATGGGGCTTTTAGTTAATGTGGATAAACATGTCACTGCTGGTCTAAGGTTTCAAGATCTTATAGTAGAATTTAAAAAATTGAAACTTACCCTATATTGTGAAAACCTTTGGTATTGCAAAAACTTAGTCTAATAAATAGACTTTTACTACGTTTTTAAAACAATAAAACCCCATACCACTGATTGCTTTTTTTTTTGATTAGAGTTGTTGGATGAACAAGTTTTACCACATCACAGTTCTGTTCAGTAGTCCATGTTAAAACTAGAAGGTCGAGAAAAGCATTCATTTATTACATTTTACCTCAGATGTTAAGTCAGTCAACATAAGCAAGTGGTCTATCTACTCAGTTTCACAAATTTGTCTACTACTCGTAATTGAACGCCACTGATCACTGTAACTCATGAAATTTTGTCCATACACAGTACAAAATTTCTCAATGATTGTCAGTAGATTTGAGGTTTTTTACTAGTAAAAACTTAGTCACTCTACATAATGTCTCCAATTTTATACTTCCTATGGAAGTAGTAGATGGTCTGTACATAGTTCAGTATCCATGTGATCTCGTTTAAGATTCGACCCTACTGTATATTTCGTACAATCTGTGTGGTGACTTTTTTATTGCCAATATGATATGTACTGTTTGTTTTCTTTATTTGTATTTTATTATCTAATTTATCAGTAGTTTTCCTTCCAATTCATTTTCTTGTACTGTTTGGTAAACATATAAAAATTTTGAAATAACCATGAAAAATCCAATTAATTTATGAAAAGTATAATTTTGTGTACACTTTTTCTTAGATAATGTTTCAAGAATTTCTTTTCCATATGGTAAGTGATTTTTTTATTATGTATATTATACGTTCTTGTTTAATTAGTGATTTTTCTACATTAATTTATATTTTATATTAATTCTAATTAAAAACTTTTTGTTTTATTTAAACTTTCAAATTTATTTTATTTCAAAACTTTTTAGTAAAGATATTACTTTTTTTATTATTTGAAGTAGTATAAAAAATTGTAGTTAATATGGATGTACCAATACTTGAAATACCCCTAACTCTCGAAATAAGTAATATCCTCAAATAACTATAATAATTATTTCCTCATTTTTTTACTTATAAGGTATTTTTATTTACATTATCTTTTGAATCACAATGCTTTAACAGATTTTAAAACATGGTACATAGTTATAAATAACAGTTGAGCTGGTTTGTGAATTAAGTTGATTAATAAATAATGGACATAAACTAAAGTATGAAGTATGAGGCATGTTTGTATCTAGTCATGCCCAGACCCAGTTCTGATTTTTGTAATATAAATAAGAGCTGTAATGGCATTATCTTTTTAGTTATGAGGTTATAATTGTGAAGTGGCCTCACTGACGATGATGACATTATTTATAGAAACACTTACAGATATGAAGTTTTGTGAGTTTGTGTGCAGTTATGTATTAAATGAAAGTAAATAATATACATCTACCTTTATCTGGAAAAATCCAGCTTTTGATGAACTTCTGCTATAGTATTTGTTACATTTGTTTCACACAGATATCAGAAAAAATACATTTCTAATGACAGAAAAATCCAATTTTTATATTATTTGTTAGATTAATTTTATTACTACATATTGTAACACTAGTATAATCTGACCTTTTTGTGATTAACAAATTGAGTTTTAAGGCCTATAAAGCTTTTATTTTCAGAAAAGAGTCAAGTTGATTTCACATGTTAACAAAATTTCAGTTTTAAAGGTAATAATATTTTAATTTTTGATCAACATCGTTAACATAATTTTGGAGTAATATAAACACATTTTTTTACAAATTTATACACAGTTTGCATAATTTCTTCTATGGTTATATAACAGATACAGTTAAGTTAACACATGCTATGTAGTAATATTACAAAATTACTAAAATTAAAATTTTGATAAAACAGTAAATGATTTTGACAGTAAGTATAAAAAGGTCAGAGACAAAATGAGACAAGTCAAAATTTTTCTGCAAATTATGTAACAAAGTCACTTACATTCTACTCAATAAACAAACTAAAGGCACTTATCAGATTATAAGTACCTAGCTAGCCAGGAGTGTATTTTACCTGCAATAATAGACATAAGCCTTTGATCCAATAAAATATTCAAGATGCACTGTTACCATCTGAAATTTCAAAGCATCTATGGCAAATAAGTTTAATGTACATTCATATTCAGAAATGTTTTTTATTTATTACATGTGCAAAACTGAACAGACTTTGGTTTTTATTTCAATGCACTAAATGCCCAAGGCATTACTTTTATTCCATCTCCATGCTAAATTTTAAAATTTATCTTTGTGAGAATCATCTTATTTAATCACTTTAACATTAGTTAATGACTATTTGAACTTTAAATTTTGTAAATTTGTAGAAACTTACTGAGACAGAACGTTTTTGATCGCTGTGTGATGATCTTCATGTCTCTTTTGCTTGGAGATGTTGGGTTAAGCAGTGACGGTTTTAAAATCAGGTTTTCGATAGTATCAAAGAATATGTGTAATTTGTATTAGGTTTGTTCGTTTCATATGTTTGTACCTTGTGTTTTTGTGTGTCTGTAAATTTCAAATTGTTCTAGTGTGTTGAGATGTGGTCTTTTTTTGTTGATGTGTAAGATTTCTAGGTTATGGTAAATTTCTGTGTTTCTTTTGTTATGTAAATGTCCTATTTCTTTTATGTGATTGTAGAATGCTGAGTTGGTGTTCTGTTTGTGTTCCTCGACTATTTGTTTAAAGCTGCGACCAGTTTGCCCAATGTAGAATTTGTTGCATTTGTTGCAGTTTAATTTGTATACACTTGGTGCTTGTAGTTTATCTTTGTTGTTGGTGTCTTGTTGTATTTTGTATTGTAAGTGGGTATTAGTTTCGTATCCTATTTTGTATCTTGTTTTTTGAAATTTGTGGGCTATTTTATTTGAAGTTTTGTTTATGTATGGTATTGTGATGTATTTGTTTTCCCTCTCTGTAGTGTTAATTTAAGTGTTTTTTTGGGTATTGTGCCATAGTTTGTCTAGTATTGTTGTGTTCTATCCATTTGTGTATGCTAAATATTTCATGGTGTCTAGTTCTTTATTTATGTTTTCTATGGTCGTTGAAACATTCTTTAAGTCTATGGAGCGTGGATCTGATGACAGCGTGTTTGTGCTGGATAGGGCGGTTTGAGGTATTGTGGATAAGTGTGTCTGTTGTTTTGGGTATCCTGTAAATGTTGAAGCTGTGTTTTTGTGTGTGGATTTTTGTTATGGTGAGGTCAAGGAAATTTAGGGATCAGTTGGTATCAATCTCTGAGGTGAAGTGGAGTTTTGGGTGTATATTTATTAGAGTACCTGAGTAGTTTTTCGCAATGTCGGGTGTTGCCTCTGTATAGTGTTATGATATCATCGACGTATTAGTGCCAGTAAATTATTTTGTGTGCGTGTGTATTGTTTGAAAACACTGATGAAGATGTTTTGAAACAAACATCAAATGCATCTAAAGTTTACAGTTACGAATCATCCCAATTTTACAGAAGTTTTAACAAAGGTAAAAGAAAAGTCTACAGAGAAAAAGAATGATAAAATCTCCTTAAAATCAGAAAAATTAAAAAAAATTTTTTAGACAAAAAGAGTAACACGATAAAGTATTGAGCTGATAAAACAATAGACATTATAAATAATGTGTATTTTAAGTTGAAAGTCACATCGTCACTGGATCATCTAGAGCTTATCACCACCATATAGTTAGGAGCGTAAGAGGGATAAAGGTTGGAATTATAGTTAGGGTTAAATGATATACATGAATTTATCTTCCTTTAGTACTTATAGATAGGAGTGTCATTTCTCACAATAAAATAGTTGCTTCTCTCCAGTATAATCACCAATAGAAAGGTTGCCCACGACCTACTCCATTTAAAAAAGATATAAATGGAGTAAGTTTTGCATTTCTGTTCAAATGTGAATGAAGACCATATAAAAGAAAACAAGCATTGAAACTGAAATGAATGTTTTAATTAAAGATGAGTTTTATATTAGTTTTAATATTTAGAACTAGGGATGGGCCGATTCCGATTTCGATTCTAAAATTTTCCTTTTGATTCTCGATTCTTTAGTCGATTCTCGATTCTTTCAAGTTATATTAGCTTACACGCTAGGTATCTAGTAATTAATTTAGTTAACATCTTGGTCATACGGCAAAACCATTTAAAAGTTCTGTTTTAATGTAATAGGCTACACAAAACTTTCAACCTTAATTTATCAATAGGAATTTTTAAAAACATAAAAACATATCAGATAAAAGTAATGACTTATTTTAAAGTTAAAAATATGAACTTTACACTATTTTATGATGTTTGAAAAAATACCTAAGCCTATTTACATTGTCCCTCAAAACAAAACAAAAATTAAAAACAAACGAACAACATAAAGATTTAAAAAAATAATAGAAACAGGGTAGTTTTTAATATGCCCCTGAATCAGTGGCAGCGACACAGGGGGGGGGGGGAGATAGAGAGCGAGAGAGAGAAAAAGAGAGATTGTGTATCGAACCCTCTCTAGCGAGAGAGAGATAGAGAGACGAGCGATGACAAACGACCAGGATTGGTTACGATCTTCTTTGTTGTTGCTTCATAAATAATAATATTTTGGTTATCTCAAATCGGTATTTGCTTTAATCGTTTAATTCATTCAAAGCGACTAATAAATAAATAAGAGATATTTGGTAGTTAATTATTTTTCCAATAAATTACTCCATACACATATTTTAATAGTTAATAAAATAGGAATTGGAATCGACACTTTTATCAATGAAGAATCGAGTATCGACGATACCTTGATACCACCTAGAATCGACGATTCCTGGAATCGAGAATCGGAATCGGCCCATCGCTATTTAGAACCATATTAGTTTGAATATGTATATAAGTGTGTAAAACTTTGCATATTTACATAATTAAACTAATTGGTTAATGAGAGCTTTTTTACTGGTTACAGAAGGACATCTTTCAAGCAGCTGGTAATTTGTTTACAATTCCCAAAAGAATACCCATTATCACCGATACTTATAGAATTGAAAAGTAAAACACTGTCTGAGAAATTGTTGGATAAATTGACTGGTGTTTGTGAGCAAGAAGCTAAAAAGTATTTAGGCAAACCTCAGGTATGTTCATCTATTTCAGTAAGTGGACCTTATTTACACACTTTGCTGTGCAAGTAAAATTTAGGTTAGTTTTTATTGTGCTTTTTGTATTTCAGAGCTGGATAAAGTATAACTTGAGGTTGCTATTGAACACATCAACGGCATGAAAAACATATCTAAAATCTAGCTACACAACACTTATGCAAACATGCAACACTTATACACGAACATACATAGTAATTTAAAAAATATTCTCCACATATTAAACCATAGTAAAACAAACTAACAACTACAGAAAAATATGAAATATACAAACATCACACAACAGATAAAGAAAATATCTTAAACAACCACACACACTTTGAGGCCAACAGCCTTTTCCATTACATAGTAAACGATCAACTTAACCCAACCCAGCACTCATAATTCATAAGCCCCCAACCTTTTATCTTGTGAGGTACCTGTCAATAGACGGTTAGCATTGTAAATGAAACGATTGTTTCCAAACGCAAGTTTTAAAGTATTCACTCAGTTATCCGATAATTACTTACTATAATTTAAGGTTAATTTTTACCCTATTTAACCTCCAGAATTAACCGGCAAGAAAGACATGTATAGCCGGTTGTAAATCAAAAGAAGTGTATGTACTTTCACGGCCAGAGCTCGGACTGGACACATTTTAACCCAGGCCTATCTTTACCTTCCAGGCGGCTGTTCATCATACATAGAAAAATCCTACCTTCTTTAAAACGATCAATTTATTTGTAGATCCTGTTCCCATTTAAAACAACTCTCTCCTTATTGTTACTTCTTTCAATGAATAATATTTGCTGGTTTTACACTTCTGAATTGAGGCAACCTATCTCTGCTCGCATTTCTTCCTAGGTGCAAACAAATGAAAACCTAATTTAAACAGACTTTTAAAAATAATTCTTTCAAATAACAGCTGAAGACATGAGTTTTATCAGAACAATTTGTTTTGTTAAACACGATTCGGGGAAAAATCCAAATTTCTTTTTACTTTTTAACTAGTCCTAGTGCTGTGGATACTATAATGTAAATAGGATGTGTAGTAGACTTAGGAGTTCATATGTTGTTAACTTGTCCAAAATAATAAATCAGTATGTACAATACTTTATCCTTGTTCTCTTGCATTCAGCTTACCCTAGCATCAGGATTAACTTCTTGGCATTGACACATCCACTGCTAATAACTCCAATCTATTTATATTCTGATGATTCCGGATATCTTCACTGACTCCAAACAGTGGCGGACTTTGCCATGGTGCCGCCCCTTTACGCCCCATTCGCAAAGTTATTGGGAACGTCCCAACGTAATATAATACTTTTAATTTTTCACCATATGAATCCGTTTTCATGCCTGTTCAAAGAGATATAGATAAGATATTATTTAAAGACTTTTTATAAAAATAAATTTAAAAATTTATTTTGGTTCCATCAATAAAATTAAAAAAACAATAAAATACAAAAAAAATTTTTCTATTCTCAGGGGGTTACGCCCCCCTGCTGGATCCGCCACTGATTTAACTGAGGTTCATATTATGACACTCACCAAATTTAACTAGGTACTATTACTATTTTCACTAAAACTCATCGGTACAAAAAAAAAAAAACAGCTGCCGCCTGCCGCCCCATTGAGGCGGCGCCCATAGGCATGTGCCTAGTGTGCCTAATAGGAAGTCCGCCACTGGCTCCAAATGATGTTTTACAATAAAGGGATACACAAATACACCATCTATCTTTACTAAGTAAAGCATGTGACAGAAAGCCAGGACGTCTGAGTGACTGTTATAATCCATCACAAATAAAAAAGAGGAAAATTCCTAATGTATATTGTTTAAATATGAATTCAGTGTATATACTGCATATATGTAAAGTGTGAGGACAACTCCTGAGTTTATAATGTAGTGCTCAAAACATAAAATGTAAAAACCGTGTTATCATTTTGTTAAAAAAAAAAAAAAAAATAGAACACTATTTTGGATCATCAGCATATACTATCAAAATATGATACTATATGCTTTCGACACTAAGTGGTCCTATATATATTTTTAATGCTAGAATGCCAATTACAACATAAAATGCCTCTTAGACATGTATATTTAATAAATTTCAAAAGAAACATGTTTACTTTAAGTAAAATATTTTACCATTTACCCTAGCCTGAAGCTTGCAATTAGCAATGAACATGTTAAAATATAAATTTAATAACAACCCTATTTTTATAGGCCTATGTTGTGCAGCTCATGAACAGAATAAAACTGATTGGTGCCCTAGAATAAAATTGTATGATACTGATGAAACATATTCTAATATTTGGAAAATTTTAAGTTTTATTATTGATTTAACCCTTAGCACGTGGGACATATAAAGGGCAAGTAACAGATTACGTGCTATTAGATAATAAAAACTTTTTTGCAAAATGTTCAAAGTTCTATTTATTTCTGAGTTCCTAAAGATGTATTTGAACAAAAAAAAATTATAAACTAGTTATTTTTATATGTTTTCACTAGGTAATTCAAGATATGAATAAATCCATTTAAAATAAAATTAAAGTAATTAAAATTATTATTCACCTAATCATAAATAATAAATTATTCTTACAGTACAAACAAAGGTCACTCACGTAAACAGTAAACAACTATAGCAATCACAATGCCAACACAAAATACGACCGTTGACAGACGCTGCCTCCTGCCGAGAATACCTGTCATATGCGCAAGCATAGACCACGTAATGGCGCCTGGTGGCTAAAACAACAGAATGTGGATCAGTATCACGTGGCCAAGAACAATAAACCTAGCAGAGGAGTTTATTTACACCAAACAAACATTGCCACACATTGTAATGGACTTTAAACAAACGACTAGGACTTCCATAAACAAAATATTGTAAATACGTGATTTCTCGTAATACGCGCTAGCAGAGATTTCAGCCTTACGAGAAATCACGTTATACGCGTGCAAAGGGTTAAGACTGCAGATGCAAATATGTTGTTAAGAAAATATTTTAGTAGAATTACAGAATTTAGTTGTTTAGAAATAAAAGACTTTAATAAGGCACTTATTTTAATTATTCTTACAGTTTTTTAAAATTTGAAACTATTTTGTGTTCAAAATTTATAACAAGTTAATCTTAACTGTTTGATTGGCAATGAAAAAGGTCCATTTTTTTCATAACATTTGTATACCTCATACTTATAGAATTTTGAAGATATGGTTGAAATTTTAAGAAAATATTTTAAAAATTTCAATAAGTCAAGATTGAAAGTTAAATTAACATTTTCTTAAAACTAGTAAACTGTTCATTAGGATAGTTCTAGTGAGTAACAAGCCTCTTCTATGGCAGTGAATAATTATGCAGCGGTATAAAGTGGATCTGAAGTCACGATCAGCTGTTTTCTATCAACCTGCCTTTGTATTCATAACTGAGCTCTTAATAATAAAAGAGTATTACCAAATTAAAATTAAATGACAGACATCTTTATAAATAAAATGTAATTTTTAAACCCTACATTGTTATGAGAAGGTCAGTAAGAAGAAAATTAAAAGACTGTGTCAGGCGTATAGTAGATAATGGAACGATAATCATGATAATTTGAATAATTTGAATAATTTAAACTATGGTATATTGATGTTATTGATTTTAACAGTGGAGTTAATTTTAAATTTTGTATGCAAACTGCTCATCTGAGATACAACATGATATTGAAAGTGTTTGAAAAATCGTGTTGTATCAGATTCTATTCTATTTTATACTTATATCTCCTAGAATTATGAGTGTCAGCACCATTTTAGCTGACCCAAATAAAAAATAATGAATTTACAAAAACATAAGTTGTTGCTAATTAGTTAAACTATCCTCTAAAGAGTTCACAGAGCTCATAGGCAGAACTGAAGTATGAATTCATAAAAGACTCAACTAGTTGAGCTTTAGGAGACAAAGGTCACACTTGAGGTTTGGCATCTAGACTATTATGAACCCAAAATGTTTCATTTAAGTGATTTTGTATGAACTATGATGTCGTCAGAATGTGCATTCAGCCCTTTTTTGTTTTACACCAAGGCAATATATAATAAATAATAATAAATTTCTATAGGACCACATAGATAAATTTAATAGGGGTAGATCTATGAGTTTAAAACATTGTGCAAGAAATAAGCCCAATATGGCAAGGAAAGAACAAAGAGAAAAGATATGACAATCAGGCAGGAATTGAGATACACACATCAGGAAAAATGGTGAGAGGATTGCACGGTAGAGTTTGAGCCGTGGATCGGTCGCAATAGGTTATGCTAGTTTGACAGAAAACAAAGCTAAACAAATCTCAAGAACTGTACCAAACATCTGATAATATTTTTACATTTTAGAATAGCACTGTAGTTCCCCAGCAATACTTTGAGCTTAGGAATTATTATTATGCCAAGGTATTTAGTCCCAAATAATTGTAATTTAAAAACAATTAAGAAATTATTAAATGTTATATTATTCAATGCCCCAATGCTGAAAGTGTGAGCAAAGATTTATTCCAAAAAGTGTAACTTTATTTTCTCTGATAAAAAGAAGCAAAATTTTTATAAGATTCTGATTTTAAGTTATTTAACTTATAAATTAAATATAATTACAAACTGAAAATTTTGCTTAAATAATTTATTATTACACTTTTTATATTACTTGCAACCAGACTTTTTGTTAACTAAAAGTTGTTAAATTGTTAACTTACAGTTGGAGGAAACGTTTTCGTCTTATGACTTCTTCAGCCTCGTCTGAATAATAGCAAAAGTGTAATAAGAATTAATAACCAGCTTGTCATAAACAGCAACAAGATTCCGATATTTAAATAATTTACTTTGTCACTTGCTTTCTTATATTATATTGTCAATAACCTAAACAACAATATATATATTTTATTTTGCAGATTTTGAAAGTATTGAAATTAGTTAGAATATTTATTGATGAAAATCCTCTATCATGTTGCTACGATGAAATTTCTGATATTAAAAAAAAATTGTTAACTGAGACAGACGAGTTTAAACTTCGACAGAAAACCTCTACAATTAGTCTCCGGGTGTGTCAAGGAAAATATTATTTGCGAGCAAAGATAGTAGTGCCCGACGATTACCCTGCTTTATCAGTAAGGTAAATACCTAGTTTTAATGTTTTCCTATACATTTTAGAAAACATTTCATGAGAAATGTAGTTTTCTGTTCTAAAAGTAATTTAGTAATAGTTAGAAGCAAAGTCAAATTAGCCTAAGTTTCAAAAAATATGTCACTACTTTGGATGGCTGTGTTGAATTCAGACATGCTCAGTATGTTGGATGCTTGTTGTAAATGAAAATCTGTGTTTAATATATTTTATAAACTACATTTTTAAAATAAAAGTAAAAGATGTATGATAAAAATGGGATTTGGACATTATATAACATTCTATAATTATTATTAGTTTTATTAAAAATAATAATTGAAGAAATAAGCAATAATAATAATAGAGTCTAGATATTCCAAGTCCAAATTGATAAGTCGAGCTTCCAAGAAATGTTTATAGCTCTAAGGAATGCAAAAGAAATGCGTTGGGCTTCTAAGAAATGTTTATATCAGTATGGCATGCAAAGGAAATGGGTTGCACTTCCAAGAAATGTTTATATCAGTATGGTATCCAAAGGAAATGAGTTGCATTTCCAAGAAATGTTTATATCAGTACAGTATGCAATGGAAATGAGTTAGGCTTCTAAGAATTGGTATAGCCATGCAAAAGGAATTGAGTCGGGCTACTAAGAAATGTTCACAATGAAAAAGAAAAGGTAAAATGAATCAGTGAGTCTTTGTTTCATTTGATATGACAGACAAAAGTCAACTACCTTCATTCTAGACATGGATGCTATTAAAAGAAAAATATTAACCTAACAACTAGTAACTGTCATTCACCTCACGAATTAAACATACTATGATGACCTGGTATCTTCATAAGCAATGACTGTATTTGTTAGTATCAATAAGATAAATAATTTAGATTCCAGAAGCAATGATTGCTCCTAGTATCCCAACAGTCTATATTTGATAAAAATAATATATTCTAAATTGATACCCTAGCTGTTACACAAATGCAGAAAATCTTAATGGGCAAACAAACTGAAATATTTATAACTATGCTAATTTTAAATTAAAAAAGGTCTGTTTTCTTTTAAGAGGAATAGCTTATGGCTTTCAATTTAAAACTCATTTTTTGAAACAATGTCTACCTGCCATTGATTTTTGTGCTAAGTAATTTTAGTAAATAATGATGTTTATTTGACCACTCGAAATAACAATTGAATAAATGATAAGGCGTTTGAAAATTGTTTTATTTATTTAATGCAACGTTTCGGCAACTGATTTGTTGCCCTTATCAAACCTGTAGTGCTACTACCTCTGAGCTATTGCTCTGCTAACTCTTATATCCGCACGTCTAAATAATGAATTCGGTCAAGTATTTAAATAATGAAAATAGTGAATTATAAAAATGTATGATTTATTAAGAATAGCTAAAACTTTAATTTTATAGGTTATGGATAAAATAAAGTAATGACCTCAATTCTTGAGTTGGACATCTTGAAGTTGTCGATAAACAACTTATTTTTCATAAGTAATTATATAAAGAAATTAATGAAAACCATTAACTAACTGTTTCAAAATATTTTGAAACCCTTATTTCATTGACAAAGCCTACCTGCTATTCATGAAGGTAGGCTTCATTACCTGCAGCAGCAAGTAGGTTTTCTGAATGAAACAATGGTTTCGAAACATCTCAACACAGTAGATTAATAGTTTCTACATAGTTCTATAAATAATTACTCATGATTTAGTCAGTGAAATCAAGATGATAACAACATCCAACTTATTTATGAATTTAACTTGGCAAAAACCACTTACTGATATTTCTCAAAAGATGTGTTTCATTTAATCATGGAACTGAATAGTTTTGTTAGATAGCCTATATACTGTAATAAAACTGTTTGTTTACTTTAAATGGAAAAATTGTATTACTAGTAGTACATCAGCTTCAACCATAAGCAAAAATGGTCTATATTCTTTCATAACACACACTATATTCTTTTCTGAAGGAACAAGCAAATGGTTTAATTTTTTTGCTTATTTACAACATTTGCCAGAATAAAATGACACAAATAAAATACAAATGGTACAAGAAATGAAGAAGATTTTTATTGTTCTTTATAAAATTAATACAAATTAATTAAGCTATGCCATTCTCAATTGTTATTTGATTCTACAATAAAATCATTTGTGTCAAATTTAAATTTTTGTATAATAGTAAATGATTTTGTAGATTCTAGAAAATCAACACAATTTGTTTACAATCAATGTATTATGTATTTACATTCAATACATATTTGCAATGTGTAAATTTACAAAGAAAATACATCTCAGGTATAAAATAAGCAACCACTACTATCGATGATCAAGTCATTGCTATACGGCGTCTCAATGAGGCTATTGTAATACCTGTGCTTGAAGTAAAATCATTGATTTCGTTTACAGTTTTGTAAACTAAGATTTGTGTTGTGTTATAATGTTAGTTTTAGTCATTTTTGACATGGAAGGTTTAATTGAACATATATTTTATTAATTTTTACCACTTACATTGTACTATCTGTAATTATTCTTCACATTCTTATTAACTTCAATACAATTACGGTGCTCATGGTTAAGAGGGATTTATACAAGTAAAAAATACAAATAAATATTAATTCAATACTATTATTCAGAGGGATTTTCAGAGTGCTCTTATTATTTAATTAGCAGACATAAAAAAAAACTAAGCATTGCTTGTTGTTAGACAAATATCTAAAAATTCCTAAAAGAAACAGATTTCAGCACCATTAAATATGTTTAAAATGTTGTATACTTTTAAAATTTAAAAGTAGTTTTAATTATAATGACAAATGTTGTGAAAGCCTAGAAGATTTATTAAACTATATCAATTTTTTAATAAATTATTTAAATTACAATAATTATTTTGAATAATGCAACACAAAGTAATGAGTTGTTCAAAGTTAATCTTCAAATGATTTCTATATGAATGCCTAACAGCAAATCTTTTGTCGTTTATATTGAATTCTTTTAAAAATATCTTTATTGAATTCAGTGTGGAAGATGTGGAGACAAATTTTCCTCCTCTTTTCGAACGCTTCTTCAAAGCACAGTCAGTTGAGACAGCACGACAGTGTGTTGAACCTCCTTTACGTAAGAAGCCATCGAGCACTCCATTTCGTCCTGTTGTATCTCTCAGACCAGTGGTTGGATTCCTTATCACTTCAGTCAAGCAGGTACCTCAGGAAAAATGCCAGCTGTGTAAAAAACAGTGCCTTCCAGCAAACCCTGAGGTAAGTTCTGCAAATATGAATTTGACATGATAAAAATTACAATACCATAATATTTTGATAACTCTTTTTCTTACGAACACAAGGCATACCAGAAAATATCAGAACTATATTGACTACATGTGTTCCTTGTGCTAATTTGAGCTTTTATCATGAGATTGGTGTTCTTTATGTGCTTGTTAGCTAGTATGAGAAGTGGTCGGGAAAGTTGTAGGGACCAACTGTAACAGTGTTTTCGTGTATTGAATTTTTAACCTGTTACACCGCAGTGAGAGATGCCTTTATCGTTTTACTAGCTAAGCTCTTTTATCATAAATATACATTGTCCTATAACAAAATGGAATTTAGATGAAGAATCTTCTTCTAGGCCATTTCAAATACATTGAAAACAATTTATAATTTGAAAATACCTGAATAAGTGAATATATCTAAATTTAAATAATAAGTGAAATTATCATGTATCTGAATTAGTTAGAAGTCACTCAAGAGGAAACAATCTTATAGAGTAAACAAGCTATTTACACATAAATGGAAATATTTGTATTTAAATACTAGCGTTACCCGGTGCACATTCCTGCGCCCAAAATCATAATTTTTGCAATAAGGAAAGCAAATCAAACATCTAAATAATTATATTTCATTTACTGCAATGCTAGAGGATGGACAATGTTTTTCTTCATTTCATTAGGCTTATAAACATACAAATTTTAGGAGTCCCAACACATGAGCATGCAACATATAATTGTCCGTGGTAAAAGCTCGAATGTTCCAAATTTATTCCAGCAATGGTCAGTGATTGTCCTTGTTTATGGTTATTTCGAACACAAGACGCAAAGGAAATTGTAGTTGTTTGAAACCAATGGGTAGTCTGATGAAATCATCGGTGTTCATAGAATTAGGACCATCTCTCCTTTGTCTTGCTACTTATGATTTCTAGGACGATCAAGTTGTAAGTTAGTTTTTTTGTGGTTAGTCTGGTTCTGTTGCACAGCTTTGGTGGATTCAAATTTCTTAAGAGTATTATCGGCAATCTTACTTTTAATATCAATACGTGTGATGGCAATAATTGTACATAGAATGTAACAATTTAAAATAATTAAGAATGTATTTTTAATTTCACATTAGGTTTATAATTTTTTAAAATGATTTATGTATTGTTAGTATGGATATGAATTTTAACATTTGTCTTATGGAAGGCTGTACACTGAACATCCTAAGCCTATGGGGTTGGCCCCTGTGGATAGATCTACACCAAACTTCAAACAAACCATCCTGGGAAACAATTCCTCCCAATTTCTTTACCTTCTGCTCAGCGGTTTAGGTTTTCATAAGACATATATATACACACACATATACATACATCGGTTTTTGAACAATCCTAAGCCTTCAGGCGCAGAGCCCTGTGGATGGATCTACACCAAACTTCACACAAAACTATCTTAGGTATATGTTAAACAATCCCTCTAAATTTTATTAACTTCCGTTTAGCGTTTTAGGCGTCCATAAGATACATACATAAATACATAGATATGTCATTTATTAAACCACCCTAAACCTCTGGGGCAGAGCCCTGTGGATGGATCTACACCAAACTTGACAGAAACCATCCTGGGAATATGTTAAAGAAACCCTCTAAATATCATCAACTTCTATTCAGCGGTTAAGGCGTCTATAACATACATACATACATATATACACATACAAACATTTATTTTTATACATGTAGATTGGTAAAATTTGATAATAGAAATTTTAGTCTTAAGTTATACAGCATTACAAATGTTATAAAGATACAATTTTTTTATATGACCTTGAATGTCTTCTAACTATTAAAATATTTACACATGTTTATTCCCTAAACAAATAATTTACAACTTTTGTTTCAATAGCCATTATAAAGATATACCATACTTAAATTAATAAATTTTAACAATGTGAATCTTTAACAAAATAATTGATCTTAGAATGGATATACAACTAAGCTATTATTTTTACTAAGGGTTATGTTACCTCTGAAGTGGAAGACAGAGCAAAATTATAAAGATGGTTTAGGTAGTATCCACCCTTGAATTGAGCATTTTACTGTTAAAAGAAAAAACCACCAATAATAAATGAGCTGACTTATATTGTATTAATTCAACTTCAGATGTTAAAAGAAATACTTGTACATCTGTGTTTTAATAATAATTAAAAACATAATAATTAATAATTAAATTATTAAAATTAACTTATTAAAAGGTATTTAACCTGAATTACTGTTTGTGTGAAAACGAATTTCCTATAGTTGTTATGAACAAACCATTATGCATTATAAGTTTCTATCTATAACTTCTGTATTTTACTAAAAATTCTGCAGATCAGTTATTCAAAAGGTGCAGTCAAGTATTGAGCTAGCTGACGGCCATATATAGTGTACGACTAATTTCGTTGTGTTTAGTGTAGTAATTTCTCCCCTTCTTCTTTTTGCTGCAATTTGGTCTTAGACTTCAAACAAGTATACTTTTCCAGATAAGAAAAACTGCAATTGTAGGCTTGAGGTGAATTTATTAAAAGTATTCTATACACCGGCTCAATAATTAAAAAAAAAAACAGCACAGACCTATCAGTTTGTTCAAAAGGCCGATATTCTAAACTTAAAAACACCTCAAGTGTATCAGTGGTTTTTACTATTTAGTCATTGTATCACCACCAGACTTGGAAAACCCAGACAGGCTGTTGAAAAAATGATCACACTGCTGTACATGGACATAAGGTATATTATAGATTAACTCAGTCATCTGTTATTGGTGTTCTTTGCAACATGTTTTAGCGGAAGATTTGCAAATGAGATGAATCACAACAAAATTCATCCCTTGCTGGTTTCCTGTTCAAAAAGAGGCTCAGGTCACTACTTACCATGAATTTTTATGCCGCTGAGAAGTAGATGAGAACATAGTACAAAATTTCATCTGGTATGGATTCTTATATTTGGGTACAATTGCAGGACAAGAAAGTAGGAGCTTGTCAAGTCAAAACACCCATGAAGACTAAGTCGGGTTTTTTTTCAATAATACTTTAAATAAAGATGACTAATGTTTATAACTGAAACAATTGAAAATTAAGAACAAAAATTAAAATAACAATTTTCTTTTAAATTTTGTTTGGTTGTTTTTAGGTTTTTCTTTTGTGAACTCATTAACAAAGAATATTTTAACAATAAGTAAAATATTTTATGATTTAGTCTTATTTATTATATAGGAAGCAGAGATGGATCCAACATCAGATATGCATGTGGAAAGAGTTTATTGTGGCCATTTGTTTCACTTACTTTGTCTTATCACCTACATGAAAACTCCACCATTTCAAGGTATGTTTCATATGTGGGTAGACAATTATACACTTTGGAGACATTTTTAGTATCTAGTTTTGTATCCTATACAATTTTGTGTATAATATACATACAATTGCATATAAGTCAATTTTAGTAGTTCAAAAATATGCAAGTAGATAATGTCTATTTAATTCATATTAATTCAATTTCTTTGTTATTAATCTATATTTGAAATTATATATCAAATATAAATAGGACTATATATTATCAGCTAGTATGTACGTGTTTCTAAATTGTTTTGATAGGATCATTTACTACTATTAATTTATTTTAACAGATTTTAAACATTATGTGGTATAGTATTTAGTCTGCATATTATATGTTCTCAAGTAAAATACACGTTCAAAATATGGTTCTATTCATTAAATAGAAATAAGCCCAACTTTTTTTTAAAATGATTTATTTTTAGTGAAGATCTAAATTATTCAAAAATGTATTATCTCTGAAATAGTTTAAGAATAAAATTTCATATTGTTCAGTGTATAATTTTACTTACACTTTTAAATGTTTTAAACTTGCCTATAGTAGCACTTACTTTGCTTGTTGAGGACGGCCGTTTCGGGAGATGTGTCCCTTTGTCAACTCAGACCGTCACTGATCTCAAGGTTTACGTAGGTTAGGGTGGGGGTGGGATATTTTGGGGGTGTGGGTGTATTTTGTGTGTATTAGGAGTTATGATGTCAAAAAGTGCGTGTGAGTTGTAATGTAATTGTGTATTGAGTATCTGTGTAGGGTGTAGTTTGAAGTGCCTATATATTTCGTATTGTTTGGTTGTGAGCGTTGGTTATTTCTGTGTTGTTTATGAAGAATTTGTAGGTTAGATGTTATGTCTATGTAGTCGTGTTTTGTGGAGTTGAGATGAACGGCGAAGTTTGATTGGTAGTTATTGTTTTTTAGTGCTTTTATATGTTCTTGGTAACGTGTGTAGAATGACCTCCCTGTCTGGCCTATGTAAAAACTGGGGCATGAACTGCAAGTTAGTTTGTAAACTCCAGTGGTGTTGTAAATGTGGTTGATTTTGCTGTTGGGTTTAAATTGTTTGTTGAAAGTGTTGTGTGTGGAGTAAGCTATTTTGTAGTTGTATTTTCGTAATGTGTTCGTTAGATTGTGGGTTTTGGATGATCTGTATGGTATTGATAAGTATTTTATGGGATTGTCATCTTGTGTGTTTGTATTTGGGTTATTATGTTTATTTTTTAGGCGGTTGTATAATTTGTCAATCATTGTTGGGTTGTATCCGTTTGTTTGTGCTATATATTTTATGGTGTTTAACTCCTGGTAGTGTTCATCTTTGTCTAGTGGTGTTTTAAGGAGGTGATATATCATGGTGTTGTAAGCAGCTAGTTTAATTAGTGCTGGTGGGTTTTCGGTATATGTTGAATTTATGTGTTTGTTTGTCTGTTCGTTTAATTATGAGGTCTAAGAAGTTGAGGGAGTTTTGTTGTTCTGTTTCGATGGTGTATGTTAGTTTAGGGTGTATGGAATTTAGGTGTTTTAGAAATATGTGTGCTCTGGGTGTGTTGCCTTTATATAATGTTATGATGTCGTCGACGTATCTGTACCAGTAAATTATGTTATCTGAGTATTTGTTGTTGTGTAAATGTGGTTTTGTTCAATATGGTGTATGGATATTTCTGTTAAGATGTTAGCTATGGGGGAGCCCATAGGTAGTCCATCTTTCTGGTTGTAGAATGTGTTATTGTAGGTGTTGTTGCTGCTACATTTTCAGTTTTGCCTGTTATTAGTGAAATAGTGTTAATATTAGTCTATTAACACACTGAGTGCAGTGGGCGTCCATGAATGGCCTTGCCTTACTGGCGCCCGGGGCGAATTCTTGTATGCCCCACGTCCACTCTCAATTCACTGGTACAGTATGAGGTTAGCCATTGCGGGAAAACGTATCGCTTATCGGTTTTTGTACCAGTCTTTGTGAACATTTCAGTGTGTTTCGTGTTTTGTTCTACCGTTGTTGTCGGATTGGGGACTGTGTTATCGTATTAGTGTTACTTGAAGTGTGTTATAGTTTTGTACAATGAATATGGATAATGAGGTTGAATTATTGGAGAATGTCTACTCTGATTACGAAAATGGCTCCGAGGATAGCTCTGACAGCTCTGACAATGACGACGAGGTGTATTCAACATGGCAGTTGACACTTGGCGCCATTGGCATGATAGACCTATCTTTCACAGGAGATTCTGAACTTAGAATGCCAATTACCAGTAACAATACTCCAACTGATTGGCTTAATTTATTGATAGACGCTATTTTCTTAGAGACAAACAGATATGGCTTGGAATTTTTTGTGGTCCACAAAACACTGCCAAGTCACAAATCACAAATTGGAAGGACGTGACTTTGGCCGAAATTAGAATTTCTTTGGGACTATTACTTCACACCAAAATAAACTGAGCCTGTATGATATCCTTCTCTAAGTCATTGAAAGACTTCTACCCCTCAAACAGGTTTGCATTATAGTGACTCCTACTTAAAACAGCAAACACAGGCTCTTAAAGAATAACAAAAGGGAAACAAATGGACGCCGAGTTTAAAGAAAATGCCGAGTTTGTGCAAAGGAGGCAAAAGGAAATTAACCACCTATATTTTTGTGGTGTGCCTGGATGAACCGGGACTGTGTATACTTCGATGTTTCAACAAGTTTCACGAGGAAATGGTTAAAGCTGAGTATTAGAATGGCGGGGGTGGGGTTGTATATAGTATTTATTTTGGTATTTTTTAGAAATTATTATAAACACTGTATTAGAACTAATTAGATATGAATTACTTATTGACATTTTGTGTACACTTAATTTTATCGTTGAAAAACATTGTAAATGGCGGAAGGGTTGTAGGCACGTAAATGTTTTTGTGGTACTTTTTCTATAACTATAACTAAGTGTTGTGACTGGAAAAAAGGTTTGTCGGTATCCAGCAACAATTGGGTGAGAAACCCAACAGACCGTCAACAACCACCTGAGATACAAGAACCGCCACCACTGGCGAAGTACATACATAAACGTACCGGAAATGACGTTACCAAACTGACAAAAATGAATCCTCAGCCAACTGTAGATGACATATTGGGTCCATCAACAACATTTTCAATGCAAGTAATCAATAATATTTTTTCAGCAATTTTGATGAAACATTGTTATTACTCATTTTGTTATTAGTGTTTATGGAAATATCAATAATTTATAAGATAAGGTAGTAGGTTGTATCATACATTTTTGCTGTTGGATGAAAATAACTCAGGGATAGTGTACATTCAGATTCTTTAGAAATTGTTGTTTATTATAAATTTTATATTGGTCAACATTGCCCTAACATAATATGTTATGAACTTAACTACAAGGGTATGGCTAATAAACCAAGATGTCATTTCAGGCTGATGTAGACCTGTTTATTTTCAAAAACATTTTTGTTAGGACTGTCAACAAATTTAAATGCTAACTGCTAATATAATGTACATTAGGATAGCACAACAAACAGATATTTCTTTCTTGTTATCAAGGCATTTCTCTCATAAACAATTAGGTTAGCATGTTCTAAACATACAATGTATTTACAACTGTGATTACATACAGCTTTTTATGAATTAGTAACTGCCATTTTTGGCAAGGTGTTTTGATGTACATACCTTACTGCAAAACAACAGATTATCTAAAAAGGTAGACGTAAAAAACCTAAAGTTTTAAATTTCCTGAAAGCACTAAAGAGTTTAGTTAAAAAAAAAAAATTAACTAAAACAAAAAAAGTTCCAGAGTCTTTAAAACAAATATGTCCAACTTAGGGCAGGATTTGAATATACCCACTGAGCTAGAATGGTGCAAAGCTTTGTACAAGAAAGTATTGTTTTTTGAAAAGTTCATTTATGAAATAATTTGTATAGTTTTAAAAAATATTAGTTTTTATATTTATTTGAGAATAAAGTTTTACAACTATTAATAAAAACATCATTCTCATACACAAGATATTTTTATTTTAACAATCTCTGTTTTATTTTAAAATGAGCTCTGTATATTATATCACAAATTATAATTCATTATCAATGTAGGTATCTCCAAGATGAACTTCAATTTTTAGGATAGCCATAATAAAATGATACTTAACTTTCTAAAACGTTTTTTCAGAGAACTCACAAACATGTATTTTTTTAGTAGGATTTGGTACTGAACCAATCTTAATTACATTTTCAGGTGGCAAGAAATGTCCAAAATGTAACCAACGAATATACCACGACAAGTGGCAAGTAAGTGAAAAGCTCGCTGAGGACAGGTGGGCACACCAGCAAGCTCGTGAAAGAGAGCTAAAAGAAGTTGAAGAATTCTTTGATTAAGTACAGCCTTCTATGAAGAAAATATTTAATTTAAGGTTAAAAGATAATATTTTTCCTTGAATTTTATTTCTACTACGGTGAAATCTCTTTAAAACTTTCATTTATCCAGATCAGTTTTAGACATTATAAAGTTAATTCCTACATTTTTAATTAAGACAATTTTAAAATACAGAAGTTTTTATAAATCAATTACTTGAGCTATGCGCATGAACCTTTATATTTTTATTGTATTTAAAAATAAATTGTGTGGCTTACTAAAGTATTTTTAAAAGCTTGCTATTGGAATGAAAGGAAACAGTCTTGCCAACATTGGTTTAGTAACTTTACTGACCATAGTATGATAAGTTTTAACCCTTTGCACGCGTATTACGTGATTTCTTGTAAGGCTGAAATCTCTGCTAGCACGTAAAACGAGAAATCACGTATCTACAATATTTTGTTTATGGAAGTCCTACTTGTTTGTTTAAAGTCTATTGCAATTCGTGACAATGTTTGTTTGGTGTAAATAAACTCCTCTGCTACGTTTATTGTTCTTGGGCACGTGCTACCGATTCACATTCTGTTGTTTTAGCCACCAGGCGCCATTACGTGGTTTATGCATGCACATATGACGGGTATTCTCGACAGGACGCAGCGTCTGCCAATTGTCGTATTTTGTGTTGGCATTGTGATTGCTATAGTTGTTTACTGTTTACGTGAGTGACCTTTGTTTGTACTGTAAGAATAATTTATTGCTTATAATTTGGTGAATAATAATTTTAGTTACTTTAATTTTATTTTAAATGGATTTATTGATATCTTGAATTACCTAGTGTAAAAATATAAAAAATTATAAAAATAACTAGTTTAAAATTTTTGTTGTTGTTCAAATACATCTTTAAAAACTCAGAATTAAATAGAACTTTGAACATTTCGCAAAAAAGTTTTTTTTATCTAATAGCACGTAATCTGTTACTTGCCCTTTATATGACCCGCGTGCTAAGGGTTAATACTGAATCAGATAATTTCAGAACTAAGCAACCCCTCTCACATATCACAGCTACTAAGAGTTCTATATCATACAGCCACAACTAAGGTCTTAGATCTATATCTGTATTATGTCAAATGGTCAGTCATTTGTTCATTACAGTGTGTGTTTGTACTTACATTAATTACATACAATAATATAAGAATGACTTCCTTTTATACTGTGGATATGGTTTAGGAGGCAGAGAAGAGCTATTTTGCTTGAACCGTAAAGTATTCAAGGTAATGTGCCCAGCACAGTACTTTTGCTTACTTAGGTACTCATTTTCACATGCTCGGTTGATCTGGGGGCTGAAAAAGCACATAGAAATTCTTTGATGCTGGCAGGAATAGAATCTGAAATCTGTGTTATTAGCAAAGTACTTTATGAACTAGGCCACTTAACTGGCATAGATCACAACCAGATATTAAAGTTTATCCAATTTTATGTGTGAGTTGTTTACTTTCTAACTGTACTATGTACATATAATGTGAATCCTTCATTACTGGTGAAGGAAAGTTGTCCTTGAAAAAAAACTTGTTATCTGTATAAGTTTTCCCTCAGATCTTCGGTTCAAAATTGTTGATGGTTAAATCCATTACTTTCCTATTGCTTATACAATCATAGTTACTGTCAAACAAATTTCAACTTAGAAACTCTTTGTATGTAATGATTTCTACATTGCTGTGTTTCCTTTATATCTATGGGAAATGGCACCAGTTGGATAAAAATTGTACAAGTATAGTAGTATAATTTTTTTTATCATATTGGGGATATCTAAAAATCTTCTCAAAGGGATAAATGATACATAGCTTTTCGCAGACATTGTTCTTATGTAAAAGCTTGACATAAAGTCATACATTAAAACATACATTACTATACAATTCTTGCTTTTCTTTTTGTTTGTAGCTTCCTGAATATTACAAAAATAAAGATAGAGCATTTTGTTGAGGAATTATTTTCTTTCTTTATTCGAATTATTCAAATACAGCAGTCTCTATATTCCAGCACTTCACTACTCCCGTCCCTCCAATAATCCGATTGTGTTCATAGATCAACTCTGCCCATCAGTCAGGGTGTCAAAATTACTGACATTAGAAAAAATGGGGGCTACATTGAAATATGTTGTAAAAGCAATGTCTGTTTGAAAAGCATACATGAAACTTTGTAACCAATTGTTGTATACAAGGTCTGTTCAAAAAATACACGGACTGTTTGAATTTCGCGGCTCTAGTTAGTTTCAGGAGAATCCGCTTGGTGTCGCTAGGTTCGTATAAATCAGCTAATTAAAACGCGGTATTTCAGTCGCAGATATCTTAATTTGTTGATGAGTTACACGCAGTTTAGTAAAGAGTGTTTTTTCGTTTGTCGGATTGTAAAATGGACAGCCTGAAGGAGCAACGAATTGCTGTGAAATTTTGTGTAAAACTAGGGAAATCTGCAACAGAAACATTTGCCATGCTTAACACGACCTACGGCGATGTTGCCATGAAGCGTACTGCATGTTTCAAGTGGTATGAACATTTCAAGGGTGGCCGACAGTCGATTGATGAGGATGAGCGTCCAGGACGTCCTTCAACGTCAACTGACGACCCACATGTTGACAAAATCAACACCTTGGTGCGCGAAATTCGACGTCTGACCATTAGCGAGCTTTCCGAAGAGTGTGGAATATCAGATGGATCTTGTTACGAGATTTTGACCGAAAAATTGAAGATGCACCGCGTGGGTGCGAAATTTGAGCCACGCCTGATGACCAACGACCAAAAAGCCAATCGCGTCTGGGTTTGTCGGGAACTGCTTGATCGTTCAAATGAAGATGAGAACTTTTTGTCAAGAATTAAACCGGTGATGAATCATGGGTGTATGGTTACGATATTGAAACAAAGGTCCAATTATCCCAATGGGTGAGTCAAACGTCCCCAAGACCCAAAAGAGCTCGCCAAGTTCGGTCGAATGTCAAGGTGATGCTGACAGTTTTTTTTTAATGCTAATGGTGTTGCTTACTATGAGTACCTCCCTGAAGGATCTACAGTCAATCAGATTACCTATATTGAAGTACTGAAATGTCTGAGGGACAGCGTCCGACGCAAAAAGCCAGAACTGTGGAGAAGTGATAACTTTTTTTCCATCACGACAACGCTCCAACTCACTCAGCACTCAGAACTCGTGAGTAATACTCGATCACTGTTCTTTCCTACCCTACTCACCTGACCTTGCTCCTTGTGACTTTTTCTTATTCCCAAAACTCAAAAAAACCCTCAAAGGAAGGAGATTTGAAACGATTTCGGAGTTTAAGGCAAATGCGACGAAGGAGCTGAACACAAAAGAAGCGTACCAGGACTGTTTTAAGAAGTGGAAACGCCATTGGGATAAGTGTGTGCATTGGGGAGGAGAGTACTTTGAAGGAGACCCAGACGTGTAACTTCCAAATAAAATACATATTTTTTATGACCTCAGTCCACGTATTTTTTGAACAGACCTCGTATAAACATGTCCCTTACCAAACAAGAGTCAGTCCTGACAGGTTATTATAACAGTAAATGACCCACTTATAAACAAAGGCATTGGAGGCAATAACACTTGTTAAGCATGAGTTATATTGCGTATTGTAGTCAGGACATGATGAAAAGATTTCATTGCATGTCCAATTCTAGAAAAATGATTTGTGTTTAAAAAAAATCTATTTGTGTAAATTATAGTGTCACATAATAGTATTATAGTTAATGAATGTATATAATTTACATTAGTTTACCAGTCCAAGCAACATAACTATAAATTAATTACCCCTTTATTTATTAGTAGATAGGTAAATGAGTCGTATTTCTCAACTCATTAGTTCTAGGGTTAACCTTCCAGTAATTCAGAATTTGCAGCAATATAACATTCCTTTGAATATTGAAAGACTGCTGTAATATATTTACACTTTTATCATAATAACATTCTTGATATAATGCCTTCACTGTTTCAAACAAGTGAACTATAATAAATCAAATTTCCAAGAGACGGTTTTGATAACTTTTACAGTTTATCATATAGGAAAGATTACATGTCATCAGCTTTCATAAAACTGCAATAATATTCTTTGTTGTACCTTAAGCAAGACAAATATAGTAGGACAGTTTCTGTTAAAACTGCAAGTTTTACTTGTTCTTACTACTTTGTTACTTTAAACAAGGAAATAATTTCTGAGATTAATTAACAAAGCTGTGATGAATACACCTATGTGACACCTGGTACTGGAGTTGATGTGTAATAATGTACGAGGGCTATTCAGAAAGTAAGGAACGTTTTTGAATTTTAAAAAAGGATAAGTACAATAAAATTTTTTTATTATATACATCTGAAAGAGCAACTAAAATACTACTTTTCTATGTAGTCGCCAAACAATTTGAGACACTTATCATAGCGGTGGACAAGCTTTGAAATTCTTTCATCATAAAAGTCTGCTGCCTGCGATCTCAGCCAATCAGTGACGCGCAGCTTGAGCTCTGCGTCGTCGTCAAAGCACTGTGTTGCTAGCCAGGTCTTCATTCTTGGAAACAAGTGAAAATCGCTTGGTGCAAGGTCAGGACTATAGGCTGGATGAGGATAAAACCTCCCATTTGAATGTGTCAAGGAGTTCTTTGTAGTGGTTTGCTGTGTGAGGTCAGGCAATGTCATGCACAAACAAAATTTGTGACGTCAATTTCCCTCAGCGCTTGTTTTGAACTGCTCTCCTAAAGTTGCGCAAAGTTTCACAGTACCGTTCAGAGTTTATTGTTGCACCACGGTCAAGAAAGTCAATAAGAAGCACACCTTGCCTGTCCCAAAAAACCGTCACCATAACGTTTTGCAAACATTTTCTTGGTTTTTTGGGGGAGCTTGTGTTTCCCCACTCCATGGACTGTAATTTAACATGTTTTACCCATGTCTCATCACAAGTTACGAAGCGATCCAGTAGTGAATCACCATGTCTGTCGTAGGCATCCAGAAATGTCAAACTTGCCTCCATTCGCTGACCTTTATGGTGGTCAGTGAGCATTTTCGGCACCCATCTTGCACAAAATTGTGGTAGCCTAACCTTTGTGTGACAATTTCAAATAACAAAGTCTGTGAAACTTGTGGGAAACAAAGCGAAAGCTCCATTATCATAAATCGGCGATTTTTGCAAACCTTTTCATCAACTTTAGTGACCAGTTCATCAGTCAGAATGCTCGGGCGCCGCTCTCCGCTTCATCATGAACGTCAGTTCGGCCATTTTTAAACTGAATGCACCATTTTCTCACAGAACTTTCATTCATTACGTTGTTTCTGTAAACTTCACACACTTGGCGGCGATAAATGTCTACCGGTTTTAAGTTTTTTGCTAACAAAAACCGTATCACTGGCCGCACCTCACAACTGGCGGGATTTTCAATCGCAGCACACATCTTGAGTTGAAATTGCGAAAAATCGGCAACACGGAAATGTTTCTGTTGTCACGGCTGGACGCAGACTGAGTTGCCGAGTATGCACACACCAAAATGTACAAGATCGGTTCTCGCTTAGCGGCGATATACAGAAACATTCCTTACTTTCTGAATAGCCCTCGTATTCATTAATTTTAGTTTTCATTTTTTATCGTACAGTGTTTGGAGCATCTGCAGAGCAGTTGTTTTATTACTTATATTATTAAACAATTATGTCGACTGTTGATTGATTATTTTTTAATATATTGAAATTGATGATAATCTTTAATTTGTAATTTAAGCCATAGTACTTATGTTTTCAATTGTATTATTTTCACAATTGTTGAATTTTAATATGTAAATGTAAAGAAATAAAGTCACCATACTAGAAAAGCTAAAAGATATTTTTAGATTAGAGTAATAACACCCTTAATATTATTGGAGAGTATATGGTAGTGCTTATTACCATTGTAGAATAGAAAAAAAGAGAACATATTTATGAGAAAATTAGTAAAACAGTTTAGGAACAGGGTTACAGATAGTTACGAAAAATAATGACTTATATAATGGTACTTTGCATTACTTACTCAAGAAGTAAATGTTCCCACATGAGTGACAATGTTGTAGGTTAGGATGTAACAGAACCAAAGTTAGCTAGAAATTAAAGGAATTCATTCAAAAAATCTATGGTCAGATATGCAAGTACAAAGTGAACACTCAAAGTGCCAAAAATCACCTGAGCCATCTGTTTTTTTTTTTAACCTTATAGAAAGTCACTGAAGGATATAAAATATTACAAAATAAAAATGTAATTTAGAGTATCAATTTAGACAAATACAATCTCAGGATCTGTTTGTTGTCAGGAGACAAAACTGTTGTTCAGTGTTACACTCATTAGGATTTTAACAGGAATATATGTCACATTTCTTTTTATCATATTATTGTCAGATAAAATTATATTGGTTCCTTCGCCATCTAGAAAACAACTCATTAAAAAAATTTAAATTTAATAGAAGTATTAAATAGTGGTTATTTAATTTTAGAATAAATATTAGATAATAATATTATTGGTTTAAATAGTATCTTTGTTTCAGACCATTCTTGGAAGAAAATTAGAAGACCTATATTTTCCAAAGTATATTTTATTTTCATCTAAGTTCAATTAAATTTTTTAAGGTTGCCAAAATTGAATAGAATATCTCAGAAAATCTCTACCAAATGCCTGTAAAAAGCTGATGAACCTGAAGACTGTTGTTTTTGTATTTTTCAAGAATTTATGAAATGTTCAATATTTGACCTGTTTTATAAAATAATTTTATAAAGTGTTATATCTCATCATTTTAAAAATTATTCTAACCAAACTTGTTGATAATTTTAATTAAATTTAATCCTCATTGAGCAATTAAATTCTACAGTAGTTATTACAGTTGTGCTATAATGTTTGTTATAGTATGATGTAACAATTGAATTCTTTTTGTTCCTGTGACAATTCTTCTGAATGAGAAAGAATTTATACATCTTAAAATAAATTTCTGGTACTTACTATTATGTGGAGGCCACTAATAAAGGTTGGATACTTCATAGGTAAATAAATCCAAATAAATTAATTTGAACCAACATACATATTAACTGCGGAAAACACGCTAATGTTAGGTATGTTTATTCACATTTTAGCTGCGACTACGTTTTTGGGCGTGCAGTAGCAACAACTCACTGCATTACGTCTAGATATGAATATAACCATAAAGCATCCAGTTAGGATAGATTTGGTTGTAATTTTATACAATATTACGATATACTTATTAATATAATACTTATTAATATAATACTTATTAATACACCTATGAAGTATCTAGTCAGGATAGATTTGGTTGTAATTTTATACAACATTACTACATACCTATATCAGTTAGCATCTGTATAATAAGTAAGTAACAAATTTCTCTCAACAGTAATATCTCAGTAATCTGGCAGGGTCCATGCACAAGGTACATTAAACAATATTTATCTGTATTGACCAAAAATTTAAAAAAACAAAGGAACATAGTACCGTACTATACTTGAAATGACAAAACGAGAATAATTGTACTGAACTATTTTTTACAATAAAAGAATTCCTTATCTTTAATGGTAAAAACTAAAATTTAAATATGATAATTTTAAAAATACTAAACTAAGTGAATACGTAATTGCTTACTTGCTGATGTGTTTTAAAACACTTGATTACATCAAGCAACTTCATTTAAATATGTTTCGGTTTACACAGCAACAACATTATGCACTGATTGATTATGTTTCCATCTCCTGTCCTTGATGAAAATGCCAGATTACTGAAAGGGTATTATAGAGAGTTTGCTACATAATTTAGTTAATAATTTAAGGTCTAAAGTAGAAAAATTTCTATTTCTATAATATATCTATAGTTATTGGGCCTCAGTTTAGTGGACTGTGAAATTTAAGACACAACTGTTTCTATTAAATTTCTTTTATATTTTGCATTATAATATAATTTATCAGCTAATTAAAGCATTTTTTTTCTTTTTCAAACGTGCATTGTGGCATTTACGCATAAAGTTGATGACCTATTTTGTAATTGTTAATTATAATATTACTAAATATTTAATCAAGGATTTTAAATTTTATTTTTGTTATTAAACTCTTTTATCAAGAATAATTCAAATTTCATGTAAATCTTGCTCTGCTTGCAGGTAGCATTTCTGTGGTGTTTTATATTTCCAACAACGACATCGCTGCATGAGAAGTTGTTGCATAAAGTGCCGCCTTATGAAAAATACTTTAGATCACTTAGCGAATAGAAGTGTTAATTTATTATCTTTTAACAGTTTTATCATATTTTACCCAGTGAGTTCTTGTGATAAGTTCTTTTTGTTTGTTTTTATTAACAGTTTATTTTATGTGTACATAATTTGTAGATTAATTTTTCTATTCATGTTACTTAAATGTGACATATTTTGTTAAGGATATTGTGTAACAATATTGGATTTATTTATGTCTAAATATATAGAATTTAAACTTGTATTAAAGTGCCTGAACTTGAATACACTCTTTTTAAAACTAAATAAATGTTATTTTGATATTATTAAAAAAGACTCTTAAAATATGTTTTTGTATATCGATTTTTGCTTAATTTGTTAGTCACAGAAATAGTTATATTTTTACTAAGAAACTCTTTGTGTACACATTTAGCACAATAACTGTTTAGTATAGGTAAGGATTTTCAGAAAAATTCAACTCAGGGAGTTTTACTTTAGGAAGTACGTAATATATAATTAAGAGACTTTTTCCATCCATAAAAAATAAGGGGTATTAATAATAAATAGGTACTAAAACTTACTTAACATAAAGAGTTGTTTTTCTTTGGTTCTTATGATTTTTTTAAGACGTTCATTATTTTGGTTTCATAGCTGAGAAAATTGGCACTGAGTTGACAGTACATTTAAAATTTTTAATAAGAAAATGATAAATTGCTTGTGATAAAAGAATTGTATTTACTGTACTTATAAATAATTATAAATTTATTTTTGATGTTATTGCTACCACTTTTACCAGTAATAGGTTTTTGTTTCTTCTCTCGTGTTTCTAGAACATATATCCCTTTAAAAATCACTTCGGGAAGAAATCAGTAAGATTAGATTTCCGAAAGACTAATCTGTGATTGAAGTGAGGGGTAACAGATTCAATCAATCCTCAAAGATTACAAATATATTGTTCCACTTGTTAAAGAATGACATTTACACCTAATACAAAAACAATGTGTCATTGTTTAAAAAAACCCTCTATTATCATATTTCTATGATAATATATCAATAATCTGTAATAACTTTTGATGTAATCCTAAAAGAAAAATAGATCTATACACATCTTCTGAACCCTAGTAGTGGTGATAATATTAAGGTAATATTCAGACCTTCTTGGATAAATCGTGAAGCTGTGCTTCAAAGTAAGGTGCAGAACCTAATCAGCTGATTGTACATTCGTTCTGTCATGAATAGAACCATGACTGAGGAAGAGAAATTGTTGCGTTCTACAACATACTATTAATAAGTTTATAACCAAAAGAGAAATTTTGACTTGTTTACAACACATTTTGGAGATTGTCCTCTTTTTTAACCCAAGTGTTTCATTTAGCTAAACAATTTAATGGTGGAAAGTGTCAATAGTAAAAGTCATGACCCAAATCTGACAGAAAATCACATCTGTGTAATTTGTGACTTTATAAACAATGACTGGTGCATAACAATCAATAAAATTGCTTTAAAGGTATCTTTGAGCCACGGAAGTACTCATTACATCATCACACATTATCTTCACTCCAGGAGGGTTTTGACAATTAGTTTGTCCACTTAGGTTCCCCCAAGCCTACATCAGTTTATCCACTTCAGTTAAGTTATCCCCAATCCTACATCAGTTTATCCACTTCAGTTAAGCTCTCTCATATCCTGCATCAGTTTATCTACTTCAGTTAAGCTCTCCCCAATCGTACATCAGTTTATCCACTTCAATTAAGTTCTCTCCAATCCTACATCAGTTTATCTATTTCAGTTAAGTTCTCTCAAATCCTACATCAGTTTATCTACTTCAGTTACCTTTTCCCAATCCTACATCAGTTTATCCACTTCAGTTACCTTTCCCCAATCCTACATCAGTTTATCTACTTCAGTTACCTTTCCCCAATCCTACATCAGTTTATCCACTTCAGTTAAGTTTTCCCAATCTTACATTAGTTTATCCACTTCAGTTAAGTTCTTCCGAATCCTACATCACGGGCTTTGAATGAGCTACAAATTTGCTTCCGATGGCCTGATAGCACGTACAGAAATAGTCCTGTTTATTTGGACTAACCCACCAAGCACTATTCAGTTTATTATTGAAAATAAACCTCATCAGTTATTAACAAACTTTTCATTATTGATCACTTTTTCTTTAGAAAATGACCTCCAACAGTAAAGAAGGCAAGTTTTTTCTATTCCCTTTGCAAATGTTTTTCTCAATTGTAACTTTTGAAGAATAATTTTCTTGGATATAAAATCTAGTATTTTAAATTTACATCTAGTATTTGAGAATGTCTATGCTTTCGGCATTAACTGTTGAGCTTTGAAAACCATACTTGATCTTTAATTGTTCTGTGTCTGTTAATAAACCCAGTCAGTCATATTTAACGCAATAACACTTTTTAAAATTTTCGCATTTAAACCCATATGCTATTCTGAGACAAGTCTTTGCCAAGTGTCTTACTGAAAAGTGTCTTATAAAACCTTTTTTTTGTAACAACAAAATAACTGTTTTGTATTATAATAAATTGTTCTTTTGCAACAGAAAATAACATTTGTTTAGCCTATCAATGTTGCAGTGCAACTATTGCAATAGTATCATATTAAAGGTTAAAACGTATTAGTCAGTTTAGTGCCATACTTATTTATATGTTTTCCTGCCTATATATCATGCTTGTATATCATTTTTTTAATACATGTTTCTCTTATGTAAAACAATAATTCACTAAAATACATATAAATGACAAATTTCTTCCTTTTTTTATTTACCTTTTCATTTCAGTTTCTACCTTGTACTTTACTCATCAATGTTGAGACTGCTTCCTTCGTTATATTCTAAGAGGTTTAAAATTGTATTAATTTCAAAATTACCAAAAGCTAAAAATTTGTAACTTCTGATGTTATATTTAACTTTAGTAATTTTAAAAAATTTAAATAATATTAATTTTAAAAGTAGAACAAAACAAGTGTAATGAATTCTTTTTTTTCCCAGAGAATTTGTTTTTATTCTGCCAGCTTAATGTAGATTAGATCATTTTTGTCATCATACTGCTTTTATTTTCAGTAGTTTTTAGAAGTACAGTACTCTTAGAATCTACTTAACAGAAACGGCAATATCATATTTGGTATTTACTATCTCTATGTTCGTAATGTGATGTCTAATCGTATTCGCTGAAGAGCTGTCGTTATTTCATATTTGATTCACTATCTAATTTTTAAATAAAATTAAAATAATAATTATAACACATATAGTGTTAGATTATTTGTTATTATTACTGTT